>CM077234.1:28166767-28721936 GCA_039654775.1 Spinibarbus caldwelli | reverse complement strand
TATATATATATATATACACACACACACACACACACACACACACACATATATATATATATATATATATATATATATTATAATTTCAAACGAGAATTCAACATTTTATGTCTTATTTATCAAAACATTATTTCTGCATTTGTAACTGCAGGCTAAATGCATTCATGTCCTGCATTAAACAGTGTGTAAATACATATGCCACTTCAGATGAAGCTTCTGTGTTTCCTCTGCATTGCAAAGATGAATTTTGTTGATACTGATTTAATTTGCCTGGTAACAGCCCAAATGTCTTATTATTCTAAATAACTGATTCCTTTAATTAAAAACAACTAGTTTGAGATTAATAGGCCTATCCCAGGGGTGTCAAACTCAGTTAGCTGGATCAGATGGATTTAATTAGGGTTATATCTAAACTGTGCAGGGCTGTGGCCCTCCAGGAACTGAGTTTGACACCCTTGGCCTATCCTATTTTTGCGTCCCTCCCACTGTTAAAATGTAACGACGTAATTTTTACTCTGAGTACATTTTAAATGAGCTACTTTTTACTTTTACTTGAGTAGATATTTAGACTGGTACTTTTACTTGTACTTAAGTAAAATTTCATTAATGTAATGGTACTTTTACTTGAGTAGAATATTTTCATACTCTTTCCACCTCTGGACATAACCGATTGTATTTATGGGATATTTTGATATAATTCTGTGTGTATTTGTCCATTGGAATGTGTAAGAATGCGAGAAAGAGAGCTCAGTCCAGTGTTCGCGTAAGAGTCAGCTTTTGAGTGTGCGCTTTGTGTGTATGAGTGCTCAGCGCAGAAAACAGCGCGCGAGTGCAGTAGTGAGTTATATTTCGTCTTCTTGCAGTTGAATCTCCTGAAATCACAATAAATGCGCATACAGGAATCGAGAAGCAGAATCGAAATTTAATTTTATAACAAATAATTCGATTCCTGACCTTACACATCTCATCTGATTTCCAAAATTGGAATAGCTTTTCGATTCCCAACCCTCCTACTTAATTATTTCATTCTTGCATGCAAAAAGACCTGTATGGCAACAATGGGGCTATGTAAAATATTTTTGCAACTTACTAGGTTTATCTTTTGTTATTTTTTCCCGATAATGTCGATAATCGTCTATTACCTGACTGTTGACATTGACATCGTGATACTTACGAGACATCGTTGATATACAATAATATCGTCATATTGCCCAGCCCTACTGGATTCAATTAAAACTCATGCAAATCAACTCACAGACACAGTGTATTTGTATAAAAATCAAGAAAACAAAGAAACTTTACTTATCATACAGTGGATAACAATTAACAAATAACAAACAATTTATTTTAGTTGGGTCCATAAAGAACACTCCCAGTCAAAAGTTTTCGAACAGTAAGGTCTGTTTTTATTAAAGTTTTTAAATAAGTCTCTTCTGCTCACCAAATATTTCAAAATATTTAAATATTTTTATATATTTATATATTTTTAAATATATATTTAAAAATATATAAAATAAAATACTATTTTTGTTGTACTTAGCATCAAATAAATACAGGCTTGGTGAGCAGAAGAGACATCTTTAAAAAAAAAAAACTTAAAAATCTTATTGCTCAAAAACTTTTGACTAGTAGTGCATGTTCACCTGTTGGAGCTGAATTGGGGGAGAAAAATTCTAATTCATTTTTATTTCAACTGCAATTAACCAATTAAAATTCTGGTACATTCAAAGATGGTACATTCATTATTCATGCAATAGTCAAGTGTTCACGTACCTGAATAATATCTGCATGCACAATAATGAAAAGTAACATTACACACATAAAGGCCTCCATACAGCAGAGTCTGATGTGGCAGGTGGAACTAGAACTGACTTCATGAACTGCCCTGGAATACAATTGAAAAACAATTATCATAAAATATAAATATAGCTTCACAATGCTCATTTTAGCTTCTGTAAGACTGATATTTAGTCTTTACTGAATCGTTTCAGTGTGCTTTTTTAAATTCTTTTTTAAATTGTAAACGCCTCTCACAGGCTCGCGTGAGCGTCTGGGATCCACCATAAAGCCTATTTTACCAAAGTATTCTATAGTCTTTGATTTTACCACTGGAACAAACACTTCACACCAGATAAAGTTTTGAGAATATTAAATATATTATTGTAAAGTTACATGTTTTAGTGACCAATTTAAACAACTAAAACAACTAAACAACTTTTAATCTGTATGATAACAAACTGTTTAATTTATTTAAAGATAGACTATCTTAACTCAAGCCATTTTTATAAGGTATTAAACTCCTCAAAAATATATATTCCAATACTTTCTCTCGCAATTATATCGTTGGGTAATTACACTGTATATTAACTGTATGCATCAGTGAGCCATTATTAATATGCGGGGCATTGAAAATGCCTTTGAATGCGTGTGCGCGCGACCGTTTACTTTCACTTTGGAGATTCTCAATAACGTTTATACTATGGAGTGACAGTACTTACCACACATTTTACAAGATTAGATGTTTGTCAGTGGTGCTCAGGATCTGCAAATCAATCGCCATCATCCTACTCTGTTGCTGGTAAGTGAAATTGCATGTACTGTAATGTAACAGGCTAGCATGCGGCTAACCATATGTCCCTTTAGTGGCTCCGTACAACGCGTTATTTGAGCTGAGTTTTTGAAAATGATGAAAATTCATATTAAAAAAAAGAAGTAAATATTAGCATTTTATTTTTAAGTTTACTATATAATAATTGCATTTGTATTTAATACTCACTTTTTATTTTAAAATATTTAAAATTATGTATAATAGTATTATCACACTTTATTATTTTGTTTATTATTTTATTTTAAAAAACTAAGTAAATAAAGTGCAATAATATTGTCTCTATTATTTATTTATTTTATACTTATATTCATTTATTATTTATTATATATATATAATATATATATTATACACACACACACACACACACACACATATATATATATATATATATATATATATATATATGTATGTATGTATGTATGTATGTATGAAGAGTTCATTTGCAAAAACAGATAACTGCATTTTTAACAATTTTCAAAAATCATGTTTTTTCATTGAGTTAATCTCAATCAAACTGCAGCTGGGTTATTTTGATTAGGTTAAAAAAGAACTAAAAAATACAACTGACTAAAACAATAAAACATTTTTATCTTTTATATATATATATATATATATTAGTGCTGTCAAATGATTAATCGCATCCAAAATAAAAGTTTTTGTTTACATAATGTATGTGTACTGTGTATATTTATTATGTACACATAAATACACACACATACAGTATATATTTTGAAAATATTTACATGTATATACATTTATATATTTATATTCTTATAATTTATATTATATATAAATATATTTAATATATAAACATATTTTTCTTAAATATATACATGCATGTGTTTGTATTTATATATACAAAATAAATACACACAATATACGCACATATATGGGGCAGTCGTGGCCTAATGGATAGAGAGTTGGGCTTGTAACCTGAAGGTCGTGGGTTTGAGTCTCGGGTCCGGCAGGGAATACCACGACTGAGGTGAGACCCTTGAGCAAGGCACCAAATCCCCAACTGCTCCCCGGGCGCCGCAGCATTGGCTGCCCACTGCTCCAGGTGTATGTTCACTACTGTGTGTATGCACTTGGATGGGTTAAATGCAGAGCACAAATTCCAAGTATGGGTCACCATACTTGGCCACACACCACTTCCCCCTATATTATGTAAACAAAAACTTTTATTTTGAATGCGATTATTTGCATTTATCGTTTGACAGCACTAATTTATTTATTTTTTGTGTTTATTTAATTATTTATTTATTTAATGGATCACACTATGTGCAGTGTGAGGACCAAACCAAATCTCCATGTTCTCTTATGAGAACCAGGCTTGTTAACAGTGCATCATCTTTTGCAGCGTAGATATCTTCAGAAATGTATAGAATATCAAAGTAATTGGAATATTCCTACAAAAAATCTGTGAAAAAAATAATGATGATTGAATTGATATATTATGATTGTGAGAAATATAATATGATTGTTATTTAAAAAAAATAAAAATGTTATGTAAAACGCGTGAGACATAAAATATAAAAAATATTTTTTCAGAAAATATTTTTAGCATGAAGGATGACTGTTGTGACCAGTTCTTAAAAACCATAAATATCTGTGCTAATTATTTCTCTAACAGATACACATTTATAGTTAAATAAATATTATTTTATTTTTATTATTTTAGTTATACATTTTTTTTTTCTTAAGTTTATTATATATTTTAAAATAGTGTTGTGTATTGAGTTATGGTTTGAGCACAGGTGGTTTTAGGGGTTGTGATTGTAGTAATCATAATATTTAAACATAAAGAAAATATAATAATAGTGATTGTTTGTGTTAAGTTGCATTAATTATTGATTGTTGTCTTCAAAAGTTCATTTCAGCACATTCAAACTTTGGAGCTTTGGTAATACAGTGCTTGTCTCCATAAACACGCATTTGTTTTACTACTCCCTCTTTTTCCTATCCCCTCTTTGTGATTCTAGCAACTTTATTTCCAAAGTTGCTATATGAGGTCTGACATGTCGCGTTTTTATTCATAAATTAAAACTTCTAACATCCAAAATATTGAATCACACACACAGGCAGTAAAACTGATAAAAGCAAAATTGTTTTAATGATAACAAACCGCTGAAATACACTGAGAACAACAACAACAACAACAAATTAATCAATTGACAGTTTTTATCTCCCATATAAATTGCACTATTCTACTATCTTTTTATTTTTTTTTCTATTTCAAATAGACATTAGACTAATATCACTGGCTATTAGAGCTCTTCTAATAATTATTTAGACACTCTCATGTAAACAGAAAATTGTAATTTTTCTCAACAAAGGAGCAGGCCTTAGCGTGATGTGATAGGTGCGAGGGTTGGCGCCAGGTTGGCGCAAGGGCTGGATTTGGGACCGTTCTAGAGTAAAGGGCCATCAGCAGCTGAAGGAGCTGGTCGTAGTTGAGAATCGGGAAAGGTTGACGTAGATTGGGAAAAAAGCTCCAGTCTGATAAAAGACATTATGACAGATATGCAAGCAATTAAAACATTATCTTGAATTTTACATTTTTAATTTTGAGCTAAATTTTTTGACTAACCTCATCAGAATCCGAGCTAGATAATGAGCGAGCCACACGCTGGTGAACTTCAGCCTAATTGCAATTAAAAATAATCATTGTTATCACTGTCACATTATTTACATGCAACTATAACTGTGTAAAATGCAAAAGTATAGCTTTTGAATCCTACCTGGAAAGCCAGACCAAGAAGACATGTAATTAAGATTACAGTCTTCATGTTTCTGTCAAAGAGTATGATTCTCTAAAGCAGCAGAAATAATATTCTTCTGAATAATATTTATTGCTCTGATGTCTAGGAATATAATAATAATTTGAACAGCCTGAGGATTTAAATACAGCAATAGATATCACACCCCTCTGATATGTTTATGCCTAAATTGCTGACTTCTGTTGCTAAATGCATGGGGTGAATCCTAAAACATTAGGTGGGCTTAAGGCAACAAATTAGTTTAGCAATCAGTACAATCCCTCCTACACAAGACACTCCTCTGCGGCTTTCTTTAGTCTATCTGACTGATATTGCAATAGAGAAAGAACTATAAGAAAGTCCATACACTTACATCTCTTTTAAGCAAGAATTTTGTAATGTTAATTTGTAATGTTATGAAATGCTTGAATGAACTACAACATACCCACCTTAAATGACTTCAGCTTTGTATTAGTATTTTTAGTAACAATTTCTCTAACAATTGATTAGTCCTTGTTCAAAACAAATGATCCACAACAACAGTGACAATTGCTCAACAACTGGCTTTTATAAAGAGAGAAGCACGACCAATGTGACATGACTAGAAACAGACACAAACTTTGCGGAGTCAAAGTCTTCGATTCTGGTGCCACATCAGCTGCTATTTAACTTAAATTTATTGCTGAAAATTGCATATATTTATTCTATAGAAACAATGTGGTTTCTTGTGGCATTATCATGTGTTGTTCTGGTGGCTCAAGCGAGTAGCAGCATTCTGAGAAATATTTTGGGTAAACAGTTTATCAGTGTATTTTAGTGTCAAGGTGGAGTTTCACACTGTTTTACATTTTATTATTGTCACGGTGGGTGTCAGAAACTTTTAATGCATTAATGCTTTTTTATTAGCCCAATGACAGAAACCACTGGGATCAAGTTAGCTCAGTGAATGGAGAGCAATATTTCTCAGTTCCAGAAGATGGAGGAGTAAAAGCACCTCAGCCAACTCCAATCAGGCCCAGATTGGAGCAGAATTTTGGACGTCCAGTTTTTGTACGTTTTTCCACTTTATTCATAACTCTAAAATTATTTAAGGTAGTTTTACTTCAAAATGTCAACTGACACTCACTACAGCCAGATCCAGTGGGCCCATTGTATCCAGATGGACCTGAGCGACACGCACAAGATCCATCCATCGGCTCTCCATTTGGATAAGATCCAGTGTTCCCTGATCAAAATGGAGGAGACAGGGTGAGCAACATTTTTAATATTTTTTGCAAAGTTTGCAATCATTATGCAGTACAATAAACATTAGTTTTATCTTCTGCTGTACACAGCGGAGCAAACAGTGGCATAGATGGGGAGGAACCAGAAAAACGCAGAAGAATGGGAGAGCTGGTAGACCTAATGCCTAGTGACTTGAGTTCAGTTCCTGGAGTTCCTTTAGAGTCTTTAAGACATGAAAACAATGTGCCATGACCCTCATCCTGGGACAAACAGAATTACATATTTAATGTGAAAAAACAGAATATTTGCTGGAATATGAATATTAATTATTAATGTTGTTAAATCCCTTCAGCTGGAGAGGATGCCAACGCGCCCAAGCTCCAGTAGATGGGGGTAAAGAGAATTAAATGAATCCACTCTTTGGAAAACCTTTGAGTCCCAACATGATGGTAAGCTCATACTGCTAATATTAACATGCACTTTTCACAAATTCATTCATGGAGTAAACAGGGTTTTATGTTCAGTTGTTATTGATTCTGTATAGATTTCTGAGTTTACTTTGATTCATTTTCTAGGATAACAGGCAGTTCATTCCAATCTTCAAGGTAAGATATTGATTTAACCAAAGACATTAAATGTCATGAACTGAATGCATATGAAGTCTGTAATATTTGTTTAATATTTTTATTCACTTGGATCAACATAGGCTGACAATATCACTTTGCAGGTGCATGAAACTTACGGTGCTGTTGTTTTGTACCCAGAAATAGAAGTAATCTTTAATATTTTGAGAAGAGTAAATATATCAAAAAGCAACAATAAATAAACAAATACATATGTTCTCCCTTAAACAGAATATTAGTGCTTTCCATCTAAAGGAGGTAATTACATTTTACATTTACATTTAGTTATTTAGTAGACGCTTTTATCCAAAGCGACTTACAAAAGAGGACAATAGAAGCAATCAAAACCAACAAAACAGCAACAAAAGAGCAACAACATGCAAGCGATATGACAAGACTCAGTTAGCCTAACGCAGTACACATAGCAAGTTTTTTGTTTTTTTTTTAAGAAAAAAAAAGTAGATAGAATAGAAAAAAGAAACCTAGTGGGGTTTTTTTTAAGAAAAAAAGTAGATAGAATAGAAAAAAAGAAAGCTAGTGTTAGTTTTTTTTTTTTTTTAAAAAAGTGGCAGTTAGAGAATAAATATGCAATTGATAGAGGGTCAAAGGTTTGTGTGTTTTTTTGTTTTCTTTTTCTAAATAAAACTAAGACTAGAATAGAGAGTGATAGAGTTAGAGGGTCAAATAAAGATGGAAGAAAAGTGTTTTTAGCCGTTTCTTGAAGATGGCTAAGGATTCAGCTGCTCGGATTGAGTTGGGCAGGTCATTCCACCAGATGGGAACAGTGAATGAAAAAGTCAGTGAAAGTGATTTTGTGCCTTTTTGGGATGACACAATAATGTGTCGTTCACTTGCAGAACGCAAGCTTCTAGAGGGCACATAGGTCTGAAGTACTGAATTTAGGTAAAGGGGTGCAGAGCCAGAGGTGGTTTTGTAGGCAAACATTAATGCCTTAAATTATATGTGAGCAGCTATTGGTAGCCAGTGCAAATTGATGAACAGAGGTGTGACATGCATTCATTTTGGTTCATTAAAGATTAATCTTGCAGCGGCATTTTGGATTAATTGTAGACGTTTGATGGAATTGGCTGGAAGACCTGCCAAGACAGCATTGCAATAGTCAAGTCTGGACAGAACAAGAGCTTGAACAAGGAGTTGTGTTGCATGTTCCGAAAAAAAGGGCCTGATCTTCCTAATATTGTATAAAGCAAATCTGCAGGACCGGGCAGTTTTAGCAATGTGGTCTGAGAAATTCAGCTTATCATCAATCACAACTCCAAGGTTTCTGGCTGTTTTTGAAGGAGTTATGGTTGATGAGCCTAACTGGAAGGTGAAATTGTGATGAAGTGATGGGTTTGCTGAAACTACAAGCAGTTCTGTCTTAGCTAGGTTGAGTTGAAGGTGACGGTCCTTCATCCAGCAAGAAATGTCTGTTAGACATGCTGAGATGCGAGCAGCTATCGTCGGATCATCAGGATGGAATGAGAGGTAGAGTTGAGCGTCATCAGCATAGAACAAGAACTGAGCCCTGAGGCACCTCAGTAGCTAGATGTTGCGACTTGGATACCTCAACTCTCCAAGATACCTTGAAGGATCTATCTGAGAGGTAAGACTCAAACCACTGGAGTGCGGTTCCTGAGATGCCCTTTCTCAATAGGGTTGACAGGAGGATCAGGTGGTTGACCGTATCAAAAGCAGCGGACAGATCCAGCAAGATAAGTAATGAAGACTTGGAAGCTGCTCTGGCAAATCTTAGGTCTTCAACAACTGAGATCAAGGCAGTTTCGGTCGAATGCCCACTTCTGAAGCCAGATTGGTTGCCATCCAGGAGGTTTTTCTGTGTGAGAAAGGCAGAGACTTGGTTGAACACAACTCGTTCAAGTGTTTTTGCAATGAAAGGTAGAACGGAAACCGGTCTATATTTCCCTAAAAGAATTGGGTTAAGAGTGGGTTTCTTAAGAAGTGGGGTTATACGAGCCTGTTTAAAAGCTGAGGGAAAAACTCCAGTGTGAAGGGATGTGTTAACGTTGTGAGTGAGTGCAGGTACAACTGCAGGAGAAATGGCTTGAAGGAGATGAGATGGAATAGGATCAAGCAGACATGTAGTAGGATGACTGGAAAGGATGAGTTTAGAGACTTCTGCCTCAGAGAGTGGAGAGAAGGATGTGAACAAGTGTTTGTTTGCTGGTAAGATGCGTTTGACAGTTTGAGGTGTGGAGAATTGTACAGTGAGGTTTGTAATTTTATTAATGAAGAATGTGGCAAAGTCGTCAGCTGTTAGAGTTGATGAAGGAGGGGGAGGAGGAGGACAAAGGAGGGAGGAAAATGTTTTACAGAGCATGCAAGAGTTAGGCGAATTGTTAATTTTGTCATGATAGTATGTCCTTTTTAACAGTGGAGACATTAGCAGAGAAGTCAGAGAGGAATGATCGATATAAATTAAGGTCAGTAGGATTTTGTGATTTGCGCCATACCCTTTCTGCAGCCCTGAGCTTAGAACAATGTTCCAAGAACATCAGATAGCCAAGGGGCAGAAGGGGTGATACAGGCTGGCCTGGAAGATAAGGGGCAGAAAGTGTCTAAACAAGATGTCAGAGTGGAACAGAATGTATCAGTAGCACTGTTAGCATCAAGAGATGATAATTGTTTAGGGGAAGGAAGTGAAGATGAAACCATAGCAGATAGCCAGGAGGGTGAGAGTGAGCGTAAGTTACATCGAAAGTGACATGTGGAAGGGTATGTGTTGTGTCAGAAATCATGTTGAGGTTAAGAGTGAGTATTAAGTGATCCGAGGTGTGCAGTGGAGTAACCAGCACATGATCAGTGGAGCAGTGTCATGTGTAAACAAGGTCCAGTTGGTTGCCTGATTTGTGAGTAGCCGTAGTCAACACTCTCATGAGATCAAAAGAGGCAAGCAGAGTGTGGAAGTCTGCAGCTTGAGGTTTATCGAGGTGGATGTTGAAGTCTCCAAGTATAACTAAGGGAGTACCATCCTCAGGAAAGGTTGACTGGAAAATGGATTTTAAGAGGGTAGGTAATAGTAACCGAATGTGATTCAAAGGATCTGTTGATACCCAGAGATGGTAAAGGAGTAAATTTCCAATTATTAGAGATGAGCAGACCAGTATCTCCACCTCTTCCAGTTAAACGGGGGGTGTGGGAAAAGGAGAAATTATTGGATAGTGCCGCAGGTGTAGCATTGTCCTCTGGTTTGATCCAGGTCTCTGTCAGGGCCATGAGGTTTAGACTTAAATGACTAGTAATGGAAGTAATGAAATCAGCTTTGTTGACAGCAGACTGACAATTCCAGAGACCAATAGAAAATTAAAGTAGTGTATTAGCAGACATAGGCAAAGTGCGCAGGTTGTTAGGATTGCGCTGCCTACAGTGTGTGATGCGTGGTCTGCGAGTGGTAGTGATAGTAGTGACCTGGAAACACATAATAAGATTTGGTTATAAGAAAACTAAAACAGAAGTGAAACAAGTAGTAGGAAAAAGGATAAATAAAAAGCGATACTTATGTCCCTTGCCGCTGTCCCTGCGCAGTGGAGTCGCACGGAGTCGATGGTCTTTACACTCTTCGGTCTTCACAGGACTTGACACGAGGCTGCTGCAGTATACTAACCTTTTTTATACCCGTTTGACAAAACAGAAATTGAATTCAGCTGGGCACACTTTCCTGTTTATCACAACAAATAGCCAAGCAAGCGCAGTCACTGACAAGGTACGCGATACAGTAACGTTACAAGACCAAACGCGATTTCAGCAAGTCTCAACACAGTAAACAAAACAAGTGTTTCCTAGCAACAGCAACTGCGCTAAACACTAATGACTCTAAGACAAGTAAATACACTAAATACACGAGCTTATTTTAACTTCTGTTGATAGACTGCTTCTCTCAAAGAGTATTTCTTTACACTGTCTTCCGCTGGCACTTGAACACACTTTCCTGTTTATCACAACAAATAGCCAAGCAAGCGCAGACACTGACAAAGTAATGCCACTATATTGGGGAAACTGACATTAATTAACCTAACATACTGTATTTCAAAATATAAAATAGAATAAAACAGAAGATACAATGAGAATTAATTTTTGCTTTTGTTTCAGGGAGAGAATGAGTTCCTCTTACCAAAAGTAAGTGAATGAAACAGTCTAAGTAAAGATACTACTTTGTCATTCTTTTTCCGTTTGCAGTAGTTTACAATGTGTCTTTTTTATTTCATACTTTGCTTGATTTGAAAGATTGAACTGATAATGAGAGTTATAATTTGAACAGACAAAAAGTAATAAGAAATTAAATGTTAAAGTTTTATGATATACACAGAAAATACCTTCATTCCATCCAGGGCAAAGGGCAGATGCAGCCACTAAAAAAGGTAATGAAGTTGTAATTCAAATTTTTATAAATCTCTGTTATAGATCTAGTAATGTTTCATATTGAAAAAAAAATGTATACTATTTGTGACTTATTTACAGGGTGGAGTGAATAGACCTCAGGAACTGGGGGTAAAGTTGTTTTTTATTATAAAACTTGTTTTATTATTGTGAAATATATTCCTTATTATTTCTTGGTTGTGTAATTAATTCATTTTTTATCATGTTTAGTATGGTCAGGGTTTCTCCCTCTGCGGCCCTCAAGTAACAGGCACTATAATGAACATTCATCATGCTTAATAAAATATATCAAATAAATAGAAAGATAACATATATAAAAGGATAACATATATTAAAGAAAGCACTGTTCCTAATCAAGTTTCAGGAGGAGTAAAAAGGAGTATTTTCAACATGAAAAAAAAATCACTTTAGACAAAATAAATAGAGTATCATTTATTTATTTGGTAACGTATGGATATGTCCAAGTTGAACAAAAATGTCTCCTGTGAGGGGTCTCCATAGTGGGATATCTGGAAAACCAACAACAAATTTACATTCTAATCAATTGATTGGTATGATATCCTATTAGAATATACAATTTAGAAAACCTTTAATACCTTTTTAATAATGAAATCTTCTGAGCCTATGGCTCAAACAATGGGAACCCAGGATGCCCCTGTCAGAGACAGGATTGGTAAACTGTCTACAAATTCTACGGTAATTATTCAGCCATGTTTTGTCATGTTTTGTCATGTTTGGTTATTAACAACATATTAACAAAAGATAACTTCTGAAAAAACCTCTCCAGTTCCAGGACCGGGCCGATCACCACGGTAATCAGGAGCAGACGTTACCTTCGGGTCTGGCTTCCCCCTGTTCTGGAAAATTTGAAATATTTTCTTCAAAATTGTCTAAGAAAATTCAAATACAAGCCCCTTAAAACTACATCAGAGTAATGTGATTAATGTAATTAAATTTAATAATTTAATATTAAATGTTTATTAAACTATTTATTAAAATAATTATGTATTAAATATTTTTAATATTAAATACATGTAATATTTTTAGTTATGTCAGATAAAAATGCATGTTTGTTGTTTCCTTCATGGAGATAATACGCTTTTCATTTAATGATTTTTCTTTGTAAAAATCACATTTTTGCCTGTCAGAACAGGCTTTACAATACCTGGATTGGTTGTATTGGTTGTATTGGTTGCATTGGTTGCATTGGTTGCATTGGTTGCATTGTGTCCTGGGCTTGAACACTTGGGCCAGCATTCTGGTTTGGTGTCAGTCTTACAGGAGTGTTCCTCAGAGGATATAGATTAGTCAGGAAGAATGGAAAGCCCTAAAAACAAAATATTACTTTTTTTACTCTCCAGAAAAGTCTGTGAGAATAATTTAAAAAACTAGGATCAAAAATAAAGAAAAATCCACAAGTGCATGTTCCCATAGAAGTCTGTCTGTATACCGGGGGAAGGTTCTGAGCTGGTAAGCCGTTGTTGGGAATGATGCCAGGTATAGGCTGCTCCTGCTGCAACGGGGGCAACTGTGCTGGGTTCAGCTGGTTTATTTGAGGAGGCAGGAAAGGTCCCTGCATCGCAGGGTTAAAGTTCAGCACCTGTGGGGGCTGCTGCTGGATCAGGAAGGGAGGGAAAAATGCAGTTCCCTGAGGAGAAAGAAAGCAGAGATTCAACTAAGCCACATAAAATATAAGCACCATACTATTGGCTACCAACAGAACACCATATTAAGATACCAAGTAATTCCTCGTTTCAGGTTAAGAAATTATATATCTCTGTCATATATTATTCCTGATTTTACCTTTAAATGTTCTAGCTATCTACATATTAGTTTGTTTTTGGGTTTTGTTCAGTGACTGGAAGTTGATTTACCTGTGCTGGACCCAAACCCACACCTGCCAGCGTGAGTCCGTTGAGACGCAAAACCTACAAAGAAGGAACAAGTAACAGTTGTGAGCATGACAGAAAACAATTGAATATAGAACAGAAAACAAAAATGTTATCAAAACTGTACTACACATACATACACATACCATATATTTTTTTGACAGTGAAGACATTTATGCAAAAGATTTCTATTTCAAATAAATGCTGTTCTTTTGAACTTTCTATTAATTAATGAATCTCGAAATAACAGCAAATTAGAATTTTAGAAGGATTTCTGAAGGGTCATGTGACACTGAAAACTGGAGTTTTGATGTTGAAAATGCAGCTTTAAAAATATTATAAAAGAGAACAATTATTTTAATTTGTAATAATATTTTGCAATATTACTGCTTTTCCTTTTGATAAAATAAATGCAGCCTTGGTGAGCAAAAGAAAAAAAAAAAAACTCTTATTGACCCCAACCTTTTAAATGGTAGAATTTAATATATAATAATTACTATATAATTTGTGACAAAACTTCATAAGAAACATACCTCATTACTGTTACTTGCAATTATTCCAATTTGTGGCTGGTAGATCTGTGAAACACAAACAGTTTTGTTACTATTGATTCAAACTGAAAACATGAATTTATCAATGGAGACTTACAGGAGCACAAGTGCAAATGCTGAGAAGACCAGCCATGGAAAAGATGGCCTGAAACATCATTTTGGTAATCTATGGAAGAAAAATCAATGAGAATGAACATATACTAAAACCAGAAAGATACAGTCATTATAAATAAACTATTTAGATATGTATTTTAAAAGACTCCTTACTGGTACTGTCTATACGTACTACTAATACTACAGTCAATAAATGCAGAATATTAGAGAAAATAAAAGTACATTCAAGGCAGAGCAGAAGTGCAAACTATTAGTGTCTTTTCCCCTTTGCTTTTAAACTGGTGCATGCCCTCTTATAATATCAGGTTGCTGTAGTTGTGACACATACGGTGTGTCATGTGTCTCAATTTGTCTATACCGCATCATATATAGACATGTATCATTATGGTCAAATGAGCTGCTAATTGTTTTCATTAGTTTATTGTCTGGGTTTGAGTATGTATATGTACAGTATGTGTGTTTGATGAAACGAGAACTATCATTATGATATTATACAAAGTCACTAAAAACATTTAATGCTTAACTAAAATAGAACAGATGCACCATTGCCAAGATCAGGATTGAGCTTTGTCACGGACTAATAAGCAGGCTGAATGGAGAGCTGTTTGCTCTGTGAGGTAAAGAGACTAATTATTGTCTGGCTGAGAATGAAAAAACAGGATTGTATCATTCTCTTCAAAACAGTAATTATGGCAATTAGTGTGGTCATCTCCACTCAGTAATTAGATGGTTTTCGGGGCTGAGTATCCCAGACAGAAAAACCAGACTCAAATGGTTTGTGTTTCCTCAGCTGTAGTGACCTTTCTCATTTCTAAACTGTTCAGGAACCTTAAGACTCCAGTAGATGGCATTATAATACAATTAGCCAATATCTAAAAAAAAAAAAAAACGTTTAATGTCTACTTCAGACTATGCTTTCTATTTTTAACAAATAGTCACCTGCTTTGTAGACTTGGTTAAATACCCAGCATGTCTGATTATGTAACCCAATTTTATAGTCTTTTTATAGGCAGAAAAAAGCTGTATATTTATTTGAATTTTTGAAATTCTGTCTGTCTCTACCTGGGAGTATTTATTTATTATTCATTCATTGATTCATTCATTCATTCATTCATTCTTTGAGACATCAGAACATCTTTACATTAGAAGGTTATCGACACTTGTTCAACACTTATCTTAATTACAATGATAAAAAATGTTTATATTCTGTCCTTGATAAGCACAATAGTTGTAACACAAACCATTTGCACACTCTTGAAAATACCCATAGTGAATCATACATACACATACCGTTTGGGGTCTGTGCGATTTTCTGAACGAAGTCTGTTATGTCACCAAGGCTGCATTTATTGGATCAGAAAAATCCAGTAAAACAGTAATGAGATATTATTACGTTTACATTTCACATTTATTCATTTAGCAGACGCTTTTATCCAAAGCGACTTACAATTGAGGAATACAATAAGCGATACATTATAAAGAGGCAAACAGACACAGGAAGTGCTTGTAATACAAAGTTTCAGGCATTGTTCAGAGCAAATACTAGCTAGACCGGGAGAGGTTAAGGAAAGAGAGCAAAGGTTCTTTTGTTTTTTTGTTTTTTAAGATGAAGTCAAGTGATGACTGAAGGAATGAGTTTTCAGGTGTCACTTGAAAATTGTCAGGGATTCAGCATTCCGGATAGGGGTTGGAAGTTATTACAATTTAAAATAACTGTTTTCTATTTTAATGTATTTTAAAATGATATTTCTGTAATAAATATTCAGCAGCCATTACTCCAGTGTCACATGATCCTTTAGAAAGCATTCCAAGTGTTTGTTAAATAAATAAAATAAATAAATAAAGCTGTTGTGCTGCTTAATAATGTGTGGAAACCATGAAATATGATTTCTGATGACTACTGTATTAAAAGTCAAAATGTATCAAAATGTTCAAAAGTACAAAGTTAATTTTAAATGTCTTTACTGACACTTTTGAACAATTTAATGCATCTTCGCAGAATAAATGTCTTATTGGCCTAAACTTCTAAATGGTATATTATTATGATCAAATACCAACAAATCTGAGCAGCTTGATGTCTTTATTTTTTATTCATATATATATATATATATATATATATATATATTATTTTTTATATTTATTTAATTTTATTCATTTATTTATTGTCTATATCTTTGTAAATTTGATGAGAGTTGCGACTTTTTCTGTCCTGATGCCAACCGCAGTTTTGACATGCTCTTAGTCTCAATTATAATATTTGTAATGGATTTCTTTAAATAGATTTATATTTGGACCAGTCCCCATATCAGAAATTAGCTTTGTCAGAGACTGACAAAAGAATATACAGCCTTAATGTGAGACAAATTAGGGACGGGGAATAGAAAAACAAATGGATTGAATCACTCGTTTTAAAACAGTGATAATGATGATGATGATGATGATCATGATAGTATTAATTGCATGATTATATTATTAATTTCATAAATTTACATTGTTAAATAATTACATAAATGCTTTTTTAACTTCAAGAACACTGTTGCCAGTAGATGGCAATATAACACAATAAACAAAGAAACAGGTGTGGTCATAATATTATCATATGATTAAGAGGGTGAAATCAAAGGAGAAAATATTCACAGTTACAACAAACTAGTGACTTTTATTCAGTATTCAGTATAAACATTTGTTACAAATAGTGAGAATTTGTCAGTATAAAGCAAAGCATTAGACAGTTTACTCTGCATTTTACTTAGCTGTGATTCTCTATCTATAATTAAAATGACATTTATTGCATAGAAGAGAAGATCTCTTGAAAGTGTCTGTGAAAAGAAACAAACTCAATCAGCTTCTCAGCAAGAGTTTTAATTATTGTACATTAAAATCAGTGTATAACTGTGTCAACACGTATAAAACACACCAAAGCTATTTCAACACATGCATCACTCAGATTTACCCAACAGGGTTTCCAGACACAGCAGGGTTGACTTGAGATGGCATCTGTAGTATGCAAATGATAAATTATATTACTACCTCTCAATAGATTTTAGAAACATACAAAATTACTTTTTTCTACAAACCTGGGTGATTGAGACAGGTGGTCTTGCAGTGGTCCTTCTGAGGAAGGAGCGCTGAGAAGAAGAATTTAACACAGAAAGGTAGATGGCAGGAATTCTGCCTTTTGAATATTGCATAAACACTGAATATTGCTAAACAATGAAGTTACAGTACATGTTTTACTAAGAACATACATATCAGTTATAGTTAGGTATTAGTAGTTTTAGGCAATTCACTAGGATAAAGTAAATAGGATAAAGTTAAAGGTATTTACAGAGAAGATTTTGGATCAGTGGCCAAAAAATTGGCCTTAAAAAACAATGGTTTTGCCTGTAATTGCTTTATAAAATGTACCTTAAATCTAGTCAGTGAGCCTGGTGGTACAGCTTGATTATTTCCAGTAGGGCATTGTCCAGCCTAAAAGCATTAGGAATAAGCTTCATGAACATATTTATAGCCCATACATATAATTTATAGCATTAGAATAGTATTAACAACTAGATGGGTTGTTTTGTACCGCAACTTGTTGCTGCGGGGGTATTATGGCTGGTTGATTCTGGGGTCCACCAATGTAATACGGCAGTCCCTGTTGATCAGAGCAGTCCAAACAAAACAACATCCCAAATTACATTAACTCAGACAGAAATAAATGTATATTGTTACACAAACATTGTGAATGAAAATGAACAAATACCCCATTAGGTGAAGCAAAAGGGTAAGCCAACTGAGGTCCGATGTTGGGGGGACTGAAGGGAACTGAGGCCATAGGTGGCTGCTGAAGCACATATGGAGGAAGAGCTGCAGCAGGCAGAATCTGTCAGACACAAAAGTGTTAGTATTTGTCTGTGTGGGACATTATCTTTTAGTGGGATATACAATGCGCTTAAAGGAATAGTTCACCCAATAATGAAAATTGACTCACCCTCCGGCCATCCAAGATTTACTATAGATGAATTTGTCACTTCATCATAACAGATTTGGAGAAATGTATCATTACATCATTTACTCACCAATGGATCCTCTGCAGTGAATGGGTGCCGTCAGAATGAGAGTCCAAACAGCTAATAAAAACATCAGAATAATCCACATGACTCCAGTCCATCAATTAAAGTTTTGTGAAGTGAAAAGCTGTGTGTTTATAATAAACACATCCAGCATTAAGATGTTTTCAAACGTAGCTGAGTGAGTGAGACCACAAGAGGGAATGGATATTTTCTCTGGAGGCATTATTATGGATCTATTTTGGCCAGAAGCGACGGTTTAAAAACGCCTTAACAGATTTGTTTCTTATAAAAACAGCTTTTCACTTTACAAGGCATTAATTGATATACTGGACTCGTGTGGATTACTTGTGGATTATTGTGATGTTTTCATCAGCTGTTTGGACTCTCATTGTGACGGCACCCATTCACTATAGAGGATCCATTGGTGAGCAAGTGATGTAATGCTACATTTCTTCAAATCAGGTCTTATAAAGAAACAAAGTCATCTTTGATGGTTTGAGTTAACTTTCAGCAAATTTTCATTTTTGGGTGAACTGTTCTTTTAATTGGTAAATCTTCAGTTCCTACCTGTGCTAACGGAGGCTGTCCAATAACAGCAGGACCATTTACACCAGTAACCAGACCACCATTCAGACCGTTGATAAATCGCAGCTTCTAAAAATAAGTACAGCTTAAAGTTCCAATGTTAACAAACTTAGTTCTGATGATATGAATGATCTTACCTTAGCTGAGGTGATCTAGAAGAGAAGGAAAGATCAAAGTGATCAAAGCTGTGGATGAACTGATAAATCACGAGAAAGTAACATGATTAGATGAAATCAGTGTACTCACATCAGCAATTACGGTCAGAACCATAAAGATTATAACAAAGTTCTTCATCTTGCAACCTGAAAAATAGCACATTTTAAATTACTTTAAAAAGTCTGAATTTGATACTAATACAATCATGCTGCATAAATATAAACCAGATTTTACAATTTAAAGATTTTTACTCCTATCTCAGTAGCAAAAATGTATTTGGCACCCACCTGTTTCTCGCTCCAGTCGTGATTTGCTCTGACATGTACAGTGCAACATAGATCTCCATAGATCTTTTTTATTGAGCTGAACGATCTAGTTCAGCCAATCGGAGTTCAACACTAATCCAGCTGTGTTTATCAGCAGGGTATTTGAAAGCATTAGTTATGTTATGTTTTTGTTATGCAGATGTTTTCAAGTTTACCACAAGGATATCTTTTGGCATAATTTGTGGTCATTGGAGTTTTTAAGGATTTTGGAGCTCTCAGGGTGACTAAACATACATAGATGTACACACAAGTCACATGACATCGTGTACTCAGTAGCCTGCACACATACAAAAACAGAGATGTAGTCTGAGCTATAGCTTTGCTCATGACCTATATGAAAACATGGTTTGATCCTGGTCTGAATGTCTTAGGTCTTAAGATCATTTTCATGGTCAACAAATGTCAGCTCCATGGGCCATGATGCCACAAAAGCAGTTATAACTGAAAAATTGTTGAAATGTCGAATAAATGTTGAAAATATTTCTAAATATGGACAGAGAAAAATATTTTATCTGGGGATTTTAGCTATCGAAGATTTTAAAGACTAAAATGTATAAACAATGCTGTAAATCCATAGGTTAAATTACAATTATGCATAAACATTTATGACTTTTGGTCATAAACATTTATGACATGTTAATATCAGATTTTTTTACTTTGGAGAATCTAAAATAGTTTGGTTTCCGGAATACTTTTTGGTCATGACTTATGCTGGATTTTACATATTTCACACTTTTGGTAATGTTAATATCATTCTAAAATGTGGGAAATAAAATGAGCAGGTGAATCTTATAACTTTTGACTGGTATTGTTTATTTTTTCCTGAATAAGTACACATTTCACATAATTTCTTCATGTTGTTACTGGATTCATAAAAGATCACTGGGATGGATGGATTTTAATACAAATGTTAATAAAACACAAGACATTTAAAGATACAGTTCAAAAAAAAAATTGAACATAATTGTAATAATAGTTGTAAATAATAGCAGCAAGAAAAAGTGCAGAGTAATGCTTAAAAAGGAGCAGCACAGTACCAGCAACAGGTGGGTTTCCAGTGTGGACACATCATCATTATGGTAAGAATAATAGTTGTGCAGCCCCACTATGTCTGGCTCAACCCTAATGACTTAAGATGTCCGTCAGCAATGCAAACATATCAGGAAAAAGATCATTAAATAAACTATCATAACAAGAAGCCACCATAAAAACATTAAAACTGGTGTGCTTTCCTCATCTTATGATTGTACATTCACTTTACACACAGAGAAATAAACAGCACTTTCAGGGGGAAATGCACAGAAACAGCAATATCAGTAGTACAGATGTAGCTCAGTGGATCAGACATATCAGTGACCTAGTAAAAAGGCTTGTTAAGGAAGGCAGTTCATATTTTCACTAAAATAATCATTCCTGAGCTAAACAATATATAATTCCTTTCTTATTAGAAATACAGAATTCATTACAAAGAGTTGTTATATGTTCAAAGCCTTAGATTGCTTAGCACCAGAGTATGTTGTTGATGTAATTAGCCTGCATCAAATTTGGAGGTCACTTCAATGAAATGATCAGCTGTCTTACAGTCCCTCAGTCTTGCCTGAAAAGTAAAGGCAACTGTGCATTTTCTGCAGCAGCTCCAAGGCTTTGGAATGAGCTACCGCTGTCTTAATATCTGTAATATCCCTTACATTAAGTGCATTTCACAATTCCCTAAAGACTCATGTTCGTTTTCGCTATCCCTCTGTAAATTATGTCTGTGTACCTTTGTATTGTACAGCACTCTGGTCCACATTGTGGTTTAAAATAAATAAATAACGAGTTATGTTTCATATTTTGTTCACTGGCACAAGTTCACAGCTACTTCAAGAGCACCCTTAAACATTAGCATAGTATATAGTACAGCAGAAGATGAAAACTAAAGCAGTTCATCAGCTCCCTTGTTTCAATCGGAATTAAATCATTCTGACTGATGGATCCAAACATAGTGTTTACATGAACATTAAATAAATTGATAAATTGGGTTGATGTACGAGTTTATATGTCACAAGATTCAAATTAGATTTAATCTTTTGACATGCACACACTGCATGAATATACAGTTTCCCACTGTTTTGCATACTAACCATTCTCCTTTTCTTTGTTTTAAAACGCAGACTTAATATTTATCTTTTCTGGGTCCAAGTTAGGAGATGACAAGCACATACCAGCATTATGCTTACATTAAGTAAGTAGTAAAAATGGCCATTCCCATGCCCAAAATTAAATGTGTGCTGATGAGAATTCTGAGCAAGCAACCCAATTTAAATTTCAATTGGTTTGGGCATTTTTATTCTGATTGAGGTGTTTACATGGAGCATTTTCATTCAGATTGAACTTTTAAACCAATTGTAATTAGAAAACAATGCTCCATATAATTTCTTTCATTCTTATTAATGAGGTAATATAGATTATTCCTCATCAATGTTGTCCTGCTTCTCAGTGGTCATTATCACAGGCGTGGTCTCCTCTACAGGTAGGCCTGGATAATCTTCAAGATCCCCTGAGATATTTGGGTTGGTTTCTTGTTGTGGCAATCCAATGTATGCAGACTCTCTCTGTGGTGACTCTATAACCACAGCAGACTCTCTGGCGTTATAATTGGAGCGATTTTCTGGCACTTGTGACCTTCTATAATATTTACAACAAAGGAACAGACCAATGAAAAGGAGGACTAAACCAGGCAATGCTAACAGAGCCAGAAAGGAACGGTTCCAGGCCACACCTGTGGATGACACAGAAAGGAGCACAGTTCTCAAAGCAAAAGTTAAAGCAAACTGAAAAACTTCAATAAAAAAACAGTATGCAATAATAATATTCAGTGTAAATATTATGCTTATTAAAATCATAAATGGGTGGTGCTATATTGGGACCTTACTTGTCAGAGTTCAGGAAGGGAGCCATGTTTATATGTGGTTATAAATGGATATGTACGGAGTATACTTTGAAAGGCTATGTGTCTGGCTGTACATGTCGTCGCCTTAGAATTATAAGGTTCTATCTGAGCAGTTTTGAGATATTGAGCTTCAAAGATTTTGCATTCCATGCAGCAAAAATGATATATGAACTTTCATTCAAGAAAATGACAGAGATGCTAAATGTATTCTAAAAGTACAATATCAAAATCCTCTCAAATTTGTAAATGGGGATTTTGCGAACAGGTCAAATGCAGATAGAAACTTCCAATTCTAAAAAGTCATTTTCCGCCTGGAATTATAAGATTCTATCTTGCAAAACATTTATTTAAACAACAATTTTCAAGAAATACAAACAGTTTGCATTTAAACATAAAACTTGTGTTGTAACAATGTAATTTAATTGAATGCTTCCTATGACATTTATTTCATATTTTAGGACGAATAATTTTTTCTTGTTCAAGTTAAGCATTAAAGGCTGTGCTAAATATTTTGTCCAGTGCAGATGTTAATTTTAGGTAGGAATATAGTGGGTAATTAAACACATTATTGCAGGAACTGTTTAAGTAGCTACTGTAATACATCTGAGCAGGACTTTATTCCACAGAAAGTGGAACAGGTAAAATTGCTTTCTCTCTAGAGATCAGTATGTCGGAGATAACCTGCTAACTTTTATTGTTGTAACGACCCGGACCAACGCTATATCCAACACGGATGGATCTCTACCTGCTGCAATAGCGTAAAACTCTCCTGATATTTTAATAACAATTACAAAAGAATAAAATAAAGCATATTTTGTTACTTTTTAAAATTGGAAGGGTTCAATTTAAGCAGATGATTTTATTATTGCTGTCAACTTCAGAGCGCATTTCCCCAGTACATTCGGCATCTGGCTCATATTCGTGATCTCAAACATATTCTCAAAACTATCATTCTCAATGACTTCAAAAATCACTATTCACGATATCCACCATCAAATGACAGTGACACTAATATATTTCACTGCATACAGTAACTGCTCTGCAGTAAAGCCATTCAAGCCAGTTAAATTTTTGCAGATGATATATTATTTGTTTTATGCCTGCGATAATTACAAATGAAAATCATGTCATCATTGTGTATCAAGCAGAGCCACTTTGAGGAAAAAAGGGTGAATTGCACATATTGCGTCATCAGACATTTAATTATTGTTGTGCAGAAATAATATACTTATACTTACTATAATACACTATTACATAGCCTACCTCAGGTCGCTAGCGATCCTATACACCCTTAATAAACACTGAAAAATGTTTCACTGACTATATATATTAAAATTATTTTACAAATGAAATATTTCATGTTTAATCTTTCCTGCTGTCACAGAGCAGTCTGGCGACATGACAAAGAAAGTTGATCCTGATTGGTCCTCTTGTATGCATTCTCACAGATAGAACCTTATAGAATCAAGTAAGAGTTCGACTTTGGAGATAGAATCTTTTTGTTTTCTAAATAAAAAGTCCTAAAATGTGTACAACTTAAAAAAAAAAAAATTAAAAAAAAAACATCACAATGTAAATAAGTTTTCACAGAATAAGAATATGTGAATAACTCAATTTTGACAAAAATGTCATATAGAACCTTATGATTCCAAGGCGACGAAATACATTCTAGTATTCATGTTAAAAATGATGTATACTTTGGGCTTAACAATATGAGCTGTACGTGTCGAGGTCGATATGCCAGCCTGTCTAAAAAATGTGATGACACCACAGCAAACTTCAATTATAGGCCTATTAAATACCAGTTAGATACTTTATATTCCCTTTTGGAATATTTTCTTCCTAATAAAATAAACACTTCTTCGAGCTGATATATGCCATGGGAAAAGGGAGATGAATAAAATCGGAAAAATGCGGAACTGAATTTGGGTCTATCACAGGTCCTTACTCACCACACCACTGTTCTTGTGACCACAAGTTTTTGGGGTTTTTTTTTTTTTCTTAATTTTGTCAATTTTGTCAACCAGTAAGTGGAGGTAAGTATAAATAGCCCTGGCCATCATAATGGGCTACTTGCACCTAGCAAAAACAGACACTCCGATATTTTAAACATTAAAAATTAAAATTAGTTTGATTTAAAACTTACCCTCGACAGTGACAGTGTTGATACTAATGACTTCACCCATGTTGTCCTTCACAGTAAATGTCCCTCCATCAGAAGATGTTAATCCTCTCAGCACGAGGGAGTAATTCATGACAGATACTCTGTTATTATAGTCGAGGGAACATGTAGTGTTGTTTCCAGCCACACTGCAAACCTGGATCTCCTTTGCATCAGAACCGCTGAAAGTTACCGTCACAGATTCAGAGCCGAACAGGTCCAGGGTGAGATTATCACCAAACCTTTTTACACAGAGCTTTTGATGAGCTGAAGAAAGAATTGCACATTTTAGTTAAACAAATCTTTCTTTTCTGGAGAAAAAAAGAAACAATATTAAAAAAAAAAAAAAAACAACCTGTAACACTCAGAGTGACAGCCCCAGGATAACCACGTTGCTCATCTGTATTGTGATCACCGGTACAATCCCTCATCTGATGTGGTGACCCTGAGCATGTTAAGGGAAAGATCTCCATCCTTATAATGATGTAGTGAAACTGATGCCCTGCCTGTAAAACCGGAGCCATATTTTGTATGTCCTTTTTGAACCTGTAATACCGTTTGGTCATCTTTTTTCCACAGGATGTTCACAGCGTCATCAGTAATCTGTTTTTCTGTGCGTGCGTAGCAGGGTAGTGTGGCGTTGCCTCGGACTGAGACATTCACAGTAGTGGGTACTAAACATTGAAAAGACATAAAACAAAGAATAAGATCTGATCTAACAGTGGTAAGCTAACTACAGTTTTGATCTAATACCATGCTTAACTGAAGTAAAAACGTACCAAAAACTTCCAAGTGGAATTTACAAAGAAAGTCTAAACCACACGTGGCTTCGTACCAGCCTTCATCATTGTACAGAACAGGAGACATTATTAGAGACAGGTTTCCAGACTGTATCTTTTCATGGGAGAGGTGTACTCTGTTCTTAAAACTGAATCCTTCTGTGCATCTCCCTTGGACACATCGTAGGACATCCAACTTTTCATTTTTAGTTGTTAATGCCCATAAAATATCCCCATTACATGTCTTGTAGCAAGGGATAATTGCAGTATCCCTCACTTTCACTGCAACAGGGACCGACATTCCACCTAGACAGGGAGCTAGCAGGGAAGAGAGGATAAAAAAAAGTTATTTTTAAGTAATATATATATATATATATATATATATATATATATATATATATATATATATATATGAGGAGCAAAGCTGAAAAGAGCTCAATGAGCAGCAAAATGTGGTTGTGAGGACAGAGCACACTGCTTATTGAAAGTTATCAAGAACTGTAGTCACAATATATTAATTCACCAAGAAATCAACATCTTACCAAAGAGTAATAGAAAACAATAACTGTGGACCCCTGATAGATTCCAGGTTGCCACACGGCCAAATGGTATCATAGCTGGTCTGACGGTCTCTAGAACTGGAGCATTTATGAAAGAGTGGAAAAAAGAATAAAATAAGACAAAAGAATGTAATTTATTTAACTTTTTTTTTTTTTTTTTAATTGAGTGAAGCACCTCCAGTCAATCATTCATCTGTTACACAGTTCATTTCAACATTCAACAAAACAAATATGAAAACAATTTAATTTCATAATTAATAAATAAATAATGTATTTTTAAACTTTTTAAATTGTTTTATTATTGGAAGTAAATTTCATTATGTAATTATTTGTTATAATCCATCCAGCTTCTATTCTTCTTTTATTATATTTAATTTCATGAGTTTTAGTTCTTTACTGAATTATTTTTTTTTATTTTATTGTATTATCCAGTACGTAAACACAAAGTAGTTGCTTTGGCACTGCTTTGACTGCACTTAAAACTTTAAAGCACAGGTTTAAAACTGGTTTTAAAACACAAACATTAAAATTTAATGCTGAAAAATATTAAATCAAATATTTGATTATCTAATATCTGATTTACATCAGATATGTTCAGATGACAAATAAAATCCACTTCTATAAATAAGAGACTTTACACACCTTTTCTGGTCTTGCTTTGAGTTTCTAGGAATTGTTCGAAAGCAGTTATTCTTTGGAATTCTGTTGACAGCCTGTTAACGCGCGTCGTTTGAGTCGAAAATTAATAACAATGTGTTAAACTATAGTCCATCGACTTAAATCGATCCTATTAATCGATCAGACGCTGGTATTTAATTCCCGAGAGAGTCGAGACGTCGAAGTTCACACCCCCATCTTTTTGTTTCTGAGTCAGGGGTGAAGGGGCCGCTAGGGGGCCCCCTTGTGTAGCAGGATTTTTTTATTATTGAGATGAACAGGAACCTTAAAATAACATAGGTTGATAACCACCGATCTTAATGAATATGGGCCCCACACACATTATTTAATTAAATTGCTTTTATAATAAAGACACAAAGACCAAATATCTTGCATGTTTTTTTTTTTGTTTTTTTTTTTTATTAAAGATTGAGGCCTCCCTGGCCTTCAGGTGTTATGTGTATACCATACAATATTACTACATTAATTTTTTTTAAAGAAGCAAAAGCTGCAAAGCAAACTGATTTGTAGATACTCCCCACAAAATGATCTTCACTTCTATTAAGTAAATGAATGCAAAAAAAGAAAAAAAAAAGAAATAATAATAATAATAATAAATATATTAAAAAAAAGTTCTCAAATCCTCAACATGACCATCTTTCCTACAACAAAATGACAGGGCAATGTTACTTTTCTGAAAATAAACAATAACAAAAAGTTAATACCTGAGGCCTTGATATACTTTTATAGTGAATCCCAATGTTTCTGTTATATTTCAGTGATGTTTTTTGTCCTGGTCTTAATGTGCACCACAGAAACTGCTAGTAACATTACCAGTAGACCAAAACACAAAACTGCTGCAAAAACTTGGTAATGTAGAGAGGGAACATTAAAACCTCCTGATAAATCAGTTTTTTTCTCTCCTTTTTTCTCTCCTTCAGACAAATCTGTTGAAATAATGTAAAGTAATAAATAAGAATTAAATTTGAGGGCCAGGAAACAATTTTTTAAAATGCTTTTATGCTAGATTTATTTCATACAAGCAACAGAGGTACATCAGTAGAAGCAAGCCTTCAAATGAGGGTTTGCAAATCCTTAGAAAAAAGTTTTTTACTCTCACCTTGTACATGATCAGATGGTTTTTGTTTACCTTGTTGATTTACTAAAAAATACCAAATAAAAGATAAGCAAAAGAATCACTATAGTAACATTCCCATATTTCACAAGAAATGAAATGTCACACTTACTATATAGTTGCACTCCTTTGTCAAAATTCAAGCGTTTTTGATATGGTGCTGCACAATAGTATGTGGAGAGATCGCTGGTGGAGACGTGGAGAATTCTCAGTACAGTTGTCTGCTTCTCCATAAAGCCCTCAAGATGAGTTTCATCATAATTCCAGACAACAGACAGTTCTCCAGTGTGTTTCAGATTTGTGACCATCAGAGCCATCGGCCGCCCCTCACTCATCTTCAGCCAGTGGATCTCAGAGTAGAAAGACAGGTTGCACATCAGTGCCACTGTCTCTCCAAGTTTAACTTCTTTCAGCTCTACTGCTTCCAAATGCTTCAGGGGCGAAACGAGGAGAGCTGACAGAAAGCAAACAAAGGGATTTTATACAGCTTGTTGTTTAGAATTGCACTATATATATATATATATATATATATATATATATATATATATATATATATATATACACAGGTGCATCTCAATAAATTTGAATGTCGTGGAAAAGTTCATTTCAGTAATTTAACTCAAATTGTGAAACTCGTGTATCAAATAAATTCAATGCACACAGACTGAAGTAGTTTAAGTCTTTGGTTCTTTTAATTGTGATGATTTTGGCTCACATTTAACAAAAACCCACCAATTCACTATCTCAACAAATTAGAATATGGTGACATGCAAAGGCTTCCTGAGCCTTCAAAATGGTCTCTCAGTTTGGTTCACTAGGCTACACAATCATGGGGAAGACTGCTGATCTGACAGTTGTCCAGAAGACAATCATTGACACCCTTCACAAGGCGGGTGAGCCACAAACATTCATTGCCAAAGAAGCTGGCTGTTCACAGAGTGCTGTATCCAAGCATGTTAACAGAAAGTTGAGTGGAAGGAAAAAGTGTGGAAGAAAAAGATGCACAACCAACCGAGAGAACCGCAGCCTTATGAGGATTGTCAAGCAAAATCGATTCAAGAATTTGGGTGAACTTCACAAGGATTGGACTGAGGCTGGGGTCAAGACATCAAGAGCCACCACACACAGACGTGTCAAGGAATTTGGCTACAATTGTCGTATTCCTCTTGTTAAGCCACTCCTGAACCACAGACGACGTAAGAGGCGTCTTACCTGGGCTAAGGAGAAGAAGAACTGGACTGTTGCCCAGTGGTCCAAAGTCCTCTTTTCAGATGAGAGCAAGTTTTGTATTTCATTTGGAAACCAAGGCCCTAGAGTCTGGAGGAAGGGTGGAGAAGCTCATAGCCCAAGCTCATAGCCATTTTTGTTAAATGTGAGCCAAAATCATCACAATTAAAAGAACCAAAGACTTCAACTACTTCAGTCTGTGTGGATTGAATTTATTTAATACACGAGTTTCACAATTTGAGTTGAATTACTAAAATAAATGAATTTTCCATGACATTCTAATTTATTGAGATGCACCTGTGTATATATATATATGTATATGTAAGATATATTGAAGTAATTATTTGGTGCCATGATTGCACTTATTTTAACTTTAAAAGTTTGTTTTAAAATTACTTTACCTGTTAGAGCGATTAAACATGATAACACCATTGTGAATGTGTAGTCATAGTCCAGTGTTTGCTTGATTTCTGAACAACTGCTAGATTTCCAAAGGAAGTAAAACCACGCTTTCTGCTCACTCCCAGTTTGCGTGGGTTTTTAAAGTTTCCATCTGTTGTTATTGTAGCCTATGAAATACAGTTAAAGTAATTCCCCACTAAAATATGCTTAGCCAATAAGGTAATTTAGAAATTTAAAAAAAAATAAAATAAATGAGATGAGATGAAGTGTTGAGAAATGAAGATTTTTGCAAAGCAGAACGCAGTCATACCTCTTTCGTCAATGTTAGGTTTTCGCTTGCGATTCAGGTGAAATGAGACTGTTCTTTGTTTTTCTTCTCTATATCAAAAGGTTCACTGCTGGCTGCTGTACTGGGACCAGATTTTCTTATCATTAAAGATGACCATTCAGACACCAAAGTCTGTT
Source organism: Spinibarbus caldwelli (assembly GCA_039654775.1). Taxonomy (NCBI): domain Eukaryota; kingdom Metazoa; phylum Chordata; class Actinopteri; order Cypriniformes; family Cyprinidae; genus Spinibarbus; species Spinibarbus caldwelli. The sequence goes on along the minus strand of CM077234.1, from coordinate 28,692,330 downwards.
CTGAGATCAGAGTCATGAGATTGCTCTCTTTGCAGCAGGAAGTTGTTTGGCCAAAGGAAGTAGGTTTGCTCATACACATGTAAACAGCTTTATAGGTGTAAAGACCACAAACTACATGCATCCTTGTTTTGAAAATTGGTATAGTATCTTGATGAAGAATTTGGACAACATTGGAAAACATTTTAAATAGTATTAAATAACATTTCCCCTTCACATTGGCCAGAGAGAAAGATTTAAGTTCAAGATTTTCGCTTTAACATTTCCGCATTGGTTTGTGGAGACTCAGAGATAGCATGTCAAAACCACATTGGAAAAAAAAAAAAGTCACAAAACGTGTGATTAGCAGGACACTTTGTGATTTTGCATGCTGGTTTTGTAAAAAGTTCCCTTTTCCTCTTGATTCTTAAGTTTTTTTTTATTTTTTTTTATTTTTTTTTACTAGACTATGTTTTTTGTGGCCATTTCACAGACCACAATAAAGATATAGAAAATGGCATGTCATCCTGTTTGTAAAGTGTGGTTATGGTTGTCATGGATGGAGCTGAAGTTTGTTTTCAATACATTTAACCATTCACTAGCTAGGACCACGCCACAAACAAGCTATGATATAGTTAGTTGAACAGGGTGTTGGGGAGGAGTAGAAAGAGGATGAAGGGGTATAGAGGGAATGGGATGATGGTCAGGTTGATCAGGGCATCTAGAATTGATGGCTCAGAGAGACTCAGGGTGGGGGTATCGTCTCAATCATATATTTAGGCCAGACAATTAGGACCCCCCGATACAACCTGAAAGAAAGAGAATGTGGGATAAGGTTGGCTGAATGGATGAGAAAGGGAGGGAAGGGTGGGTTCGAGAGAAAGAGACAAACAGTACAGTATGAGGCGGCCCGATATATGGAGGTTTCGGGAAGTCAGGTGATCATTTGGGGTGTGGCCCTGCTCCCAAACATCAGCTAACCAATTAACTCCCTTTAATACAAATGTAATCTGATTCATTTGAAGACAGGGAGCTGTATTTTACCTGCACAAAACAGTATAGCTGTTATTTGGATTCAGTTATTTCAAACACTGCTGCAGTATTATATTTATTCCACAAATAAGTATAAAAAATATTGCAAAAATATAAAAAAATATTGTAGTCTTGTTGAAAATGCACATTTCACAGTAAAGCACTGATTTTAAGTTGGAATGCACATATAACTGTCACCAACTACAGAAGTTAAAATCTAATTGTTTTAAGTCCAAATTAAAACAAGACTTCATTAATCATTCTAACAGCTGAAATTCAGACAAGCCTTGGAATTTCTGAGAACAAAGTCAGTTACTTTTCCCACAATCTATATTAGCACATTTGCCAAGTTAACTTTAGTTTAAAACATATGGCTTCAAACTATGGTATTTGTTATGAACAATTAAGAGAAACCTAAACATTTCAGAAAATATATGCAATGATCATAACCACAACACTGGCAAGATTTTCATGCTGTTGAAAAGGTGCCGTGATACTGTTTATTTGAGTCTGCGGGGTTTTCCAGTACATTTAACACCTTTTTTTTTTACCAGCCTACTTCAACTGTGTTAGTTAACACTTGCACAAATTTCCTAAAATATGCCTTGAACATAACTGTATTCTTTGGTATAATAACATACAAGTTAAAACAGGAAGAGGCAATGAACATTAACGGTGTTTTAGTAATATACTGTTACTTGCAGTGTAAGTCATTAATCCACAAATAGTTTAGCCAGTTAAGAGCATAAATCATTGCTGAATTAAAAAATACTAAATCCATCAACACAAGTTTCACCAACATGTAAACATGTAATTCCACCCTTAACCAAAGATTGCAGTGAGGTAAATACAAAGGCAGCCATTCAAATACTAAATATCTAAAACAATACACTAACTTTTTGCAGATCACAATAAGACAAGCTATAATAAGAAAAAGACCCATCTCTGGTATTTAAAACTATGTATTAAAAAGTGACACCACCTTTTTAACTTGAATGCATTTCTCTATAGGGTAGCTGTAAGAAACCAGAAACAACCAACCAAAGTATATTACAGAAAAAAATGGCATGGCAAAAAAATAAAAAATAAAAATTAACTGCATTGCGAAGCATACATTCTTATAGGGTAATCAGAAAACTTCATAAAAGCATAGTCAACATATCATTTTTGATCCTTTTAGTTTTTCTTTGACTCTTCGTTCTTGTCATCTAAATAGCCGGGAAAGCTGTCTGCTGGTTCCCATGTGTTCTGAAACTTTGCCCCACTGAGAAAAGTAAAAAATAAAAAGGAAATTAAACTCAGGGATTTTTTTCATGAAAGATGGTAACTACTTGACTCTGAAATTATATTTTATTATTTTTTTCACAAATAAAGAAATTGTTTAAAAAAGGATATATGTATAAAAAGAACATAAACACTGTAACCAACTGAGCACTCAGTAATCTTGTAATTTGGTGTGCACAGGGAATCTTTAAAAAATAAACAAATAAAATAAAACAAAACAAGATATTGCTAATTTCACATAAAGCACACAGTAGCTATGTTTCCATCCACTTATTTTTATGGGCATTTTGGAATAGCGCATTAAAAAAAAATGCCGGATGGAAATGCCAAGATGCGCATAAGTTCTAAAAATGCGCATAAAAACATTTGAAAAGCATAAAAACATTTTAAAAATGCACAATTGCGTAGGATAAACTTTTTATCCGACAAGGAAAACTGCACATAAACTACGATGGAAACATTTACCGAATAAATTCCACCATGCGTATCAAAAACGTCATGTGACTTTGCATGATGGGACGGTATAACTTGACTAACCAGCGGACCGATTTCGTTGAACATCATCTAAAATGTTATTTTGGTCGTTCTGAAATGCTTGAACAAAGCATGTCTGTATAATTGTCTTACATGAGTGCGTTCCCAAACAGCAGCATCCACCTCCGAAAGCAATGACCGCATTTATTGTTTCTTCCGCTTGCTCTGAGGCGCAAGTCATTTATTATATATAAAAATTATTATATTCAGTGGCTTCTCCTACTTGTCTTAGTGATATTTAGTGCCAGTTTATCAGGAAGTGATGAATTTGTTCTCTTTGACTCGTTGGATGGAAACAGTGCTTTATTAGCAAATATTTTATGCGATATTGCAGTTTTACGCAGAAGTTAAATTCGCATCATTGGATGGAAACATAGCTAGTGAATAAGACATAAATGTGGCAAACTGAAAAAACTCAGCCTGGTTGATATATAGGTCAAACACTACTATGTGTCAAACCACTGAATTACACATGAAAAGAAATTAGGAACTAGGTTAAACTAAATGATGCTGGTGTTTTTCTTTTTGGTGGGCGTGCGATATCAAATGAGGGAGACTTACCACAATGTGCAAGGCATCCACTTGACCCGAACTTCATTTCTTCCCTTTTAAAATGAAATGAATATCAGAGAAAAGCATAATGTTGTTTTTTATTTTCAAAGTGATTTAAAGGCTCATGGGATGATGCATAAATGCATTTCATTCCTACCTTATTGCTTCTCCATCTCAGAATATTTTCAACAGGAAACACGCCATTGTACGCATCATGAGAACAATCTAGAGGAAAAAAATATATATTTCAATAAATATTTCAAATGTAACAAAATTATCTACATAAAAATAATACTACAACCAGTAACTTATTGTATGATGTCCAATGAACATTTTTCCATTTCTGTAATATTACCTGACATTTTCCGCTTTCTTGAAGGAGAACGGAGTCCTGACTCATCACTTGAACTGGCATGTTTTCTGTTATCTGTTGCTTTTTCAGTTTCATGCACAGCTGGTGCCTCTGATCCATTTGCATCCTCACTGATCTGAATTTGGCATGAGGCGCTGGACATGACAGCGTAGACTTTCCTGACACTTGACTGTCCAACACTGGACTCCGACAGCGTTCCTGGCCTTGAGTCCAGGCTTTCCACTACACTTTGGGGTGATAGTTTTGTCTCTCTGGTCTCAGGTACGTTCACCGCAGTGGATTCTGCACTGTGTTTGATTGCAGATCCAGGACTTGTATCTGCTGTAGCCATATTCTGCAGTTCGCTCAAAAGATCTTGTTTTGAAGAGTTATTTTGCAAGAGAGAGCTTTTTGATGACAAAGCAGCCTCCAGCTGGGAGTCTGAGATTCTTTGGAGACGAACCTCGAACCTCTTAGCCTTAATATCCTTGGGAACAATAAGGTTGGTGTGGATCCGTTTGTGCACTGTTAAAGCACACTGAGTAGCAAACATTTGCTCACACTGACTGCAGCTGATCTGAGGTTGAACTTCTTGACTGTGTGCGTTGAGCCCCTGAAGAGTAGTGAACATCTGCCCACACCAGTTGCAATTCTGAGGCATTGGGCAATTGTGACTCTTGAAGAGGAGGTCTGTTTTAAACCTCCTCTCACATTTACGACAGATATACACACTAGGGACCTGGTGCAGGCCTCTGGAGGGGCTAGACTGGAGGTCACACTCGTCCGATGAACAACAGAGACAGTGCCTCTGCATGCTGAGGTGCTGTCTGTCTCGAAGACCACGAGCAACACTAACATCAGTAACGTGCTTTGGCGATTTGATTAATTTACTTTTTTTCATCACCTCTGATTTTGGGGTTTTTGTTAATGGTCCATTTCCAATGATTTTAGATGAGGGCTGTGATATGGTCTTGCTTGATTTGCGCCCTCTCACTCGTGGCACATTGGTGGGACAAACAATTTTCTGTTTTACCACATGTTGTGTGCATTTCGTCTCTTGGCTCTTGCTCTTCTGGCTGTTTTCAGCAGTAGCACAGATTTTCTGAACCTTTCGGCCTAATGAATCAACACACACAAAAAAACAACAACTGTGAATTAGTATCGTTAAAACTCAGTGAAAGCACATCAGAATAAATGTATTTTACTTCAGCACAACAACAGTGATGATGAAAAATATTAGTATTATTTATATATTATTATAGTATGTTTTTTATATTTTCAATTAGTTTTTATCTTCAGTTTTAATTTTAAGTTTTAACCATTTTTATGCGCTTTTGCCATTTGCATTGGTTTTAGATTGTTTAATGCATTTCTATTTAGCTTTATTTTATTTGTTTTAGTAATGTTATTACTTCAACTTAGCACATTTCGTTATTTAGTTTATGATTTTCTACTAATCATACTAACTTCATATTTATTTCACCTTTATTTTAATTAATAAAAACTATTTTAAAGAGTTTTTCCTCAGATTATGTCAGAATGTCACTGCAAAATGTCTTTAAAAATACCATTAAAATAATAAAGTGCTGTCACTTTATTTCTGTATCATCTTAGTGATTCATATGGTCAGTGAGAACAAACTCTAGAAACTTAGAGATAACTTTACCGTTTATCATATTTCCAGTTTTTTATTTAATCTTTATTTTTATTTTATAGTGGTACTCCCCTGTGATTTATGTCTATTGCTATTCATTATCATGAAATATTATCTAAAAATAGTAGTACCTGGTGGGCCTGACTGTGTCGTCTCTGGTTCTAAGACATTCTCTGCTCTTTTTTCAGGCCCCTGTAACACACAAACATGATGATTATTATTAAAGAAAGAGCACAAATGATTCTACAGAAAATAATACATTTTCAACACAATATCAGTAAAATGATAGACTGGCTATGATGACCAACTGGAAACAAGTCAAATCACTGCTATTCATTTTAAATTATTTAACAAAATGTTGTACTTCTGTATTTTTGTGTTAAACGGCACAGAAATAACAACACTGATTCTATGCAGATTTGCACTACACTGAAAACAAGTGAAAGCAATGACCACAGAACAAATGCCCACTCACCACCGCCTCTGGTGTGTCTGAGCTCTGTACATCAGGCTGTGAATTCACATGTGACACTTCCACCTCGTCATCTTCTCTTTTGAAGTCGCTCCTCTGGGCCCTAATGATGGCCTCTGTCTTTTGCTGCTCACATTCCTCCAACTGCTGCTTCAACAAATCGATCTCCCTCCAGCTCCGGGTGATCTCCATTCTGGTCTCCAGCAGCACTTTGCTAAATATTTTGACTATCTCTGAGGTTGTCGTCACCATGAGCCCTTGAATCAGGACCCTGAACTTAGCCGATAAGGGATCCTCCACTTCCATTGTGGGTCGTCGGTGTTGGATTTCTTACACAGAAAGGGCAGACTCACTGCCAGTGTCCCACAGCCCTCCTATTGTGCAAAGTTGGAAAAACAGCCGTCCAATTTCAGGTTACCTTTCAAAAGAGGAGACATATAAAGATGTAGAAGTGAAAATGTTCTTGATCCATTACAACTAAGTCCTACTTCTCAGTCACAGAAAGTTGATTATATTTTTAGATTCTTTTTGAGATTGTTTCTGTGAACTGCTGAGTTTAGTGTTATTTTATATCATCTGGCTGTCTAATTTATGACATTCTTGGAAGCATCAAACAAATCATTCATGTTTTGCATAATAAACCATTTTGTTTTAATAGAGTACCGCTATAAATGGTAGCTATTATTCCAAACATCCATCATTAGTAGTAAGTTTTTAGGAATATCTAACATTAAGTAAAAATTATATTTAATAAATAACATTAAATACAGTTTTTAAAAACCTAACAACTAAGTTTACGTTAAGAGTTCAGATGCAAAAGCCATTTTAAATTTTCTTCTAAAATGAGCATTTGTATCAGGCTCCTATGTAGGTTTACTAATTTCACTTTAATGACAATGAATAGGTTATTTTCTTTGCCAAGTGAAATAACTGGAAAAAAACAAAGAAATGTGCATTGTGCACAAGTAGTACGCCAAAAAAAAAAAAGAAAAAAAAAAGTGAAATAATTGATCATAAACATAGGAGCCTGAGAAAAATACAAATGTTAGAAGAAATTTTCAGACAGCACTTACAGGCTTTTGCATCTGAACTCTTCATGTATTATGCTTAGGTGCTTCTGATTCTTTCAAAATGCATAAACATTTATTTAAAATACTGACAAACCCAGCATTTATGCCAGTGAATAAAAGACTTCAGATGGTTACTGATCATCCATTTGTCACCACATACAAGCAGAAAATCTTAAGATCTTTACAAAATACATGTATCTTGTGGACACTAAGATTTTGCAACAACCATTTTGTGTAACTTACCTGGTTTAACAATAACAATACCAACATTGAAATTATCTAAAAAATAAATAAACGGCAAATTTGGGAAAGAAAGAAAGAAAAATAACCTTATGGCAAGCTGCCTATGCAGGCTTTAACAGCATTAGACCCGTGATGCCTGTGGGGGGGTAAAAAACGTGGATGGGGGGCATTTCTCTCGTTTAAAGGGACATGTCTGCTAAGAGCGAAAACTGATTTCTCCCCAAAAAGAGTGCATAAAAAATATTTGTTCGGGTCTAATATGCCCCACTTTCTGTAAACTAACCCAGATAAAGTGGTCACGTTCTTTTCATAAATAACCTGCACGGTTAAGTTACTAGAAAAGCGGGAATCATTTAACGATGGAGCCTGTGCAAATCCTGGAAACGAGAACCACTAGTAGACCACATAGCCTATACACTCAAAGGCAAACAAATATTTCATAAAAGAGAAGCTTACCTTTGATGAAACATTAATTTTTCCCGTTTGAGACGAGGCTCTGAAGGCTCAGTCGCCGCGGGGAGCGTGAGCGTCACCGGATAACGGGCCGACGGGAAACAAGTATCAGCGGCACCGTATTCCTCAACATTGACCACAAACTGCTTTTTTAGCTGTAGTATTGTTGGCATGTGTCGAAACAAACCTTTTTGTTCATGTGGACAAATATGGAAACAGTAAACAAACCCATGTGTTTTGAGCAGGAATATTGGTGAACGTGTATAAAATTATTTTCATGCATTTATTTACAGTCGAGTATTTGTCCATCCGTGCTCTACATGCTTATCAATGAAGCTCGTGATTTACATGGAATGATCTTTAAACCAGACATCAAATCTTACACTTAAACTTAAAAATGTACCCCATCTCCTTTAAGTTTCTATGATTTTAACCACACTTTCTCCTCATTCCTTGTTCTTTTAACCCACCCCATGTCCTTCCCACGAATGTTACAAAGTCTGCCTGATTTTAATCCTTAAAGAAGGAAAACATATCAAACTGCCCACAAAAAACAACAGAGGACAATATCACACATAACTATATTTTATTCACAACTTTACATTTTGAACATCACTTCTTTGAAGCTGTACAAGACATCGCTGGCCCATAGGTAACAGATTTCTCTCCACAGCAGTTTCCTGCAGGAGAAAACAACATCTTTAAAAGATGTTTCACATCAGTTTAAAGTTCAACATTTGAAACTGGAAACTGTGAGGCTTCACAATAAACTGAGATATGGCCTAAACACAAAAAGCTGTTAAAAGCTGAGTAAATTAAATAACAAATACACTAAAGCACTACCCTGTTTTTTGTCTGCAGTCTATAGATTTTCCAGTAAGATGTGAGACTGGTGTAAAATATTTATCAGTATAAAAGCTGGTCAAGGTTGTAGCTTATTCTGCCCACTGAGGAGTCTGTCTGGCCAACGGGTAAAACTAGTTTCACAATAGCAGATTTTCAGTTCTCTTCTTCATTTCCGTATGCAATAAAGGATCACAAGAAGTCAGGCAGAGTTTCACAGAAGGTGGGTGTTAAAAGACTGAGTTACTTACTGAGTTAATGGCCCTGCTGACTTTCCAACAATGTTTGGCATGGTGATAATGTAATCAAGCACCATTTGCCTATTTATATGAGTAATGAAATAAGAAAGCTGAAGCAGAGCAGGCGGTCTTTACTGAATGTATTTATAAATGTATTTTATTCCTGTGATGGCAAAGCTGAATTTTTAGCAGCCATTACTCCAGTCTTCAGTATCACATTATTCTTCAAAAATCATTCTAATATGATAATTTGGTGCACAAGAAATATTTATTATTATTATTATTATAAATATTGAAAACAGTTGTGCTGCTTAATTTTTATTATTAATTTTAGGAAACTGATACATTTATATAATTAAAATAAATAAAAATTTTACTGACCCCAAAACCAGATTTTCTTTTTTTTTTTTTTTTTGGTGTCACCCCTCTTCTGACCACAACAGAACAACTCTTCTCGCTGCAGACTGTAGTATAATCAAGTAGCTTTAGTAGATGAAGGTTTCTTTGTTTTTTGTAGAGGATGCTATTTTCAAGTACTGTTTGCAGTTATATATGTCAAGCTCATTTTTAATTCAACATAAAACAAATATTTTGAGTAGTGACTGTTGATAAGAACTTTCTCAAGTTCATTTTTTTTTAATATGTAGTGTTATATATTTTAACTCCAGGAGACTGTGCTCACATTACATATGTTACATGTGTCTGTTTTACTTGTATTATTCATACAGAGGAAAAACTGCAGGTCTGGGAAGTTGAGAAGTCCATGGTTAAGACCATTTCAAAAGTTGAACTGTTAATATCATGTGGTATCTCAGAAGAGGTAAAATGACTATATTATTTAAGATAATGTACCCAGATAATTTAGTCCTTACACAGCACTTCACAGTCCCGAAAGAAGAAGCACAGATAAATTCTTACTAAATGTTTATTTCCACAACATAGTTTATTAATCCACCAAATACTTCTGAGTGTTACATGTAGCTAACAGGGAACAAAATATATGAACTAGTGAATCAACAGTATCAGAACTAAAAAATAAAATAAAATACACTACTCATGTTAAGGACTTTCCTCAAATGAACAGGTTCCTTCAAATTCCTCTTCAGCATTGAACTTCTCCTTGCATTTTGCGAGATGTGTTTTTAACTGGGCTTTTCGAAGAACAGTGGCAGGACAGTAGCAGCAATGAAAATGGGCATATTCTCTGCATTTTAAGTTACACCTGACAATAGTGTAATCTGGAAAAAAAGTAAACCAAGAGTGAATTAATATGCCTTGACAAAAGAACATTTTAGTGAATTTGGAAACATTATACACACCATCCTGCTGTACAGCCAACTTCAGATGATTCTGGACGTGGTTAACAACGCTCCCTGACTCTCTTGGCTTGTAGACCCAGGTCTCACAAAATGGGCAGTGATACTTGTCACAACACTGAGTGCACTTAGAGATACAGGGGCTTTCTCCATTTTTAAGGACAGTAATATGCGTCTAAAAAAGGATATTTACAATTAAACAATGATTAACATCTTTAACATCAACATTTTGAATAAGAAAATTCGCTAACAATTTGTTATAATCAAGATTTCAGCTTGATATTTTTCAGTATAAAGTTTGCCTTGACAACTTTAAAATCTATTATAAGTATTCTTACATTTGCGATATAGGGGTTATGAGGACCCAGCATGATGTTAGGAAAACAATAAGTCAATTCAAAAAGGACTAATGTAAAATGCAAGTGTCATTGAAACACATGAACAATATAACAACAACACAAATTGTGCTCATTCACTTACTGTTTCACTTGTTGGTGTTGAGTCCATCCTTGTCATGGAGTATGATGACAAATAATCCTCATTATTATGCATGTGCATTAAAGACATCCAGTGTGTCATCAAAATCCCCTACTACACATTTGCATTAAAAACATCCCCTATGCCAGCCAAATTATTATGTAGTGGATTAGATGAACTACGTCATTGTGCTACAGTCTGCAGCAAAACCCTCTTCTAACAGACAGGCAATGCAATGATGCTGACCATATTTAATTGAAACATGATTGAATTGTCCTTTTGCTTTTTTTTTTTTTTTTTTTTTTAATAATGCGAAGTTTATATTATTTATTTTTGTGCACAATGTATTTAACCTAAATTCATTAAATTATATTTGCCTTTTTTAAATTTTACACATTTTTTGAAGGTTATGGAAAAACATTTTTTTTTATATATATATACACAGAACATTTTCTTTAATCCATTAAATCAAATGATCTGTTGATCATTTCTCCGCTTAACTGATTATCAAAATTGTTAAGTGCAGTCTTATTTTAGTAATTAGCCTACATTTTGCACTGTCAAACAAACAAGCATAAACAAACAGCTTAAAGGGATAGTTCACCCAAAAATGAAAACTCTGTGTGAACTCTCACTCATGTCATGTCGGTTACGTTGCTGTCTATGGAGGGTCAGAAAGCTCTTGGATTTCATCAAAAAAAAATCTTAATTTGTGTTCTGAACATGAACAAAGGTCTTACAGGTTTGAGTACATGAGGGTGAGTAATTAACGACATAATTTTCATTTTTGGGTGAAATATCCCTTTAAAAAAATTGTATGGGCAGACCATCCTATGCTAGATTTTCAAAACGCCTATGCTAATACATTTGTTTAAAATAATCTATTAGTCTATTTATCTATTATTCTAATTGTTATGTTATACATATGATGTCAATTTGAAATGTTTCTTTTTTCAAATTAGCTTTCTTCCATAACATCGAAACAATATAAGCCCTAGGGAATTACCATCATTCACACAATTGTGTCATAAATAAGAGGAATTCATATGTATGATTTATCATAACACAAGCAATTGAGCCTGTGAACTCTAACCTTTGCTCTCCTTCGAAGGTAATCCCTGCGGTTGTGTAGCATCTTAGTACATCGTACGATCACCTCTGCCTCCCGTCCATACAACTGCGGCAATGCAGAAATGATCTGTGTAAAAGTAAAGCACAATACACTCTCTGAAAACATGACTTTATCTTCATTCATTTTAGATAATCAAAATAGATCATCTCATCAGACAGAACAAATAGAGAGGACTGAACCTTCGCTGTAATCGGACCCCACTCAATGTTCCTGCTATAGCAGGCCCTCTGCCACACCTGAAACTGAGTCAGGATCTCCCTGGCCACAACCTGGTGAAAAAACAAAGAAACAAGTAATACTATTTACTTGATGATCGTCCAAGAGCCTATAAATGAAATTCACTTATATAACTGCTTACACTGAATGTCCTCTGCTTGTTTATGGGATGTAAATTTCCTTGTTCCATGGAAACGTGTTCTGCAAACCTTTGGTCGATCTACAACAAACACAACAACAAATTAGTAAACCATAATTTTCATTGTTAATTTTATATCAATTTGGATGCATTTAGAAACATTTCTATGCTTCTGTAATATTCTGTTCAAAAAAACATGTTTTGTAGTTGAGAGACTGACTGCTTTGTATTAAAATACAGTTAATTCTCAGGTTATGTATAATATCACGTGCATATAATGTGCTTGTTTATTATCATAACAGACAATGATAAGACCGCAAAAACACAGACAATATTCATTTAAAATATTTCAAATGGAGTGCTGAATGTTTGTCAGAAATTTCTGCAGTCTTGCATTAGTCAGAAGGAATAATAAAAAGTATCAAATAACAAATATCAAATTAAATATTCCCAATTTAATGTCTTGCTAGCTTGCTTTTGTTGGAAAAAAGTATACAAATCCATCAGATAATGACCTGTATGTAGGGGATAATAGTTGTCCGACTACAATCACTCCAGGAGAGGCAGGCATCAAGACACAATGCTGCTGGAGATCACAGAAACCTTGTGGAAATGGCTGAGCAGGAGGTCTTGTACTGTCCAACAACAATGTTCATCAATCCAAAAAAAATAAATAAAACACTGAAAAGGAGACTTGAAGTCTGAATGGAAGACTGAAATAGATCTGGAGCATTTTGGACTAAATTTACTGACTTGATGAGGTGGGACTGATTGTCAGGAACAAGAAAGAGAGGTGCTAGTAGTTGCTAAATCTGATGGTTCATTTACTTTTTCCAACAAAATGCCATGAAAGTTGAAGCTACGGGGACACATCACAATTTAAGTGAAGGCCATGGTACCATTTTCCTCAAAATATAAAGTGTAAAGTAATTCTAAAAAGACATTCTCGGGAAAGAGGATGCGCTACATACTCTGTATTTACTGTTGCTGGAAGGAATCTATAAAAACATTAAATACTTAATATATACCTGTTATTACACATTAATCATACAACAGCAAAATAATTCCTGTTGATGAAAATCAGTCATTCTAATTTATATATGCTGATGTATTAAACCTAAGTAAGTTTCCTCATCTTTCCGTAATGCAAAGATTCCATGCATAACAATTTGTCCAGATCTTGTTTAGTTGTCTCTAAGGTGGCAACCATGGGACAGTGGTATCCTCTTGAGTTTTAACAGTGCAGACCATTTATAACATGTAAACATGAATTGATCCAATTCGGAATCAGTTCAAACTAAATTTCCAAACATAAATTAGATATATTTATTTCCCTCCTCTTCCATGGGCTTTCAGTAAATGAGCCTTCATCTGCCTGGGATTCAGAAAGCTCTTTCCACAATGAGGGCAATTGTAAGTCTTCCCCGCGTGGCTGTGTCGTCTGAGATGAACTCGCAGGTTGGTGGCTCGATTGAATCGCATCCCGCATTGAGCGCAGCTGAAGAGTTTCTCGCGAGTGTGGATGTTCTGATGCTGCCTGAAGTTGCTCATTCGAGCGAAGGCCTTGCCGCAGTGCGGACAGACGTGAGGTCGCTCCCCTGAGTGGTTTCGCTGGTGAGCCTTGAGCTCGAAGTTGTACGCAAACGTCTGATCGCACTGCAAACAGCTCAGAGGCTTCTTGCCCTTGTGGATCAGCGAATGAGCCTTGAGGTCGCATGCTCTCGCAAACTTTTTCCCACATTGGGTGCAATGGTGGGATCTTTCTGCATGGATTTGTTCAGGCGTCCCATGTTTGTCCTGGGAGAAACGCTTTGGGTATTGTGCATGGCTGACTGCTTTCTCGCCTGGACAAACATCAATGTGAGAATAGAGGACAGAACTCTTTGAACCAGGATAAATTTGTCCATTTTCTGGTTGGACAAATGAATGTGACCTCTCTGGTATGCTAGAGAGCATCAGCTCTGTTGTGCATAAATGACTATGTTGTGCCCTAATACCTTGATGTACCAGTGTGCTGACTGAATAAGGTGTGAAATATGAGGTGGCGTCTGCCATGTCGAGAGAGTTTAGACCTGGAAAGCTTTCTACCTGTATCTCCTCCTGATCACAAGGTCCTCTGAGCTCTCCCTGACTCGGATCAGCCATTTCTGCATGGCATCCGTCATCTCTGTTGACGTTGTCCCACACCGGAATCATCTCTTCCTCCTCCTTGACAGGTAGAAGATCCAGCTCCGTTTCTGTTTTTACTCTACTGTTTGGTGAAGACGATGGAAGTTCCTCGTGCGCATCCTGAGCCGAAGGACTTTGTAACAGTCTTGAGTGGTTTGAGTCTATTTCCTTATCGAGAGTAAAGTTTTTGTCGGATTTGTCTAAATTGCTCACTCTGGGTTTGAAGTCACTAGTGGACTCACTGTGAACGACTGAATTGCCCAGAATCCTCTGCAGAAAATCCTGATGAATTTGTGCATTGGTGTTAGGTGTGACGATCTCTTTTGCATTCTGTCTGTGTACATCATTCTTCTCCTTAGAGTGTGTGTGTGCTGTTGTTTGTTTGGTAGACTCCAGGTGTTGTCTGGCACTCCAGACTTCTTCAGTCAGAGTAGGTTGATTGGCAGACTGATCTCTCAGGCTTAAGCCTAAACAAAGGCTGTCTGCTCCTGCACCAGAAGAAAGGAAACAAAATTAAGGAACAGCATGATAAGTGTTTGAACATATGAAGAATGTATATATTATATCTTATGATCTTAACAGTAAGAACACAAATGCATTGCGATCTATAAATGGAGGACTTTAATCATTTAAAGAATACTGTACTGATTTACAAGATGAACCTGTCATTCTGCAGGTCAGTGATAAAAGTAAAAATAAAACAATCACACTGTTGTAGCTTGCAAATATTTATTAAATTGACAATTAACATTTTGAAGTTCTTCAGGCATTTTAAACGACATGCTCTGGTGAACTTCCAAGTGTAGGAATATAATCAAAATTATAGTAGCATTAGTAAAAATAACGGTAACACTTTATTTTAGGGTCTCTTAACTAGTTGCTAATTAACATGCATATTAATAGAATATTAGCCATTTATTAGTAGTAATTAAGTACATATTAATGCCTTATTCTACATGACCTTATTCTACATCCCTAATCCTACCCAATACCTAAACTTAACAACTACCTTACTAACTATTAATAAGCAGCAAATTAGGAGTTTATTGAGGGAAAAGTCGTAGTTATTAGTTAATAAGTGTTCCCTATTTTAAAGTGTTACCAAAATAACAATAATAAATATTTATAAAAGGAAATGTTTACATAAATACATAGATAGATAGACAGAACTGTTGTAAATAATAAATATTACTGTTAACTATATACATGTGTATGCATGTGGATGAACAGTATATATAAAAATGGTTATTCTACATATAAATTAATAACAAATTTAAATTAAAAAATAATGTGTAGTGTTATGTTTTTTTTTAATTCTATGTATTACAGATTTATTTAAGTCTAGTGTCTTGTTATTGTCCAGTTTTAAATGTTCTGTAAACAGTGTTATTCAGTGTACAATAAAAATTTTTTTAAAAAATACTTTTAATTAGCTTCGTCATTTTTATTAGGATATGTATTTTTTTTAAATACTTTAAATTCGCTTAAATTTATTTTTATTTCAGTGTTAGTACTTTTTGTATTTCAACTTATTTTATTTCAGCCATTTTATCTAAGTTACACGTTTAACTTTTACATCTAATACTTTTATTTTATTTTATTCCAGTTAAATAAAATGGTTTTTAATAGCCTGCATTTGGGTCTGACTCAGAGATGCTGGAATAGGCTCCAGCCCTCCGTACAGAGGATAAGTTATAACGGGAAAGGATGGATGGATGGATGGATTTTAATAGTTTAAGTTATCAATAATAACTGTAATTGTAACTCACTCCGGACTGTCTCTGCAGGCTGGCTCTCATCTCTGCTGCTGGACTCTCCTGTTCGGCCACAGTCTGGGCACCGTGTCTTCCTCCCCCGTTCACATTCCCTCAGTTTACTCTCAGACAACTGCAACCTTCGTTTCAAGACCTCCACCTCCTGTTTGCGGTGACCCACTTCCTCGAGGAAGCTGTCCTCCACCAGCCTGGTTATCTCAAACATGGCTGACTTGAGGACGGTCTCCATGACAACGGAGAGCTGAGACTGGAATGTGAGGAAAAGGGCTTCTGACATCGTCCTGCTGACTCGAGGACAGCTTGCTGCAGTCAATGACTCCGGTGAAAATAATCACCCTAAAAAGACATAAAGACAGAGTCAGAAATCTGTGATATTACTGGCATCGTGACGACCGACTAAAACCCGTGTCAACATGTTCCAAATCTGTATTTTCATCGAGACTCTCAGCAGGTGGGCGCTTTGTTATTGTTGTTTGTGCACCACGTGCATGATGCAGCACACAATCTGATTATTACTGCACCGCTACCAATGCTATGTTATTAGAAATACGCCTATATATGCATATTAATATTTTCACTTGGTTTTCTATAGTAAATACGCTCGGTAGTGACCCTGTCTTCGGGCCTTTTATGTAAAAAGTAAATGAAATGAACAGGACAGTGACAAATAACAAAAGCCACATTGTTTAGACGGTAAGTAAGGTTACCTTATGAAAACGATCCTCACACAGCGAATTCCTCAGCAAAAACCGCGGAATAACGTCAAAATACGGTATTATTGTAGTACTATGATGATCGTTGATGTTGACAGTGTCATCTTGAGCGGAAGCAGAAGATGTTGTTTCCTGTTACTGCCCTCCAGTGGACTGGAAGAGGCCATGCAATAGTGTGCTAAATTATTATTATTATTATTTTTTTTTTTTTTTTTGCAAAACACAAAACAGGGAAACAAGACATGAACACGTTCCCACAAAGAGCAATCATAAAAATAAAGACAGAAAAAGAACATTCTGGATTTGCTTACTTCAAATTATGGAAATTATCTATACAGAAAAGTGCAAAAATAAAATTACATCATTTTAGAAAAGCTGTCATAGTGCATCAAAAATGTGGCACGCTTTGTTATTTCTAAGTCTAATAGAATAGTGTGCTAAATGTGCAAGTAGTGAGCTGAAGGAGCGACGTTTAGTTTTCTGATCTGTGCTTTATAAAAATGGCAATTACTTGACGAGACTGACCTCTAAGATATGCACCATTTATTTATATAAAATAATACTAATATTAGAAAAAAATATATATTTTATATTATAAGAGTTGACACTTACACAGTGTTTAAGTTAAAATCCAAAGCATTGAAGCCACCTGGTGGGAGAAATAAAGAAAAACAAATATAATACCATTGTGTAGCCACTAGATGCTGTAGCCCAATAGACTGTGTATTTCCTAGTTGCTAATAAGAGTATTTTAAGACCTGTTTTATGACTTGAATATGTATTTATTTAGAGATTACCAAGGACTACTTAGGTGCTGATTTGCAGATTTAAAAAAAAAAAAAAAAACTGCTCTGTATTAATTCCCATTAGTTTCCTATGGCAGTCATTTTTGACTGTGAAGATCACGTGTGATTTTTTTAAGACCATTTAGCCTTCTAATCATGTATAATTGTGTGTGTTCATACAGCAAGTGTCACACAGTAAAAAGTGCCACATCTTGCTCTACACAGGTCTAAAGTTTGTTTCATCATGTGCTGTTACCACAGAGCATTACTGTGGTTTTAGTGTATCAGTATTACATCAATATTAGTGTCAGTTTTAGTGCAATAGGAAAGGACAACATGTCAGTTATTAAAAAGACCACATGAGAATATCACATGACCCATGTACAAACCAAACAGATGGAGAAGTATTTCATTTTGCTGACATGAACTTTACAAAACAACATATACAGGTTCATCCCAATAAATTAGAATGTCGTGGCAAAGTTCATTTATTTCAGTAATTCAACTCAAATTGTGAAACTCGTGTATTAAATAAATTCAGTGCACACAGACTGAAGTAGTTTAAGTCTTTGGTTCTTTTAATTGTGATGATTTTGGCTCACATTTAACAAAAACAACAACAAATCTCAACAAATTAGAATACTTCATAAGACCAATAAAAAAATAAAAAAAAACATTTTTAGTGAATTGTTGGCCTTCTGGAAAGTATGTTCATTTACTGTATATGTACTCAATACTTGGTAGGGGCTCCTTTTGCTTTAATTACTGCCTCAATTCAGCGTGGCATGGAGGTGATCAGTTTGTGGCACTGCTGAGGTGGTATGTAAGCCCAGGTTTCTTTGACAGTGGCCTTCAGCTCATCTGCATTTTTTTGGTCTCTGGTTTCTCATTTTCCTCTTGACAATACCCCGTAGATTCTCTATGGGGTTCAGGTCTGGTGAGTTTGCTGGCCAGTCAAGCACACCAACACCATGGTCATTTAACCAACTTTTGGTGCTTTTGGCAGTGTGGGCAGGTGCCAAATCCTGCTGGAAAATGAAATCAGCATCTTTAAAAAGCTGGTCAGCAGAAGGAAGCATGAAGTGCTCCAAAATTTCTTGGTAAACGGGTGCAGTGACTTTGGTTTACAAAAAACACAATGGACCAACACCAGCAGATGACATTGCACCCCAAATCATCACAGACTGTGGAAACTTAACACTGGACTTCAAGCAACTTGGGCTATGAGCTTCTCCACCCTTCCTCCAGACTCTAGGACCTTGGTTTCCAAATGAAATACAAAACTTGCTCTCATCTGAAAAGAGGACTTTGGACCACTGGGCAACAGTCCAGTTCTTCTTCTCCTTAGCCCAGGTAAGACTCCTCTGACGTTGTCTGTGGTTCAGGAGTGGCTTAACAAGAGGAATACGACAACTGTAGCCAAATTCCTTGACACGTCCGTGCGTGGTGGCTCTTGATGTCTTGACCCCAGCCTCGGTCCATTCCTTGTGAAGTTCACCCAAATTCTTGAATCGATTTTGCTTGACAATCCTCATAAGGCTGCGGTTCTCTCGGTTGGTTGTGCATCTTTTTCTTCCACACTTTTTCCTTCCACTCAACTTTCTGTTAATTTGCTTGGATACAGCACTCTGTGAACAGCCAGCTTCTTTGGCAATGAATGTTTGTGGCTTACCCTCCTTGTGAAGGGTGTCAATGATTGTCTTCTGGACAACTGTCAGATCAGCAGTCTTCCCCATGATTGTGTAGCCTAGTGAACCAAACTGAGAGACCATTTTGAAGGCTCAGGAAACCTTTGCAGGTGTTTTGAGTTGATTAGCTGATTGGCATGTCACCATATTCTAATTTGTTGAGATAGTGAATTGGTGGGTTTTTGTTAAATGTGAGCCAAAATCATCACAATTAAAAGAACCAAAGACTTAAACTACTTCAGTCTGTGTGCACTGAATTTATTTAATACACGAGTTTCACAATTTGAGTTGAATTACTGAAATAAATGAACTTTTCCACGACATTCTAATTTATTGAGATGCACCTGTATATGACAAAAATTGAGACATTAACTTCCTGCCATTTGGTGAATTTTCAATGCAATTTCATAATTTATATGTTTTCATTTTCACAGAAAAAGAAGAAAATAATTTTAATTACAGTCATAGAGCCTGTAATGTACATGGCTTAGTGTGGTGTACCTGATTAACCAATAATCTGTTTGCATGCATTACTGGAAGAGTTTGCTCAGTGTGTAATAAAACACAGTGTGTGGCATTTAATAACCAAAAGACAATAAACTAAAAACAGGAGAGAAAGTAGCTTAAATGTACCAGCTGTACTGTTACTCATTCTTTACACTCTTAAAAAAAAAAAAAAAAAAAACACTAGAACCACGTCGTTTAATGTCATTACATTTTAAAATAGTCATTTGAAGTTTAGCAGGTGCTTTCATTGGCCCTCCTGCATAGGTTTGAACCTTTAACCTTTAACCATCTAAATATGAACATGTAACTATTTTAGCCCACATCAGCATATGCACATAAATTTGTTTTTCAAACAGTTTACTGCATATCTTAAAGGAAAAGGAAAAAACAGGAATGCACTATTATATATGCACCTTTTAAAGAGCTAATGCTACGCATCTGAATATACAAACAAATCAAAAGGGATCTAATTTAACAGTTTATACTTGAGTAATTGTGTTGTATTTATCAAGGCTTGTAAAACTCCATTTTGATAACCAGGGGAACCACCAAAACCAATTACAAATAGAGAAAATTTCCAAAGCATGGGTGAAACTGTCCAGGTCGTATTTTACCCCAAAATTAAAAGGATGGAAAATTACATTTTGCACACAGAAAGTCTATTTTTAGGCCCATTATAATTTATCATTATTATTGTTGTGGTTGTTTTGCATTTACAGAACTGTCATACATGCATAGTGTTTGTTGCATTTAAAAAAAAAATATATATATATATATATATATATATATACAGTGGGTACGGAAAGTATTCAGACCCCCTTCACTTTTTTCAATTTTGTTATGTTGCAGCCTGATACGACAATTGTTTAAATTAATTTTTTTTCCTCATTAATCTACACTCTGTACTTCATAATGATGAAGTGAAAACAGAATTTTAGAAATGTCTGTAAATTTATTAAAAAGAAAAAAACTGAAATATCACATTTACATAAGTATTCAGACCCTTTGCAACAACACTTGAAATTTCGCTCAGGTGCCTCCCATGTCTCTTGATCATTGCAGAGATGTTTCTACACCTTGATAGGAGTCCGACTGTGGTAAATTAAATTGATTGGACATGATTTGGAAAGTCACACACTTCTCTGTAAAAGGCCTCACAGCTGATAATGCATATCAGAGCGAAAACCAAGCCACGAGGTCAAAGGAACTGCCTGCAGAGCTCAGACACAGGATTATATTGAAGCACAGATCTGAGGAAGGCTACAAAAAAAATTCTGCTACACTGAAGGTTCCCAAGAGCACAGTGGCTTCCATAATTCCCAAATGGAAGAAGTTTGGCACAACCAGGACTCTTCCAAGAGCTGGTCCCCAGCCAAACTGAGCAATTGATGGAGAAGGGGCTTGTCTAGACTGGTGACCAAGAACCTGGTGGTCACTCTAGTTGAGCTCCATGATCATATATGCAGATGGGAGAAACCTACAGAAGGACAAACATCACTGCAACACTCCACCGATCTGGGCTTTATGGCAGTGTGGCCAAACTCAATCCTCTCCTCAGTGAAGACACATGAAAAAACACTTGGAATTTGCAATAAAGCACCTAAAGGACCCTCAGACTGTGAGAAACAAGATTACCTGGTCTGATGAACCTCAATTCTAAGCATCATGTTTGAAGGAAACCGGCTCTTCTCATCACCTGCAGAGTACCATCCCAAAAGTAAAGTGTGGTGGTAGCAGCCTCATGCTGTGGGGCTGTTTTTCAGCGGCAGGGACTGAGGAACTCATCAGAGTAGAAGAAAAGCTCAATGCACCAAAATATTGAGATAGCCTTAATGAAAACCCAGTCCAGCGCATTCAAAAACTCAGACTGGGCCGAAGGTTCACCTTCTAACATGACAATGACCCTAAGCACACAGCCAAGGCAACACAGGAGTGGCTTAGGGACAACTCTGTGAATGTCCTAGAGTGACCCAGCCAGAGCCCTGACTTGAACCCCATCGAACATCTCTGGAGAGACCTGAAAAAGGCTGTCAACAGACGGTTCCCATCCAACCTGACCGAGCTTGAGAGGATTTCCAAAGAAGAATGGCAGAAATTCCCCCAATCCAGTTGTGCAAAGCTTGTTGCGTCATACCCAAAAAGACTCGAGGCTGTAATTGCTGCCAAAGGTGCTTCAACTAAGTACTGAGTAAAGGGTCTGAATACTTATGTAAATGTGATATTTCAGTTTTTTCTTTTTAATAAATTTACAAACATTTCTAAAATTCTGTTTTCACTTTGTCATTATAAAGGACAGAGTGTAGAGTAATGAGAAAAAAAAAAGAATTTAAACAATTGTAGTATCAGACTGCAACATAACAAAATTGAAAAAAAGTGAAGGGGGTCTGAATACTTTCCGTACCCACTGTATATATATATATATATATATATATATATATATATATATATATATATATATATATATAGTGCCTTGCAAAAGTATTCATACCCCTTCATTTTTTTCACGTTTTATGTTGCTGCCTTATGTTAAACTGCTTTTAAATTACTATTTTTCCACATCAATCTATACTCCATACACCATAATGGTAAAGCAAAAAACAGGTTTTTAACATCTTCGCAAATTTATTAAAAATAAAAAAATTAAAATGATTCCATTGCATAAGTATTCATACCCTTCTCTGGGACAGTTGGAATTTAGCTCAGGAGCATTTATATTGCTTGTAGAGGTCACTAGACTTTGAGTGGAGTTAACCTGTGGCAAATTAAATTGAATGGGTATGATTTGGAAAGGCACACGTCTCAATAAAAGGTCTAACAGCTGATAATGCATATCAGAGCAAAAAACAAGCCCTGAGGTCCAAAGAACTGCCTGTAAAGCTCAGAAACAGGTTTGTGTCAAGCCACACATCTGGGGAAGAGTTGAGAAAAAAAATTCTGCTTCACTGAAGGTTCACAGAAGCATGTAGTCTCTGTTACCCTTAATGGAAGACGTTTGAAACAACCAGGGCTCTTCCTAGAGCTGACCTCCTGGCCAAACTGACCAATTGATGGAGAAGGGCTTTGGTTGGTGTGGTGACCAAGAACCTGATGGTCACTCTAGTTGAACTCCATGATCATATGTGGAGACAGGAGAAACCTACAGAAGGACAAACATCACTGCAACACTCCACTGATCTGGGCTTTGGCGGTGTGGCAAGACTCAATCCTTTCTTCAGTGTAGACACATGAAAAACACTTAGACTTTGCAAAAAAGCACCTAAAGGACCCTCAGACTCTGAGAAACAAGATTATCTGGTTTGATGAACCTCAATTCCAAGCATCATGTTTGAAGCAAACCAGGCACTGCTCATCACCTGCAGAGTACCATCCCAAAAGTAAAGTGTGCTGGTAGCAGCCTCATGCTGTGGTGCTGTTTTTCAGCGGCAGGGACTGAGGGACTCGTCAGAGTAGAAGAAAAGCTCAATGCACCAAAATATTTAGATAGCCTTAATGTAAACCTAGTCCAGAGCATTCAGAACCTCAGACTGGGCAGAAGGTTCACCTTCCAACAGGACAATGAACCTAAACGCACAGCAAGAGTGGTTTACAGACAACTCTGTGAATGTCCTTGAGTGGCCCAGCCACAGCCTGAGCTTGAACCCAATCAAATATTTCTGGAAAAACCTGAAAATGTGCATCTGTCTCATCCAACCTGACAGAGCTTGAGAGGTGAAGAGGTGAGGAGAAGAATGACAGATAATGCTGATGAGCAAAGCTTGTCGCATCAAACCAAAAAGGCTTGAGGCTGTAAAGGTGCGTCAGCTTTATATTTAGTTAAGGGTATGGATACTTATGCAATGTACTCATTTCAGTTTTTTATTTTTTAATAAATTTACGAAGTTGTGACAATTCTGTTTTTGCTTTGTCAATATGGTGTACGAAGTGTAGATTGATGTGGGAAAAATAGTAATTTAAAGGAGTTTAACAAAGCAGCAACATAAAAAAAAAAAAAAAAAAAAAAAATGAAGGGGTATGAATACTTTCGCAAGGCACTATATATATATGTATGTGTATATATATATATATATATGTACAGTGGTGTGAAAAATTGTTTGCCCCCTTCCTGATTTTTTTGTTTTTTTTGCATGTTTGTCACACTTTAATGTTTCAGATCATCAAACAAATTTAAATATTAATCAAAGATAACACAAGTAAACAACATGCAGTTTTTAAATGAAGTGTTTTTATTATGAAGGGAAAACAAAATCCAAACCCACATGGCCCTGTGTGAAAAAGTGCTTGCCCCCTACATCTAATAACTGGTTGGGCCACCCTTAGCAGCAACAACTGCAATCAAGCATTTGCGATAACTTGCAATGAGTCTGTTACAGCGCTGTGGAGGAATTTTGGCCCACTCATCGTTGCAGAATTTTTGTAATTCAGCCACACTGGAGGGTTTGAGCATGAACCGCCTTTTTAAGGTCATGCCACAGCATCTCAATAGCTTTCAGGTCAGGACTTTGACTAGGCCACTCCAAAGTCTTCATTTTGTTTTTTTTTCAGCCATTCAGAGGTGGACTTGCTGGTGTGTTTTGGATCATTGTCCTGCTGCAGAACCCAAGTTCGCTTCAGCTTGAGGTCACGAACAGATGGCAGGACATTGTCCTTCAGGAATTTTTGGTAGACAGCAGAATTCATGGTTCCATTTATCACAGCAAGTCTTCCAGGTCCTGAAGCAGCAAAACAGCCCCAGACCATCACACTACCACCACCATATTTTACTGTTGGTATGATGTTTTTTTTCTGAAATGCTGTGTTACTTTTACGCCAGATGTAATGGGACACACACCTTCCAAAAAGTTCTTCCAAAACTTTTGTCTCGTCAGTCCACAGAGTATTTTCCCAAAAGTCTTGGGGATCATCAAGATGTTTTCTGGTAAAACTGAGATGAGCCTTTATGTTCTTTTTGCTCAGCAGCGGTTTTCGTCTTGGAACTCTGCCATGCAGGCCATTTTTGCCCAGTCTCTTTCTTATGGTGGAGTCATGAACACTGACCTTAACTGAGGCAAGTGAGGCCTGCAGTTCTTTGGATGTTGTTCTGGGGTCTTTTGTGACCTCTTGGATGAGTCGTCGCTGCGCTCTTGGGGTAATTTTGGTCGGCCGGCCACTCCTGGGAAGGTTCACCACTGTTCCATGTTTTCACCATTTGTGGATAATGGCTCTCACTGTGGTTCGCTGGAGTCCCAAAGCTTTAGAAATGGCTTTATATCCTTTTCCAGACTGATAGATCTCAATTACTTTCTCATTTGTTCCTTAATTTCTTTGGATCTCAACATGATGTGTAGCTTTTGAGGACCTTTTGGTCTACTTCACTTTGTCAGGCAGGTCCTATTTAAGTGATTTCTTGATTGTGAACAGGTGTGGCAGTAATCAGGCCTGGGTGTGGCTAGAGAAACTGAACTCGGGGGGGGGGGGGGGAGACACTTTTTCACACAGGGCCATGTGGGTTTGGATTTTGTTTTCCCTTCATAAAAAAAAACTTAATTTAAAAACTGCATGTTGTGTTTACTTGTGTTATATTTGATTAATATTTAAATTTGTTTGATGATCTGAAACATTAAAATGTGACAAACATGCAAAAAAATAAAATATCAGGAATCAAAAAAAAATCAAAAAATCAGTATATATGTGTGTGTGTGTGTGTGTGTATATATATATATATATATATATATATATATATTCTCTCTCTTCTTTTTTTTCTCTTCTTTTGACTTTAGGGTAAAATGTGGACATTTATTTGTGAGAAATAGCCTGTCATTTGCAGAGAGAACGGAAAAGTGCTCTGCTTTAACATTTTTCTATTTATCTTGACAAAATTGGTATTTTCCCCTGAGTGATCTGGTCACATCCCTACAGAAGAAAATTCTTAAAGCATAAGGTTTGAAAAACGAGGTTTAGTACTTTTAACACAATGCATGATATTAAAAATAAATTAACTAGTCAACGAAACATCAATTAATATGTTAATTTGTAAAGTACCAGATTCTACCACTATCACCCCTCCACGTCTCGTCATACATTAGAGTGAGTGAACTCAGAGTGAATTCTCTGATGTCTCTTCAAGTTGCATTTCTGGGTAAACCTTTTCCCGCAGTCTGTGCAGATGTAAGGTCTCTCACCAGTGTGAACCCTGCGGTGTGCTTTCAGGTTACTCAGTTTGGTGAAACTCCGTCCACAGATGGTACAGCAGAACTGCCTCTCACCTGTGTGAATCTGCTGGTGAGCTCTGAGATGACACAGATGAGAGAAGCCTTTTCCACACTGGCTGCAATTGTGCATTGTCTTTGCCGAATGGTGCCGTGTGTCCCCTTGAACCCTCATACTGACCATCTGCGGCAGACTTCTTCCTGGGTGTACGGTACTGAAACTTCTTTCACCTGTAGCGGCTCCTTCAGGATACTGACGGACGTGAGAGGGTTTTGGAGCAGGAAGGGCTTTGCAGATGGGCTGTACCCGGTCTACATTAACCGCGCCGTGATCGGTCACAACCGAATTGGGATGTAGAACGATTTTCGTGTTTTTCCTAACGGGTGATCTGAGATGCTGCATGGTTTGTGGTGCAAGGCTCTGAACCTTGACGGGAGGCGCAGGATAGGAAACTCGCTCCTGTATTTGAGGCCTAGTGGTGAGAGGATCTCCAGGCTGAAGATCTAAGTGTGTTTTCTTAGCACTGTTATGAGCAGAAACCACCGAAGGCCTGATCTTTTCCATATCTTCCCAGTCTGGTGGAAGCATCACTACAACTTCCTGTTTAACAGGCCCTGAGTCTGTGCTGCCCACCTGCGGTCTCAAACCCGGAGACTCTGAAGATACTGAGGTCCTGACTGCTTCTGGCTGTGAAACAGATGACCGTGCTAAAGGGTCTGTTTTAGGGTCAAACCATTTTGGGAGGTTTCTGTGTCTGACCTCATCCTCATCCACAGGTCTTTCAGTGCAAGATGTGTCACCTGGTTTGTTTTCAGAATCTGTATTGCGGAGTCCATTGGTCTCTTCAGCACTGCCCGGAGGATCTTTTTGTTTGTGTATTTGAGGATGTATTACTAGACGAGCTTGCAGGTCTCTAGCCTCTGTTGCTTCCTCTTTCACTTCTCCTCCAGGTTTAGGTTCACACACTTGATCAGGCTGTCATGCACAAAACACATGTGAATAAGAAACTTCATACCTACTAAAGCTAAAATGATACTAACATATCTCAGCAAACTACAATGGCCCAGTATATTGCTTAAGTATTTAGACATCTAAGCCAAACTTAAAATGTCTGAATTTTATTGCAATAGATGATTTCAAATCAAATAGCATGTGCAAACAAATGGTTTATCAAAATTAACTGTAATTTTGTATGATATCAGTTCCCCTCAAGTTCACTGATGCCCTTTGGCATTCAAAAAATGTCCAAATGCTTTTTGTCTTCTGGGTCACTGGATATTACCAGTAAAACAATACCATACACACATTTTGTTTAGTTTCTGGAGCTGCTGAAGGCTTCTCCTGATTTGCGCTTCCCTTGGGACTGCACCTCCAGCTATTGTCAGAGGCATTTTCCTGCTTTACAACAAGTGGGTGGTCCAAACCTTTAAAGGAGTATAAGAAGAATAGCATTCAGTGTCCAATAAATTGTTGGACTTAACCAACGTTGCTTATTTTAGTGAATATAATAATTTCATGCTGAAGCATGAGTCAATGACATCGTGACACTCAAATAGAGGTCTGAATATATTAAAAAATACAATTAACAAAAACATGTCTAGAATACACCCGTTCTATGAGTTTGTTTCAGTATTTTTCCTCATAAATATAGGAAATAGGCCTATAATACCTTGAAAAATGTATAGAAAATGATGACAAGGAAATAGCTATTTATTTTTAAACCCTTTGACATTTGTAGGTTTGTGAAAACCCTGGGTCGCTAGATTACTTAAAAGTATTTACATTCAAAAATTAATATATTAAAATAAAATATAGCTCTACAAAATGATTATGTAAACTGAAATCATATTTCCCAAGTCAAAAAAAAGTTAAGAACCACTGATCCTCATTACTTTGAGTGAAGTTCATTATGTCCTTATAAGATATGACAAATATAATACACTGAACGTTCAGAAACTTTTGCTGAAAATGATGACAGGGAAATTACTTCTCTACTTTTTAAACAATTTGTTAGTTCATTTAATTATTGAAAATGGCAAAACCATTTTAAATGTATGAAACTATAACCAACATACTGCACGTTGTTATTTGTCACTGACAGTCCTCTTGGAAAGTCTTGTTTCTACTCACCGCTCTGTGCTTCGGGGCCTCGGGGTAACGTTAGTATCCTCCTCCTGGACACTGCTGTCCGGCCACAGTCCACACACCTCACCCTCTTAAACCTCTCCCGTTCTCTCAGTTTGGCCTCAGACACTACCAGCCTCCGTTTTAACACCTCCGCCTCTCGCTTGCCTCGATCCATCTGCTCCAAGAAGCTCTGCTCCACTAGCCGGGTGATCTCGTACATGCTGGTCTTGAGGACAGTTTGCATGACCGCAGACAGCCGAGTCTGGAAGGAGAGGACCAGCGTGTCCGTCATCCTGAGACCGATCTAACTTACTCGAGCTCGTTCTTATCGAGAATGATCAAGACATTAATGACCACCCATGGTGATTTCTACCTCAAATATTTTATTTTCTATTGAGCACGCGTGAGTATTTTGGGAACTTAATTTCACGGTAAATGTTGCACTTCACACTTTCACGGCCAGTCAATCAAACCCCGATCATAAAATCCTCCCAGTGTTAGTTAGCATCGAGCTCATTACAGTCTGACAGTGTGAAGCGCGAGCAGAAACAGATGTCCTTCAGGCGCGAGCAGCTGTCGCGTAATGTCCAGATGACTGTAGTGCGCGCTACCTAGTTTATTTTGTGAATGTGAATTTGACTAATGCATCGTTCAGCATCACTGTCAGCACCAGCTGAGCAGACGGACAATGAGCTTGTTGTGGGTGGTGTCACGGGTTGTACGGTGGCCTGGTTGGACAGTTTTTACTCGCTTTGTTAAAGAATAAACTGATATAATTTTCTAAACAACAACCACATTACTATTTTGCAGTATTTAGAAGACAGCAACACAGCAAGAGAAAAACAAGTGCTAAACTAAAATCATAAAAACATTTTACTTAAAAAATATTAACTATTAAAAAATTAAACGCATATACTTTAGTTTAACTTTATATATTAAAATAAATAAAACTGAAATATGGTTAAAAAGTAGACATTAAAAATAAAAAACTGAAAAAAAAAAATAAAAAAAACATTAAAAAAAACTGACAAAAACAAAAAATTAAAATTAAATATATAATTATATATATATAAAATCAAAATATGATTAAAAACTATAATAGAATCTCTTAGATATTAAAACTGTTCTAATCAGTCAGTGGTGATGTATTTGTGAAAGGTACTAAAATTGTAGTATTAAAAGGGTTAGCTCATCCATAAATGAAAATTATTCCATGCTTTACTCACCCAAGGCATCCTAGGTGTATATGACTTTCTTCTTTCAGACAAATCCAATCAGAGTTATATTAAAAATTGTCCTGGCTCTTCCAAGCTATATCTGCCGGAACTGCTTGCATGCATGACAGTTAGCGAAAAGTGTTTATAACGTTTTAATTATGGATAGCTTTCTTACAAAAACGCATAGATTCCCTATAGGATGCCCTTATTCATTACTTTAGCATTACTCAAGTGTTTTATAAGTTTTATAACACAGGACTGTTAAATGCTTGATTGTAATTGGTTGACTGACGTTCTAAGGAGTGTAATTATTTTTCAGTAAACACACAGCTATGAAGTCTATGTGAAGCTATGTCTTTTTAACATTTTTCTATAACTCAGTTGCCAGCTGTCAGTTATTCCTTGCATGAGTTCTGATAAGCCAATAATGAAAATGAACAATAAGCATTTGGAATAAACAGCTGGAGGATTTAATCAACCACCAACCAGATAAATCTTTTAAATGACGTTTGACTATGTATCACTGAAGCAGAGAGCTGAAAATGGACTGATATTGATATTGCATATTTGAGCAAATATATTTTTGGTAGGTTTATTAAAATAGACCGAAATAAATCTATTTTTCAAAATGAGTGTGACAGACAATAAAGCTCTAAAGAGCATGAAAGTGACCATCTCTGACCACTCTACATCACAAGTAAACAATATTCAAACTTTTAAGTGATGCAAAGTTGGCCACATTATCCATAGCATAACTTATAGACATAGTTCACCCACAAATAAATATTCTGTCATCATTTACTCTTGAACCTGTTTTGCTTCATTTCTTCTGCTAAACACAAAAGACGATGTTCTGAAGAATGTTGGAAACCAAACATTATACAGACAAAAAAAAAAAAAAAAAAAGGAGACAAATTTCTGAAAAAAAAAAATAAAAAAAAATCTTCCTTTATGTTCCACAGAAGAATGTCATACAGGACTTAAACTACCTAAGGGCAAGTAAATACCTAAGTGAATATTCATTTTTGGATGAACTATCCCTTTCAGAAAAACAAAATTTAAAATATACAGAGGACATAACAACTATAATGGGAGCTTTTACAGCAACAATCTAATGGTTTATGGAAAAAACCTGGATTTATGGCCCTCCAGCTATTTGTGATTTATGACCTTCTAGCAATTTAAGTCAAAACAACTCTGTAAGGTTGTGTGGTG
The DNA here is from genome assembly GCA_039654775.1 of Spinibarbus caldwelli. NCBI lineage: Eukaryota > Metazoa > Chordata > Actinopteri > Cypriniformes > Cyprinidae > Spinibarbus > Spinibarbus caldwelli. The sequence continues at coordinate 28,661,964 of CM077234.1, read as the reverse complement.
AATTATTTTCTTATGGATTGTTCTGGTCAGCACTATGTTTGCGCTGATGTGACCTGAGGTGATCCAGTCGTTTGAAGCTCAGTCCACAGACACCACAGCAGTACGGTCTTTCTCCTGTATGGGTACGTTGATGGACTTTCAAGATGTCGGCCCGGGTAAAGCTCTTACTGCACAGAGTGCACTTGTGTGGTTTCTCCTGTGTGTGAATCCGCTGATGCAGCTTGAGATTCCACAGTCGGCTGAATTTGTTCCCACACAGCGTGCAGGTGTAGGGCTTGTCTCCGGTCTGACTGCATCGGTGCTTTCGCAGGTCACTGAAGGACGAGTATCCTTTCCCACAGTGGCTGCACAAGTGGAGACCGTCCCGCTGGTGGACACGCTGGTGCACTTTTAGGTTGCAGGCCTGAGTGAACTTCTTACCGCACTGGTTACAAGTGTATGCAGCACTTGAACTGACTCGGTGGGAGACTGGGAAGGCTTTTGCAGAAGCCCTGCTGTCTCCCAACGTTTGTCCAACATTAGGTTTCAGAGAGTGATTCAATGCATGTCCCTTATAAACTGCACCACTAGCTGTGTCCCCAACATACAGTGAGTGTCCTCTATGTCCAGCACCTCCTGCAACCCCACCGCGAACTTCTGTGAAGGAATTTATTTCTTGCAAGTGGCCATCTGCATTAATAAGTAAACAGTGCATGTCTCTATACACGTCTTCTGTCTCTGCGGTTACTTGCACAGGTAAAGAGCCACCGTTTCCTCTCTTACTCTTAATGGAAGAGCTGTGATGTCTCCCACCTTCTTGGTCCAGGTCATTTTGATCAGGCCCAACTGCAACTGATACTGAATTACCCAACATATCTTCAGTTCTTTCTCCGAGACCGTCCAGGTCTCCCATGTCCAGTTCATGCACACTGTAGCTTGCCAGCTCTTCTGCGTCATAACGTGACCGATACGTCAGGCCCTGGACGTCTGCGATATCTGCGTAAGCTTCATTGTCAGCAGTCTGATCAAGTCCAGAGCTCCACTCTTCCTGAATCTGCTGCAGCTCCTGCTCACTGTAACTGTGAGCTGAGAAATCTGACGTCTCAGCTCCTGGAAAACCAAACATGGACAAAAATCTTCAAACACAGTCTAATGTGAGAGGGTTAAAGCAGTAATCAGATGTTTAAAAATCACACCTTCAGTATCTAACGTCCACCCATCCTGAAGCTCTTTATTAGTGGCAGTGACATAAAGGGTCTCCTCTTTTAATATGCAGTCCAGTTTCCTGACCTCTGTGCTTGCAGACTACAGAGAACACAATGTGACAGAATGTGCACAGAATGTTAAAGTCACGATGAAACAGAAGTAGTAACAGATCTTTTCTTCTGTATTGTGATGAAAAAGATTATCAGAAAATGAAAAATGTAGGATGGGGACTTGGTTCTATATTGGTTGTTGATTGGATGGAGCATCCAGTTGATTTTAAGAAAGGGGCAGAGTTTAAGCACACTTATGATTACAGAAGTCATACATACATCACCAGAAAGAAGTCTTTTGTTTCACTGAAAAAAAAAATGAAACATGCTGGAACTGTTCACATTAAGATCAATAACAAGCATTTAGAAAATAATGCCTTTCTATCTTCACAGCTTTATTTTTCAGATTTCAGACAGCTTTTGAGAAACACCGCGGTACAAACAAGGTTCGTAAAAGTGGTTTATCCAGTAGGCTACTCACCTCTGCTGTATTACTGGTGCTGGTTTGGTCTTCTAATCTCTCTTTTCCCAAAAGTGTGTCAGGCTCCAACTCACAGCTTCCCCAGTTCCCATCCGGAACTTTCTCCTGTTTGAGGCTGCGTTCATTTTCTACATGTGGTCAAGGGTGAATGCAACTGTGAGGGCATTGATTACACAGTCCTTTAATGGTCTTTAAAGGGATGGAAGGAAAAAGTCATATCTTGAATGACATGGGGGTCTTTAAACAATTCCTTTTTTTATGTCATGTTGCAGGTTTGGATTTTTGCATTGTCAGAAATACTGGTTAACCTATGATGTTTTTTGTTTTGTTTTGTTTTTTTTGGACATTTTGTGACTTTTCCTCATTTAGGGTCATGCACATGCCTGCAAAGTGTTGATGTGTTGTGGAATGTGCTTGCAAACTGCTTCTACAATTATGATGTTTGTGGGTCAATTAAAACCAGCTGCACAGACCTGAAATTACAAATGTTTATGTATGTTGTTTTGGCAGTTTCTCAACCAGCCTCAGGGTATTTACATGAATATTTATGCATTGTCATTATGCATTTATCTGACATTTTTATCAGTTCTTGCATATTCAGGTCACTGGGAATCTCATGATTGCTACTAGCACCATGTTGAACTGCTCTACTTCTTGTTTAAAAAGTTCAAATGTAAAAAAAATAATAATAAAAATAAAAAGAGTACTGTTTATAATATTCACAATTTGTTTACAAATGTTTAAAGTTGTTAAATACACATTAAACAACAATATATTTTATTGTTATATATATATATATATATATATATATATATATATATACTAGAAAAGAAATCACTAAGTTTACTATATCAAATATGATACTCCTATAGATTATAAAATCATTAAATGTCCTTTTGTAGGACATTACAAATAGTGAAAATCAAGACACTGAGCCTCAGTTGAATTGTGATTGTGTACAAACCTGATTGTGGTGACATTTCTTCTGTTTCCTCGTTACACACACGGGCTTTATCACAGTCTGCACACCTCACACTGGTCTCTTGGTTCTTCCGTCTGGTCTCGCTCCACTGGAGCCTCTTCTTCAGAGTCTCCACCTGCTCTCGACTGCGGGACACTTCCTTCACGAAACTGTCCTCCACGAGCCGGGTGATCTCAAATATGGCAGCTTTAAAAACGGTCTCCATGACCCCAGACAGCTGTGACTGAAACGAGTGTATGACTTCTGACATACTGACGAGTAAACAGGTTAAAAAAAAAAAAAAAGCCTTAAACCAAGCGTGAAAAGTCTAGCTACTTTCTATGTTATATAAACAAGCTACAAAGGCCTCCAGCTCCTTGTTAGACGTTTCAAACCAAATTGTCACATAATATTATTGATGTGTGTTTTCGAACCATCTTTTAGTTTTGTCAAATCTGCTCTAGTCCATACACTTGCTAGCGAGGACTGTTATTGTGTTACTGTTAGTTGACGCTAACTACCGGTTATTGTTCTCTTATTAGTGTCATATTTAAACAATATAATATAAACGATACGCTTAGGATCAATGCTGATCCAAAAACATGCACTCGTCCTACAGCGGGACTGACTGGAAGCACTTCCTGAAGCAAACATACGGATGGAAGTTAGGGACAAATTTAAAGGAACAGTTCACCCAAAACTGAAAATAGCGTTTATTTACAGCAGTTTACTTTTACTCAAAATAATTTATTTACATATATATATTTCCCCAATTAAAAAAAGAAATAATTTATTTACATTCATGTTGTTGCAAACCTGTGTGATTATTATTTTTATTTTATTTTTTTTTTTCTGTGGTACAGAAAAGTAGACTTTGGGCAGAATGACAGCCCCAGTCACTATCCATACAATGAAAGTGAATAGAGACTGAGACAAGGTGCGATTTCACAAGGGGAAGATATATATATATATATATATATATATATATATATATATATATATATATATATATATATACATATATATATATATATATATATATATATATATATATATATATATAAAGCACAATACAAATGAAGATGTACAACATTAAACTGACGTCATATTTCTGAGTTTACTTCACTGATCTATAGTAGAGAACATAGATCATAGGTTATTTACGGTGGCCGAGAGAGCTCAACGTGCTGCAACTTCAGAAAACACATGAGAAAGCACCAGCAAATCAAGAAAACAACTTCATCAATTTGACAACACATACGCTGCAAATGCTCACAACACAAACAAATAAAGAAACGCACTGCAAATGCTCACAACACAACCAAATAGAGAATTTTATTTGCAGCGCGTTTCTTTATTTGTTTGTGTTGTGAGCATTTGCAGCACGTGTGTTGTCAAATTGACAAAGTTGTTTTCTTAATTTGCAGGTTTTTTCTATTTGCAGTCTAGTTGAGCTCTCTCGGCCACCGTAGTTATTATAGATCAGAGGTTTACTTTTTTATTACAACAGAAGTAGCAGAGATATAAGACCTCAAGAAATTTTTTTTTTTTTTTTAAATTTAAAAACTTGAGAACCACTGCTCTATGCCTGCTATTGGAAAGGATGCAGTTTGCATGTATTTCCCTTTTCTAATGTAGGCCTACTATAACTACAGTAATGTAATCAGTTTTGTTATTTACATTTACATATACAGGTGCATCTCAATAAATTAGAATGTCGTGAAAAAGTTCATTTATTTCACTAACTCAACTCAAATTGTGAAAGTTGTGTATTAAATAAATTCAATGCACACAGACTGAAGTAGTTTAAGTCTTTGGTTCTTTTAATTGTGATGATTTTGGCTCACATTTAACAAAACCCACCAAAAGTAATTTAAAAGCAGTTTAACATAAGGCAGCAACATAAAACGTGAAAAAAATGAAGGGGTATGAATACTTTTGGAAGGCACTATATATATATATATATATATTTTTTTTTTTTTTTAAATGCAACAAACACTATGCATGTATGACAGTTCTGTAAATGCAAAACAACAACAACAATAATAATGATAAATTATAATGGGCCTAAAAATAGACTTTCTGTGTGCAAAATGTAATTTTCCATCCTTTTAATTTTGGGGTAAAATACGACCTGGACAGTTTCACCCATGCTTTGGAAATTTTCTCTATTTGTAATTGGTTTTGGTGGTTCCCCTGGTTATCAAAATGGAGTTTTACAAGCCTTGATAAATACAACACAATTACTCAAGTATAAACTGTTAAATTAGATCCCTTTTGATTTGTTTGTATATTCAGATGCGTAGCATTAGCTCTTTAAAAGGTGCATATATAATGGTGCATTCCTGTTTTTTCCTTTTCCTTTAAGATATGCAGTAAACTGTTTGAAAAACAAATTTATGTGCATATGCTGATGTGGGCTAAAATAGTTACATGTTCATATTTAGATGGTTAAAGGTTAAAGGTTCAAACCTATGCAGGAGGGCCAATGAAAGCACCTGCTAAACTTCAAATGACTATTTTAAAATGTAATGACATTAAACGACGTGGTTCTAGTGTTTTTTTTTTTTTTTTTTTTTTTTTTTTTTTTTTTAAAGAGTGTAAAGAATGAGTAACAGTACAGCTGGTACATTTAAGCTACTTTCTCTTCTGTTTTTAGTTTATTGTCTTTTGGTTATTAAATGCCACACACTGTGTTTTATTACACACTGAGCAAACTCTTCCAGTAATGCATGCAAACAGATTATTGGTTAATCAGGTACACCACACTAAGCCATGTACATTACAGGCTCTATGACTGTAATTAAAATTATTTTCTTCTTTTTCTGTGAAAATGAAAACATATAAATTATGAAATTGCATTGAAAATTCACCAAATGGCAGGAAGTTAATGTCTCAATTTTTGTCATATACAGGTGCATCTCAATAAATTAGAATGTCGTGGAAAAGTTAATTTATTTCAGTAATTCAACTCAAATTGTGAAACTCGTGTATTAAATAAATTCAGTGCACACAGACTGAAGTAGTTTAAGTCTTTGGTTCTTTTAATTGTGATGATTTTGGCTCACATTTAACAAAAACCCACCAATTCACTATCTCAACAAATTAGAATATGGTGACATGCCAATCAGCTAATCAACTCAAAACACCGGCAAAGGTTTCCTGAACCTTCAAAATGGTTACACAATAGCCTATACAATCATGGGGAAGACTGCTGATCTGACAGTTGTCCAGAAGACAATCATTGACAACCTCCACAAAGAGGGTAAGTCACAGAAGGTCATTACTGAATGGTTGGCCGTTCACAGAGTGCTGTATCAAAGCATATTAAGTGAAAAGTTGACTGGAAGGAAGAAATGGGGTAGGAAAAGGTGCACGAGCAACAGGGATGACCACAAGCTTGAGAATACTGTCAAACAAAGCTGATTCAAACACTTGGGAGAGCTTCACAAGGAGTGGACTGAAGCTGGAGTCAGTATCAAGAGTCACCACGCTCAGACGTCTTCAGGAAAAGGGCTACCAAGCCACTTCTGAAACAGAAACAATGTCAGAAGCATCTTACCTGGGCTAAGGAGAAAAAAACTGGACTGTTGCTCAGTGGTCCAAAGTCCTCTTTTCAGATAAAAGTAAATTTTGCATTTCATTTGGAAATCAAGGTCCCAGAGTCTGGAGGAAGACTGGAGAGGCACAAAATCCAAGCTGCTTGAAGCCCAGTGTGAAGTTTCCACAGTCAGTGATGAATTGGGCTGCCATTTCATCTGCTGGTGTTGGTCTATTGCAGTGTTCGAACTATACCGTGGACTTTGGGGGAGCCCACTTGTTTTTTTGTTTTGTTTTTTTATAAGGGGGGGGGGGGGGGGGGGGGGGGGAATAACAGCTAACAGAAAGATACATACATAAAGATACAGGATTTACCCTATTATACTTATACTTTATCGACACGAATTGATAGGTGAAACAACAAACAGCCACCCACAAATAGTCTATAAACAAAGCATCAGGCTGTCTTTGAGTTCACACGAACAATGGTTAAAGTTACTCGTAAGGCTACAGAAGAATACCATAATTTCTCCGTTCAATTAGACCTAAGACATCGAGAGTCACGCAGACCTATAACAACCCAGGCAGCTACAACACATAATTGCGAATAACATGCCTTACCTTAACACAGAATCGACCACAGACCCCTGAATGGATTTAAAGGACTCCGCGCAAAGATCAATGGCCTCCAACGTTTATACTTTTTCTACGAATCTTTTGAGTTAACGTACTAAACATGAGTGGAATTTGCACCGCAGCGCCCCCACACCTTGATGCTCATGACAAGAATAGCAAGTATAGTTATCTTTATTGAAGCGAATTAGGTTTAAATCGCCGTCATGCATGAATGAATATTTTTGCAATTTTACACATGATGATCACATTACACAAAACTGAAATTGCACGTCAAAATAACACATTGTCAATATTTTTTGAGACCCCCCAAAATTTCACAAATCACGTTTTCAGGGGAGCCCATGTCTTATTAAGGGGAGCCGAGCTCCCCCTAGCTCCCCCGTAGTTCGCACCCTGGTCTATTGTGTTTTCTGAAGTCCACGGTCAACAGAGCCATCTTCCAGGACATTTTAGAGCACTTCATGCTTCCTTCTGCTTACAAGCTTTATGGAGATGCTGATTTCATTTTCCAGCAGGATTTGGCACCTGCCCACACTGCCAAAAACAGTGTGGGCAGGTGTTTTTGTTAAATGTGAGCCAAAATCATCACAATTAAAAGAACCAAAGACTTAAACTACTTCAGTCTGTGTGCACTGAATTTATTTAATACACAAGTTTCACAATTTGAGTTGCATTAGTGAAATAAATGAACTTTTCCACAACATTCTAATTCACTGAGATGCACCTGTATATTTACATTTAGTCATTTAGCAGACGCTTTTATCCAAAGCGACTTACAAATGAGGACAATAGAAGCAATCAAAACCAACAAAAGAGCAACAACATGCAAGTGCTATGACAAGTCCCAGTTATCCTAACGCAGTACACATAGCAAGGTTTTTTTTTTTAAAGAAAACAAGTAGATAGAATATGGAAAAAAAGAAATCTAGTGTTTTATTTTTATTTTTATTTTTTTTAAAGAAACAAGTAGATAGAATAGAAAAAAGAAAGCTAGTGTTAGTTTTTCAAGAAAAGCTAGCAGTTAGAGAATAAATATGCAATTGATAGAGGGTCAAGTGTGTGTGTTTTTTTGTTGTTGTTGTTTTTTTGTTTTTTTAAATAAAAAGAAGACAGATAAAATAGAATTAGAATAGATAGTGCTAGAGTTAGAGGGTCAAATAAAGATGGAATGGAAGAGATGTGTTTTTAGCTGTTTCTTGAAGATGGCTAAGGATTCAGCTCCTCGGGTTGAGTTGGGCAGGTCATTCCACCAGGTGGGAACGGTTAATGAAAAAGTCTGTGAAAGTGATTTTGTGCCTCTTTGGGATGGCACAATAATGCGGCGTTCACTTGCAGAACGCAAGCTTCTAGAAGGCACATAGGTCTGAAGTACTGAATTTAGGTAAAGTGGCGCAGAGCCAGAGATGGTTTTGTAGGCAAACATTAATGCCTTGAATTTTATGCGAGCAGCTATTGGTAGCCAGTGCAAATTGTTGAACAGAGGTGTGACGTGTGTTTTTTTCGGCTCATTAAAGATTAATCTTGCAGCGGCATTTTGGATTAATTGTAGAGGTTTGATGGAATTGGCTGGAAGACCTGCCAAGAGAGCATTGCAATAGTCAAGTCTGGACAAAACAAGAGCTTGAACAAGGAGTTGTGTTGCATGTTCCGAAAGAAAGGGCCTGATTTTGTATAAAGCAAATCTGCAGGACCGGGCAGTTTTAGCAATGTGGTCTGAGAAACTCAGCTTATCATCAATCACAACTCCAAGGTTTCTGGCTGTTTTTGCAGGACTTATGGTTGATGAGCCTAACTGGAAGGTGAAATTGTGATGAAGTGATGGGTTAGCTGAAACTACAAGCAGTTCTGTCTTAGCTAGGTTGAGTTGAAGGTGATGGTCCTTCATCCAGCAAGAAATGTCTGTTAGACATGTTGAGATGTGAGCAGCTGTCGTCAGATCATCAAGATGGAATGAGAGGTAGAGTTGAGTGTCATCAGCATTGCAGTGATATGAAAAGCCATGTTTCTGAATGACAGAACCTAGTGATGCCATGTAGACAGAGAAGAGAAGTGGTGCAAGAACTGAGCCCTGAGGCACCCGAGTAGCTAGATGTTGCGACTTGGATACCTCACCTCTCCAAGATACCTTGAAGGACCTATCTGAGAGGTAAGACTCAAACCACTGGAGTGCGGTTCCTGAGATGCCCTTTCTCAATAGGGTTGACAGGAGGATCTGGTGGTTGACTGTATAAAAAGCAGCGGACAGATCCAGCAAGATAAGTAATGAAGACTTGGAAGCCGCTCTTGCCAGTCTTAAGGCTTCAACAACTGAGAGCAAGGCAGTTTCGGTCGAATGTCCACTTCTGAAGCCAGATTGGTTTCTATCCAGGAGGTTGTTCTGTGAAAGGCAGAGACTTGGTTGAACACAACTCGTTCTAGTGTTTTTGCAATGAAAGGTAGAAGGGAAACCGGTCTATAGTTCCCTAAAAGAGTTGGGTTAAGAGTGGGTTTCTTAAGAAGTGGGGTTATAAGAGCCTGTTTAAAAGCTGAGGGAAAATCTCCAGTGTGAAGGGATGTGTTGATGTGAGTGAGTGCAGGTACAACTGCAGGAGAAATGGCTTGAAGGAGATGAGATGGAATAGGATCACACGGACAAGTAGCAGGATGACTGGAAAGGATGAGTTTAGAGACTTCTACCTCAGAGAGTGGAGAGAAGGATGTGAACGAGTGTATGTTTGCTGGCAAGATGTGTTTGACAGTTTGAGGTGTGGAGAATTGGCAAAGTCGTCAGCTGTTAGAGTAGATGAAGGAGGGGGAGGAGGAGGACAAAGGAGGGAGGAAAATGTTTTAAAGAGCATGCAATAGTTAGGCGAACTGTTAATTTTGTCGTGATAGTATGTCCTTTTAGCAGTGGAGACATTAGCAGAGAATTTATAAATTATTATTATTGAATTTATTATAGAATTATTATTTATGAAACCATATAGCATAAAAGGAGTTATATGGTGTAAAATCTGCCAAAATTCATTTGTGAAACTTACATATCAAGTAGTTGACTTCTCAGTTATTGATAACATAGTTAAAAACAATGTGCTAAAAATAGGCCTGTTTTATTGCCTATAATTTGGAAAATGTCATTCTTATTTTGTGAGGGAAAAAAATGCATGTAATGGAAAGTTTTTATTGATATTTTTGAACTTACTGCATTATCAATTTAGGCAATCTTAGGCCTTTTTTTTTTTTTTTTTTTTTTTTGGAAATCAGCAGAATACTGTGTTAATGCAAGTTATAAAAAAAAATTGTGTCTCTGCCTTATCAAGACATCTACATGTGAAGAGTTCAGATGCAAAACTGCCGTTAACTGCTCATTTTAGAAGAAAATTCAAATGGCAATTAGAGGCTTTTGCATCTGAACTCTTCATGTAGGCTATACACTGTTTAGAGCTTTAGAGCGTTTCAGTGTGAAATTAAAAGCAGACCGCAATATCTTTACTGCAGTCTATAAATAAAACTTTTTAACATTCAGTGCGGAAGTATACCGCCCTCCCCTGGGCGCTTCATTTACTTGCTTCATTGCGATTCCCGTTGACTATGTGAAAGGGATCATAACGTGTTCTCCATAAAATTAATTTAAAACCATGCCGGACGCGAGCGCGGACGATTATGACGGGTTTCAGACCCAGTTCTCGCACATAATGGAAACAATTTTACAGACTGCAGTCAGGGAAGCGACCAAACTTTACGATGGCACTTTGCAGCGCTTGAAAGCGGAATTGGTGCAGCTGAGACAAGAGAAAGTCAACACGAAGACAGGTGACACATCCAGCCAGAGCACAAAGAGATTCTCTGAAGCCAGGAGCCAGAGGACTGGAAACCTCTCTAAACATCGTGATATTGGCGTGCAGTGTGGTAGGTTTTTTTCTTACAACAGTGTGTTCCTGGGTTATGGCGTGCATTAAACACTTCCTGGAAAATTAGAACGACTTTTAACGGTTTAGACAAAGCCAGATGGTAAATACATAAAAATCACTTCTATGGCCTTTTTCTCTGACTCTTCAGCTGTCTAAGGACTTTTTTATTTTTTATTTTTTTTACAAATATATGTAATACATGTATATTTAAATCAATTTTATCTCATAATCTGTCATTTGTTATGTATACTCTCTTAAAAACATAAGATGTTTAGTCTGGTTAGGTTTTTTTCAGCAGGGTTATTTACAGTTGTTTGTTTGTTTGTTCTCAGAAAAGCCCACTTTGGTAGACCAGGGATGCAGCCCTCTTCAGTTTATAGGACAACGTCTTAATGTGGGAGACATAACTAGTGATAAACTCACAGATCTATGTGCCAGTGAGGATGGGAGCAGACAGCTGGCACTGCTTCTCATCAAAAAAGAGGTAAGAAATGACGGGTCACATGATAGTACTCGTCCCCTCCTCCCTTCCTCACCCTTTTTTGTTTTGCATATCAAATATGTGGTGAGAAACAGCAGAGTTCACAGACTGAGGTCATATTTACTCTCTGTAAGGGTTTTCTATATTTAGAGGCTTGACTGAATATCAAAATGCTATGTGAGGTGAGGTCAATTAGGATTGAGTTTAAATCTTATGTTCATAGTTTATTTTTATTGAGTGGACAGTATTTGAATGCCATAGCCCCTTTATACATTATTATTTTATGTTTTGTGTCTTCAGCCTCAAGAGACTGAATGGAACAGCTATGCACCAGGATACTTTCTACTAAAGCAAGAGGGTGCTGAACCCATACTGGTGCGCAGAGAGCCAGATAAGGACAACGTGGAAAGGGGTACAAGAGTCATTCACAAATTCAACTGAATAATGAGAACAATTCTTATACATGTCATATTTTATATGTAGTTCTTTCACAAGTCTACAATGGAGACTTAACTGCTTTGTGTAATATGCATTTACTAATTTAGCAGCAACTGGTAGAATTAAATAAATTGTAGGTCATTATATAATCATTTTTAAAGTTTGAACTTTTTACACTTGAATGATTTTTTTTTAATCTTTCATTTACATATAATTATCATATAAGATCCAGTCTTTTTCAAATAAAAAAATATGCATAAATATTTTGAAATTGACAATAAGTATATATGAGCTGTATTTCACAATTAGGACCAAAAATAAACAAAAAAATAGTGCAGATGAAATTACCCCATCCCGTAATGTACACCACTCAGATACTCAACTAATCTATCTGAGGACTCAATTTGCAACTTTGCAACTTTTTATATTTACATTTTGTCTTCCTTATTTTTCTTTCTTGCATCTTCACCTCTCTATTCACAGTTGCGATCCCACCAGCATTGCAAACAATAACCAGGCACAATAACAACCATAGAGGAAAGTCACCACCACCAGTGAGTACTTCCTCTTGTAGTCATAGAGTGGATTCCAGTGGTCCAAAACCCAATCAAACTATACAACCCATCCGAGGTACATCTGAAAGAACATTGGAAAACACTGAAGGCTTGTCTTCCCAAAACAAAAGAAAGAATGCCAGCGCACCAGCACAGACATCAACTTCTTCAGTACTTCCCAATTTGACCCAGACTCCTGCTTCCAATGTTAACTCGTCTGTGCCAATGATTGAGCTGTCTGGCGCTCCATCAATACCTCAAACCAAGCCTACAGCTTCATTAGTTCATCGTCGACCAAACCCAAATCCTCCAACATCAAACCAGACAGTAGTCCCTCAGAAAGAGGGGTCAAGTATCTGTCAAAACACCTACCTAACTCCTGTTCCTCCAAGCCAAGTCTTAGTAACAGAGCCTCATTCCTCCAAACAGCGAGTTCAGGCATTGGTTTCACATACTGAGAAATCTCTTTCAACCATTGCCTCGCTAAACCAGGCCACTGAGCCATTAACCCAATGTTCCTCTCAACTTACACAACCACCATTCTTTCAACCACAATCCATCAAAACACCAGCCCAAGAGATGATTCCACAAGTACACACTGTCATGCCATCAGGACATGTTCCTGTCGCAGCAGCTCCAAATACTCTTCCTCCAGTACAGGATCGGATTCCCTCATCCAGTCTTGTTCCTCCTCAATCCCATGTTTTTGCATCACCACAGGTAATGCCAGCACATTCTGTGAATTCAAGTCCATCATTCCAGTTCTCTTTGGTTCTGCCACACAATCCAGTTCAGGCGACGCCACCTGCTTATCTGCCAACGCATGTTCCATTTACTTCTCCACATATTCCAGTTAACACAATTCAGGGATCCGTCTCCTTAAACCCACCTCAACCTCCACTCACGCAATCTCAATATCCACCACAATCTGATCAATTCTCCTCTTCTCCAGACCAGTTATTTCCTCCACCCGCCTATCCACCCCCCTATTTCCTCCACCCGCCTATTCCATTCGCCTATCATGATAACACCACAGGATGCCCCGGAGCGGGCACCCATGCACCATTTTCAGCCATCTGGGCAGTTTGCACCTCTGCTAACACTGAAGGAGCAACAAGCTGCCGCTTCCGCTAACGTTGTTTTAGGGCGAGTACCCATTCCATCTTTAGATACCTCTGCATCTCCAGTTGACAACTTTGAAGCGGACGTACCATTTTCACCATGTTGCACAGAGAGAAATGATAAAGACCTTTCAGAAGATGATGACACACCCACCCTCCAGTCTAGACGTAGAAAACAAAGAAAGATTTGCTCCAAATCTAGACAAATAAATCCTGCAGGTGAGGATGGCACACTTATGGTAAAGGATAAGAGGGTGGATCAGGTGCAGAACGACTTGATTAGTGAAACACCACATTCTGGCTCAAATAACGGAAATCAGCTATTACCAAAACCTTCGGGCAAAACACTGCAGAGAAATACAGAGTGTCCCCAGTGTGGAAGGGTCCTCAGCAATGCATCAGCCTTGGAGAACCACATGAGACTTCATACTGGTGAAAGACCTTATACGTGTTCCCAGTGTGGAAAAGCGTTTCCTAGTGTCCGAGGTCTTAACCGGCATGTGAAGGTCCATGCAGAGGAAAAGCGGTATCAGTGTGAGGAGTGTGGGAAGAGTTTTGTATACCACTTTACCCTTACTAAACATCAGCTTATTCACTCTGGAGAAAGGCCGTTTCCTTGTAAAGTTTGTGGAAAGAGGTTTTTAGCCAAGGCAGACCGGGCTACCCATATGCGAATGCACACCGGAGAAAAGCCTTTCTCGTGCACTCTATGTGGGAAGAAGTTTAAACATAGAGTCGCTCTGAATATGCACATGCAGGGGCATAGAGGAGAGAAACGCTACATCTGCCCCCACTGTGAAAAGGGATTTGTGGATCTAGGCAATTTTAAAAGACACAAGCTCATCCACACAGGGGAAAGACCGTTTGAGTGCAAGGAATGTGGGAAACGCTTTACTCAGTCGGCCCATCTCAAGAAACATGTCAACACACAACATGTTACATGAAAAAAATAATTTGGATTGTTCAATATTAAGCATTCAGTTCATCTACTGATCTACTTGATCTACTGATAAATATTCTGTTACAGAAAATAAAACAGTATTAGGCCCGACTGTAAATTAATTTATGAAGATGCCATTTCTAAAAGAGAAAAATAAAAAAAAGCTAACTGCTTTACTGCATTAATTTTGTGCATTGCTCTTTTTCTCATACCAAGCAAAGCAAATAAAATTGCTTACTGTTATTAAAGTGCTTTAAGGAAGCACTTTTGAAATGTGAAGTAATAAAATGTGATGATTTTTCTATTATTTTGTCAGTGTGAAACTTGTATACTGCTTGTTTATTTTATATATATATATATATATATATATATATATATATATATATATATATATATATATATAATGTATATAATTTTTTTTTTTTTTGATAATATTTTTCTGTTGTCCATCTTACTATAAATATCAATAAAACACCTTAGGTGTCATTTTTTTAATATGATACCTATGTAAGCTGAGTTTGTCCCACAGTTTATCTTGAAATAGTATTAGGCATATTCTATGTGTTCATGTAAATGTACTGGTATGATGCAGACAAGAAAGAAATCATATCAACCACTGGGTGGCGGTGTATGATACCTCAGATTCTCTAACACCATTTATAAACCTCAAGATTGAAATAATTTACATGAATTGCAGTTGAGATTAAAACAAAACAGGAGCAGAAATACACTGTGAAGAATTGTAAACAGTATATTTTCATTTTAGGCAAACATACAAGCACATGTTGAATGGAGTAGCCTGCTTAAAAAAAGACTCAAAAGACATATTTGAGTACAAATTCCAGTTTATGTTAAATTGTTAACATTTGGATAGGTGGTTGAAATTAATATATAGTGTATATTAATACAATTTCTTTGAATGCATATTTAGAAATCATCGTAATATTTGTAAAATTATTTAACAATTATTTGTTATTGATATTCAAAATGTATGTGACCCTATATGGTTACACAAAACATATTAAAATAAACATATTTTCTATATTTAGGCAGAAAATGTAATATTGTAGATTAAAAAACATTTATTTTTGCAACTTTCATTTGTACTGATCATACAAATATTACACTAAACTAGTATGTGACAAAAATGACAATCATTTGAAATTAATTAAATTCATGTTAATAAAAATAACTTAGGTGATTCCTGAGTCATATTTCTGCCTGTCACATGACTTCAAAATCTATCTTTGAGGTTTGTAAGGTCTGTATAAGCGGCATAGCTCTTCAATGGTAATCCTCCATAGCTGGAAATACCAGTAAAGGAATGTTTGGGATTAAATTCTTTGCAATTTCAGAGCTCTAAGAATGATTTATATTTATATTGCCATAAAAGAATGGGATGAGAAAGAGAAGGATGGGATGACTGTGTATTTGGCTGGATGAACTCTGTTTCACTACAGAGGGAAGGCGTCACGTAGGAAACTGTATAAAAGCAGAGATGCCCACAGAGGGAGGGACATGCTGATAAGGCGCGAGTCTGCGCTGGACTTCATGGTGTAACTGCACCTGCCCACGTTCCCTACCTTGTCAACTGCAGACAAAGTCACAGAAGTTGAACAACACGAGGCCTCATACAAACCCATGACCACGATCACACCATCTTCCACTTTCCTCTGGGTGAAGTTTCCACTGCCTTGCTGGATGGAAATGCTCTCGATGCCTGTGCCATTACCATCTGTGATGTTGACAGACAGTTCCCAGTTTGATGAGTTGCAAGAGGAGGAGTAGCAAATACCCTGTACATCCACAATTTCACATTTTGGAGGTGTGAAGTCGGTAACCTGGATAAAACCGCAAAGGGTGAGTTGAAACAACAGCTTAGTGTTGAATTATGTGGTGCGTATATATACAGATGCATCTCAATAAATTAGAATGTCATGGAAAAGTTCATTTATTTCAGTAATTCAACTCAAATTGTGAAACTCGTGTATTAAATAAATTCAGTGCACACAGACTGAAGTAGTTTAAGTCTTTGGTTCTTTTAATTGTGATGATTTTGGCTCACATTTAACAAAAACCCACCAATTCAACAAATTAGAATACTTCATAAGACCAATAAAAAAAAACATTTTTAGTGAATTGTTGGCCTTCTGGAAAGTATGTTCATTTACTGTATATGTACTCAATACTTGGTAGGGGCTCCTTTTGCTTTAATTACTGCCTCAATTCGGCGTGGCATGGAGGTGATCAGTTTGTGGCACTGCTGAGGTGGTATGGAAGCCCAGGTTTCTTTGACAGTGGCCTTCAGCTCATCTGCATTTTTTGGTCTCTTGTTTCTCATTTTCCTCTTGACAATACCCCATAGATTCTCTATGGGGTTCAGGTCTGGTGAGTTTGCTGGCCAGTCAAGCACACCAACACCATGGTCATTTAATAAACTTTTGGTGCTTTTGGCAGTGTGGGCAGGTGTCAAATCCTGCTGGAAAATGAAATCAGCATCTTTAAAAAGCTGGTCAGCAGAAGGAAGCATGAAGTGCTCCAAAATTTCTTGGTAAACGGGTGCAGTGACTTTGGTTTTCAAAAAACACAATGGACCAACACCAGCAGATGACATTGCACCCCAAATCATCACAGACTGTGGAAACTTAACACTGGACTTCAAGCAACTTGGGCTATGAGCTTCTCCACCTTTCCTCCAGACTCTAGGACCTTGGTTTCCAAATGAAATACAAAACTTGCTCTCATCTGAAAAGAGGACTTTGGACCACTGGGCAACAGTCCAGTTCTTCTTCTCCTTAGCCCAGGTAAGATGCCTCTGACGTTGTCTGTGGTTCAGGAGTGGCTTAACAACCTCCTTGACACGTCTGTGTGTGGTGGCTCTTGATGCCTTGACCCCAGCCTCGGTCCATTCCTTGTGAAGTTCACCCAAATTCTTGAATCGATTTTCCTTGACAATCCTCATAAGGCTGCGGTTCTCTCGGTTGGTTGTGCATCTTTTTCTTCCACACTTTTTCCTTCCACTCAACTTTCTGTTAACATGCTTGGATACAGCACTCTGTGAACAGCCAGCTTCTTTGGCAATGAATGTTTGTGGCTTACACTCCTTGTGAAGGGTGTCAATGATTGTTTTCTGGACAACTGTCAGATCAGCAGTCTTCCCCATGATTGTGTAGCCTAGTGAACCAAACTGAGAGACCATTTTGAAGGCTCAACCTTTGCAGGTGTTTTGAGTTTATTAGTTGATTGGCATGTCACCATATTCTAATTTGTTGAGATAGTGAATTGGTGGGTTTTTGTTAAATGTGAGCCAAAATCATCACAATTAAAAGAACCAAAGTCTTAAACTACTTCAGTCTGTGTGCATTGAATTTATTTAATACACAAGTTTCACAATTTGAGTGGAATTACTGAAATAAATTAACTTTTCCACGACATTCTAATTTATTGAGATGCACCTGTATATAACTATCATTAGCAATGTTGAAAACAGTTGAGCTGCTTAATATTTTTGTGAAAACCATGATGCAATTTGTTTCAGGATTCTTTGATGAATAGAAATTCAGCAAAGAATAGTATTTATGAAAATAGAAATCCTTTGTAACAAAGTAAAAGTATTCACTACTACGTCTGATCAATATAACGCATCCTTGCTAAATGAAATAATTCATTTCTACAATAAAAATCATACCGACTCCAAACTTTGGAATGGTAGTATATATTAAGCATAAGTCATACACAATTTGTTTTGTCTGAAGAAACAATTGGCCGCCATAGAAATAATTTAGAAATCTAAACTCTCCATTTTCTTATGCTGGGATGCCACTAGAGCAAAATCAGCAGAGAATCTGAAATGACTGAAATAACATTCCACATATAAATATGCCTCATTCCATTTCCTTATCTAAGCCCACATTCCTTTCCACTGAAATCTCACAAGAGCAGAATGCTTTATCAGTCTGTCTGAAACCTCTGAGGTTACCTTGGAGAGAACAGAAAGGCGAAGGACAGCATAGTTAGAGTCACTTCCTCCAGGCCCTTCTGCCTCGATGGTTAGCGTAACATCTGTGCCTGAGACCGTATCACCAGATGGAGTGAGAGACACTGTCCCCTGAGCACTGCCACCACTCACGAGATTGAGGCTGTGAGGACAAAGAAACAGAATTGTAGCACAGAGTTTTGTACTTGATAAGGAAAGCTGATTAAAGCTTGTATGTCTATCATTACTGGTTTGAGAACTAAATGAAGGAATTACGTTGATGGATGTGTCATAGGAATGTTTTTGTCATTCCTTGCACGGATTGTGTAGGTACCACCGGTTCCATTGGTTGTAACAGTAAAATTCAGTTTAAATACTTGTCCTGGCAGCATGGAGCTGTCTGCTATTGCCTGTAGATGGAGAAAAAACAGCATTAGAATTAAAATTAGATTTGTTTAAACAACTAGCGAGCTGCCTACTGCCTTCTAAAGGAAGTAGGCCTATAATGGCCATGGGAACTTACAAGTGACTGATTTTCGTACAAGAGACTAGACCCACAAGTGATTTCAGTAGATTTTTATGTTAGCATGTTGCTAAGCTAACAATATAACACTTAAATAAACTTAATAATACAGTCCACAAATATTGAGCATTATAATCAATTTTTAATTTCAAGTTTTAAGAAGAAGACTGCACTAAGAATGCAGTTTGTACCTTGATGGTGACTTTAGACTGAGACATCTGTGTGGTGGTCTGCCTCTGGAAGACGGTGGTGAAGGTCTTGTCTTTTCCCTTCAGCATTACTACAAACTCTCCTTCTGGCACGTCATTCACAGTAACCAGGTAATCTCCATTACCCATTTTCTCAATGGTTCCATTAGACACTTTGACCCCAGACACCTCCATGAGAGCAACCTCCTGCAGCTCTAGAGCCTCTGGACCTTTCTCTCCAGTCAGCGTTAGCAGCAGCTTAGTCGGTGAGCCTAAATAAAGAGCAAAAAATCTGTACACTTTCAAATCATTTAATAAGAATTGTTTAATAGTTAAACAGGACAACAGTTTAAACCTGTTGACGGCCGCCCATCAATGGCAGCAAATCCAGGATGGGGTCCTTTGAATTCCTCCACAAAGTCGTAGATGAAAGTAATCGCACTCTGACCTATAAAACATGGTTTAAAGCAAACCATTTTGTTTACTGTCTACAACAGAAAGGCAAAAAAGGGTCTGAATACTATCAACATACATCTCAGAGTGCCACAGCATTTTTATCACTATCAAAATTAATTAAATCGTTTTTAATTTATTAATTATTAATTACAATGTTTTTTGACAAATACTCCACATTAGCCATTTTCCTCTTAATATTTCAAGAGTAAAGAACAAATATACATTTCTATCATGACAACTCTCTGAAGATTTTAGCATGGTAATGGATACATTCTTAAAAATAAAGGTGCTTCACGATGCCATAGAAGAACCTTTTTTGTCTAAATGGCTCCATAAAGAACCTTTAACATCTGAAGAACCTTTCTGTTTCACAAAAGAAGGTTCTTCAGATTATAAAAAGGTAAGAAAGAGATGGGTCTCTAAAGAACCTTTGACTGAATGGTTCTTTACGGAACCAAAAATTGTTCTTCTATGGCATTGTTGTGAAGAACCTTCTAAGCACCTTTATTTTTAAGAGTGTATGACATAGAACTGGAATAGAACTGCTGCTGAACTGCTGCTGTTGTTGGTTATTGCTGTTGTTTTAGATTATCGCTGATATTGCTGTCGATGCGGTCCTGTGAGTATTTAAGACATACCGCTACTGCACAAATAGTGTATTTAATAACCTGTAGCAGATCTATACAGGTGGAGCTGGGGAAGGTGGAGGGTTTCAGAGGAACTCTGAAATGCTCAAGCGAATGCTAACCAGCCATTTAAATGTAAAGTAACATGAACCAATCAGCTTTGTTTAACGCTGTAGATTAACACTGTGAATATCATAGTTTACATTAAGGACCCATCAGCCTGAGAGAACTTGACATTTATCTATATTCTTCTCATAACAGGTTGGCAAAACCTTTAGTGTTCAGCTTTGCATTGGTTTATCAAATAAGTACATGAAGGCTCACCCATCACTTTTATGGTGTAGGGCCGCGTTGTTGTCATGTCAATGTGCCACAGGCCCATCTCTGTTGAGGTTAATTGGATTCGTTGCAGGTTTCCCACTTTCTGAATTGTTCCCAGAGGTCCGTTGACAACAGTATTAGATTGAGTCACTCCTGGAAGCAAGTGTATTCCGTTACTTTTTACAAGTGTATAACTTATAACTGTATAACTTTTCTTTACTTTGATACCTTATATTGAAACTGAGCACAATATAATACAATCAATTCCCGTTGGAGTTATTATATTGGGGGTTTTACATTTTTTATTTAGTTTTTCTTTCTTTCTTTTCTTTTTTACAATTTTATTTTCAAAAACTTTTCACTTTGACATTGCAATCTTTAGTTTAGTTTTCAGAGTTTCCCTAACTGGTACCATGTACAGTATCAAAAAAGTAAATTTTTGAATCAAGAAAATGTATTTTGGTTACAAAAATATTTTTATTTCAGTTAATTTAGTTTAAATGTGTCTCTGAATTTACCTGTGGGGCTGCGCAGGTTGAACGTGAGGCCAGTTCCTGTGATATAGATGGTAGTGTTGGACACAGACCCATCCAGTAGGAAGGGGAAATTCTCAACACGTCCTGGATCCCTGGAGCACTGAAGAATTGTCACCTGATAGATGAATAAAGAGTGTGCAAACATTTGCAAAAATGAAAGACATAGGAGAAAGTTCTTTGAAGATGCTGTTTTTTGTATTTGCAATGTCAGTAAGCTAGTTTAAAATGACTACCAGATGCTGATCATACCAGGGCTGAAGTAGAGGTGTCAACAATAATGTCAGTGGCTTGAGAGATGCTGGACTTGGAGACCTCAATGGCTTGACCACCAGAGGCCAGGGCCATGTCATAATACATCTGAAACTGTGACGATGCACTCAATGCCCTTCTCCTCCTGCTTGATGCTGTCAGTAAGAAAGATACCTGAAAAGAAAGGCTGAGAGATGAAAAAGTGGGAAACTGATGGAGGGCTGGTGAAAATTTTGATGGCAAGGACTGCATGTGAAACAAGGATGGATAGTTTTACTGTTGACTTGGTGCTGTGAACGAGGGCAGTGATGGTTTTCTCCAGATGTTTATCCTTAGCTGGAGCATCCGTGAACACATATATATATGAGGAGGAAGGAGCTCCTGTCAGAGCCAACTGTCAGAGAAACAGAAGGTTAGAAAAGAGAGGAACCTTGACTCCTTGTTCAATAATCTAATATTTCTTAGTTCTAACTGGGAACTATATTGGTAGTATTCACATATGACGATTGAGATGATTGGCTGAAAGGCCACAAAACACAGTACCTGAAGTCCTGAAAGGCACATTTCTGGGGTATCTCCTCCTTCATGAGCCCTGATCTTAGAGATCTCTGACTTCATCACATCTGGGTTTGTGGTTCTTATTAGTGGTCCAAATTCTACAAATTCATACAAAATATATACAAATTGTGTCTGTAAATAATTTTGATTTATATTAATTTAGACTATATCTGATCTGACTTTTGCCATAATTCGAATGAAAAAGTACATCATTGCCCTATTTCAAATCCTTGTGAGCTACCTACAAAGGCAAAATTTTAAGTCACCATATCACAAAGCCTTTATTATGCTTCATTATCCTTGTGTCTCCTAAGATACCTAATTTTGGTCAAATACCAAGGCAGCACTGCATGTTTTTTTTGTTTTTTTTTGCAGGAAAATTGAGGAGGGAAAAAAACAAGATAATGAACAAATGTCGGTGATAAATAAACCTATTATTCATTGCATTAAATATTGAAAAGTATCAATAAAAACAGTTCAGTGTAATTAAAATTTATTATTTTTCCAAATATTTTAATGTGCTGTGTGCTATGTATCCTTTTTGCACTCACCTGGATCATTAAACGGCACCAGAATATATTCAGATGGTTCATCTTGAGTTCCTTTCTTACTGTCAATGATGCTGAAAGCGACTCTCTTGGCCTCTGCAATGTCATCTGCCATACTGCCTGTGGTGTCAATCACAAAAGCCAGCACTGCAGATCGCGCGATACCCATCAGCCTGATGGAGAGGTAACAAAAAGTGACAGTTATTTTGATTAATGTATTTAAAATTTGATTAAAAAAAATTCATTTATCTATTCAATCTACCATTCAAAAGTATTGGGGACTTTTTAATATCTCTTTTGTTCAGCAAGGCTGCATTTATTTGAGCAAAGAATAGGTCAGCATTTATTATTTAAAAGAAACAGCATTTATTAGAAATAGAAATACGTTTGTAACTTTGTAAATGTCTTTACTGTCACATTTGATCAATCTAATGCAGGGGTGTCAAACTCAATTCCTGGAGGGCCACAGTCAACCCTAATTAAACACACCTGATCCAGTTAATCAAGTCCTTCAGGCTCAATTGAAAACTACATGGTTTGTGTGTTGGAGCAGGGTTGGAACTAAACTATGCAGGGCTGCAGCCCTCCAGGGACTAAGTTTGACACCCCTGATCTAATGCATTAATAGCTTTCAAAAAAAAATCTTGCTGACCTCAAGAACAGTAGTGCAGAGAACAGGTTGTTAAGAGAACAACTCCCAGCTTTGCAAGTTATAAAATCTCTTAAAAGTTTAGGAAGGTTTATCTAAAGATATATGAGGAATCTATCTCCATACCGAAGGTAGTTATTGTTTCCTATAGCTCCACGGATGTCCTCTAGCAGCTCCATTGTGGCTTCAGCTGCCAGGTTCACAGCATTATTGTGTAGATTAGCATTATAGGAATGGCTCTCATCTTTACTGATCCCACCTCGAGGATTCTGGCTACTGCTGAGATCAGTCTCCCCACCATGGCTACATTTTCCTTTTGCACACACATAAAATACAAATAAGAGTTAATGAAGTTTTAAAAGTTATGAATATTTTCTCTCCAATTCCACTTTCTACTTTTAAACAGTAGTTTTCTCTCCTAATTCCACTTCTTATTAGCTTTTTTCACTTACACTGCAAAGTTGTGAACTACTAGATGTTTTAGTTCTGCTTTTACCTTTTAATTGCTGTCACAATAGTTTTCTTTGGTAAACTTGGACATTGCTTAATTGAAACCATTTCTCACCCCATGGACACAATATAACAAATTTTGCTGTATTATGTAATGGAAAGAAAAAATGTGCAAGGTGTGTCAGGAAATAAGATGCCACAACCTTACAACATCCACCAATGTCCTAGTTACAACAACATTATTTGAAATAAGTCCATGCTCAAGTCCATGTTGCTTACAATTTAAAAGGACCGAACACCAAAACTTGGTCATTTGAGTTTGATTTGTGTTTTCAACAACTCATTTATTTACATAGTTACTAGGTTTTGCAAAACCAAGACTGTAAAGTTAAGTTACTAAGTAATTTCTAATACATTTTGAGTTCAACTTGAATTTTTTACAGTATGTGTGTTCATCCGTGTCTTGGTAGGTCTCCTGACCTTGAGGTTTTTCAGGGGAGAACAAGCCCATATATCCTGAAGTGAGGTACTTCCCATTCAGAATGGCAGGAAGCAGCTGGTTTGGACAGGTACCACTGGCACAGTCACTGCATGTTGGCATTGCAATGTCTGCACATTAACACATTCAAATCATCAATCATACACTCAATTTACTTATTTGCTGTTTAGGAACAGTCAACATAGGTTAATCTCACACAATATGATATGTACACCCGAGTGTAACCTGTTATCAGTTAAGCACCAAGTGATCTGTTCACTTATCTCCATGTTTTCATTAAAAACATTGATTATTAAAAGCTATTACACATGAACATTGGACATGTCAACACTAAAAAAAAATGGAGTAATCTGTTTTCTTTTCCACTTACGAGTCTGTCTCATAAATCACACCCACTGGCTTTATGTACCTGCAATCTTCTCAATGTTGAGATCCGGTCTGATGAGGTTGGCATATGGACTTTTGTTACCTAATTCAACCCAGTTACTGTGGCTGTAAAAATCCTGGGGGGAAAAACATGAATTAAAACGAATGCTTAACATAATATTAATGATGAAAGTTTTATTTGTTGTTGTTGTTTTGTTTTTGCTTAAAGATACTTTTAAGGAAGTGTGTCACAACCATTAGCAAAAATATTTCTTATTATTTATTAATAATAATAAGGATATATTATATGTGTATATATATAGAGAGAGAGAGAGAAAGAGAGAGAGTTCAGATGCAAAAGCCTCTAAGTGCCATTTGAAATTTTCTTCTAAAATGAGCATTTTTATCAGGCTCCTATGTGTAGGTTCAGTCATTTCACTTTAATGGCAGTGCATAGGTTGTTTTCATTGCTATTAAAGTAAAATAACTGAACATAAACATAGGAGCCTGAGAAAATGCTAATTTTAGATGAAAATTTCAAACGGCACTTAGAGGCTTTTGCATCTGAACTCTTCATATATATATATATATATATATACACTCTTAAAAATAAAGGTGCTTCACGATGCCATAGAAGAACCTTTTTGTCTAAATGGTTCTATAAAGAACCGTTAACATCTGAAGAAACTTTCTGTTTCACAAAAGTTTCTTTGTGGCGAATAAGGTTCTTCAGATTATAAAAAGGTAAGCAAAAGATGGTTCTTTAAAGAACCTTTGACTGAATGGTTCTTTGTGGAACCAAAAATGGTTCTTCTATGGCATCGCTTGAAGAACCTTTTGAAGCACCTTTATTTTTAAGAGTGTACATATATACAGCGGTGGCCAAAATTATTAGAACACTAGTATTTTCACCAGATAAAAATGATTTTATGTCAGTTATTCCTATCTTTTTCTGTAGTGTGTCAGTAGGAAATATCAGTTTACATTTCCAAACATTCATTTTGCCATTAATTGTAATAATCCAGTGAGATTTTTGTCTGACAACAGCCAGTGCTCCACACAGAGATCTGATCTGATCATCATCCAGTCTGTCTGGAGTGACATGAAGAAACACAACAAACTGAGACAGACTAAATCCAGAACCGGTACTGTTAAAAGTTTTAGGCACTTGTGTAAAAATGCTGTAATATGAGGATGCTGTCAAAAACAATGTCATAAATAGATTTTCTTTATCAGTTAACTTCTATTAACTAAAGTAAATCAACATTTGGTGTGAGCATCCTTTGCGTTTAAAGCAGCTTTTGCCCTTGGCGCCCTTGGCGCACTTGTGCATAGTTTCTCAGGTAGCTTAGCAGGTAGCTTTCTTGAAGCATCTTGGAGACATTGCCACAGCTCTTCTCACTGGATCTCACTGGGTTATTACAATTAATGGCAAAATGAATGTTTGGAAATGTAAACTGATATTTCTTACAGACACACTACAGCAAAAGATAGAAATAACTGACTTTAAGCTATTTTAGCTGGTGAAAATACTAGTGTTCTTAATAATTTTAGCCACCACTGTATATACAAATACATGCATGCATACATACAGATTTGTGTTGTTGCTTGAAAAACATGTATTCTTATATTTATTAGGGGTTTAGATTTTGTATGTTTTTAGTCCTTAATGTATTTTCAATAGGTAAAAGTGTCAACAAATAGTTAATGAGTAAAAACATGTTCTTGAGCAGTTCTGAGGCAATATGCTTGTGCAATGTCTCAGTCACTGTCACTGATTATCTCCCTGTCACACTGACCTGCAGTGTGTGACACACTCGCCCCAGTGTTTCTCGGGCAGACTGAAAGTTGTCAGTGCGGACGTTCGCTTTAATGGCCGCAGTCCCCTGAATGATAAGGTTGCGTCCCTCAATGAAGGCCTCATTATTGAAGTGGTGTGGTGCGCTGCTCATGAAGTCCTGGTCCACAAAGCCATTCTGCTTGTAGATCTGATTCAGTGCCGTGCGGAACTTGGCCCCCGACACCTCACCTGTGGCTGTGCCCAGACACGCACGCAGCACCTCTTCTGCTGATGGGCCCTGAGTTAAAGTGGGAAATTAAATTATGTGTCATCATTTTGAAAAATGACTTGGTCTTTATGTCTTCCAAAAAAGTGCATGTGCTTTCATGGTAGTGCTGTTTTATGCCTCTGCTTGAACACAAACTCACCATGGGTTTGAAATCTCTTCCTTCTGATTCAGCCACTGCTTCACACACCTCATGGATCTTCGCCATTACAGCATGGCCAGTAATGGTCACATGGGTGTTTCCGCTATCCCCAACCGAAATAAATGCCTGCACCCTGGACACCACTAGTGCGATCAGGGCCACGACGGGCACTGATGACTTCATGATAATCTGAATTAAGTGAACAAATATTTACTTTTAGTAAAGCCTGTGCAACAGTACTAGTTAAAGATATGTGAAAACAGATATGTGAGAGACATTTTCATTTCATTTTTCATTGTGAGACACAGACTTTTTTCTCAATCATATAGCTGCTTTTATGAAAATGTACTGTAGCCATATTTTTATTTCTTGTAGAAATAATGTGAGGTACAATGATGTTTTTTTTCATGCGTAAAAACTAAACTAACTAAACCAGTCAAATTAAGTGAAAAATAAAGAAATTTAAATCTTTCGAGATAACTGAGGAGAATTAAGTAAAAATATTATAAAAGGATGAAATATGTAAAAGTGTAACTAAATATCATTAATATTTTAAAAAGGTAAATGTATCCACATATGTGACCTTGAAACACAAAACCAGTCATAAGTGGCACGGGTATTTTTGTAGCAATAGCCAACATTATATATCTTTCAGTTGATGTATAAATCTAGACCCTTATGACTGGTTTTGTGATCCAGGGTCACACACATATATGTATATATATATATAATTTTTTTTTAAATCATCACATGAAAGTTGAACAAATAAGCTTTCTATTGATGCGTGGTTTGACAATATTTGGCTGAGATACAACTATTTGAATATCAGGAATCTGAGGGTGCAAAAAAAAAAATCGAAATATTGAGAAAATCGCCTTTAAAGTTGTCCAAATTAAGTCCTTAGCAATGCATATTACTAATCAAAAATTACGGTAGGAAATTTACAAAATATAAGACCTTCTTACCTTATACCGGTTTTCAATCTGCTTCTGTTCCTCCTGTATTTCCCCTTAATTGTGGATCCTTGTTAGTCTCTGATGAGAAGTATATATACATAATTTCTTATCTCAAAGTGTTCAGAAGTTGTCATGCAATCAGAGCCCAGCAAATGATTAACCACAATGGAGGAATTACATTATTAAGACATGGCTGCCTTTAAAATATTGTGTTACATCGCACACACACACAAAATTATGAATCATAACTATAATAACCTACATCAACTGTGAAATAACATCCAAAACTGTTTTGATAAAACTATAGCTGTAATAAAACTGAATGAGGTTTCTGATCTGTAGCATGAAAGATAAGTTTCCATTGGGTCAAAACCACCTTTGACCATACAAATAAAAATTCTGCATTGCTTTATTTTCATTTGCTTCATGAATGTATTAGCCGTGTCCCAGTTTATATAAACTTTGGAAACAAAAGTCACACTCCGCAATAAGATCACACCTGTTCTTGAACACTGAGGCCCTTGAAAGTTCAGTTGTTCAGTCAATAATATTGATTGTACAGGTTAAATGAGATGCATATATTATCTTGAGACTTGCCAGGATGCAATGAGGAAAATTAATTATATAACATAATATTTGTATTAATTAAATCATCTAATTAGTATTTATTATTGTATTATTCTATTTCTTTATTGAAATTTTTGGTAACACTTTATTTTAGGGTTTCTTAACTAGTTGCTTATTAGCCGTCACGATGCTGCTACTGCGTTGGAGCGAAGGAGCAAGGAACGCAGAGACGCAGGAGAATTCTTCACAATCAAAAGTCTTTAATAAACAAACCAAGGGTAACACAGGGCTAGCTGGAGACACACGTAGCACAACTTGACGTTCAAGACCCGACAACGAAACATGGGGCAGACAACACTTTAAATACATGACTAAATGAGGGAAACTGACAAGACACACCTGGAATCAATGAACACATTAGGAGCAGGAACAGGAAGAAAACCAAATATGGGCATGTCACACACAGGGAAAACTAGGTCAATGGGAGCACATGGGGAGCAAAACACACACAGACAGTCCATATTCCTGACATTAGCATGCATATTACTGGAATATTAGCCATTTATTAGTACTAATTAAGCACATATTAATGCCTTATTCTACATGATCTTATTCTACATCCTTAATCCTACCCAATACCTAAACTTAACAACTACCTTACTAACTATTAATAAGCAGCAAATTAGGAATTTATTGAGGGAAAAGTCATAGTTAATAGTGAATAAGTGTTCCCTATTCTAAAGTGTTACCAAATTTTTAGTAATTAAAATTTTCCTTATTAAAATAAATAAACGAATAGTACTTTTGGAAAATATTGAAAACTGTTTTAGCCATGGAACAGATTACTCCTTACTAGCTAAATTCTAAAGTGGAACCAGTTGCTTTTTTCTTTTTTCTTTTTTTTTTTTTTTCATTATTTCAAACGTGAAGTTCCTTACATAACTGAAAATAAAAACAAACCTTTAGGTGCAATTTAGGTCCAATTATTAATCAGGTTGGCAAAAGAATAATTTCTCTCACAAAAGGTGGCAGATTTCAAACTGTCTTTTACATCACATGGTTGTTGAATCACGCCCTGCTCAGCTCCTTTTACCTCAGTTTTCAACAAGTCAATCATTATTGTCTTATTCAGTGATAATATGTCAGCAAATATGACCATGTTTCTCAGTGAATTTAAATTAGAAGATCTAAGGATGAGAGACAAAAAAGAAGCCACTACCATCACGTTACAGCAATGTAATGAGATTTTCCACACATTAAGAAGTTGTAAATCTACTGTGGTGATTATTTTGTCTGTATTTTGTCAAACTTTTCATTGTCTCTGCTCATTTATTGATTTATTTGGTTGCCCTGTGGCCTCAAATATCTAATAAAACAATTAATATGTATTGTTCAGCGCTATTCATAAATTTAAAAGACATACAAAGAGTCTGAACAGCTATTATCTGTAGGCGAAACAAAACATAATAATTATGAATAGCTGAACTGTCATGTGACAGAAAAACACAAAGATCCCACTTACACCTACAGCTTTCTACTGTTCTTCACCTGTGATATGCCCCGCCTCTTCAAAACTACATACAAAATTATGTATGAGACACAGGAATAAAAAAAAAAGAGTGAGAAGAGAGAGAAGAATTAAGGCAGAGGCAAAGAAGAGTTCACAGACGATTAAGGGACACCTAAAGATCAACTGGAGAAGATGCTCTAAACAAACTTCATAAAAGGTATGTTTCATTTTAGTCTATCCAGGTGCTGCTTTGTGAGTAGAGAGACTAATGAAAGTAGTGGCAGAATAAGAAGCCAGAAAAGTCAACCTGAAAACATACTTTTATGGTAAAAAAGAACAAGGAATCTTAAAATCTTTGAACTTCCTATTTATCAAAGGATCCTTTAAAATGTCAACCTTGACAATAACAACAACAAATGTTTATTGATATATATATATATATATATATATATATATTAGCACTGTCAAATGATAAATCACGATTAATCGCATCCAAAATAAAAGTTTTTGTTTACATAACATATGTGTGTGTACTGTGTATATTTATTATGTGTAGGTATATAAATACACACACATGCATGTATATACTTAAGAAAAATATGTTACGCTTATGTATTAAATATATTTATATATGATATAAATTATATGAATATAAATATGTAAATGTAAATATTTTCAAAATATATGCTGTATGTTTGTGTATTTATATATACATAATAAATATACACAATATACAAATAAATTTATTTTGGATGTGATTAATCATTTGACAGCACTAATTAAAATACAATATAATGAAAATATATTAAAATACAAGGCAGTTATTTTAAAATCATTTTACAGTATTACTGTTTTCAAATATATATTTCAAATCTTTTCAAAAAAAAAGATTTATATGTCTGAAATTCCCAGAAACAAGATACTGATCAACTAAAATAGTTAGAAAGACTTAACAATATCCTCACCGATCTCTTCAACATAATAAAAGAGAAGAAGAATTGAGGCAGACAAACGTCAAGGCCCAAAGGTGCCATGAAATACCACGAAAGCTGTCGCTTATTGCTCATTGTTGCAATATTGATTGTTAAGGTTATTAGTGAATAATGACTACATTTTGGTCTGTTCCTCAGACAAAGCTATTGTTTGACCTCATACGACAAGAATCCATCTTGTGTGCTCCAATGAATAAATAAAGTCATACAGGTTTGCAATAACATGAGGATTACAGATTCTGCACTAAATAAAATGTTTTTATTAAAGCACAAGATCCTATTTGTAACATTTTCAAATCATGCTGGAGAACATGATTGCCAGGTTTTACACAAAATTTATTCATTCATTCATACAATCACTGAATTGTTCTGTATTTCAGGAGGTTTCTTCTGAAGACCCATCCTTAAGTCTTAGGTGAGTAAACACCTGTGTTATTACATTATAATTCCAATGAAACCGATTGCTCTCTTTTCTTCCAAGATTGTCTTTCCTCTTCCCACAACCCTTTCCATGTTTCTAAGTAAATGTTGTTGTTTGAGAGTTGTTGTGGGGCAGGTACTGACATGCTCAGATTCCCCATTGCAAGCTATACTTATTTCAAGGAAAAATGAGATCATTACCATTCCTGAATGAAACTGTAGTAGGTTTATATCATCACCACCAAGATTTTCCTGAGGAATTAGAACTGACATCTCTGACATGAATGGATGATGCAGGATAAGCGAACGGTAGACAACGCGCAGTCATCATTTCTACTAAAACACTGATTGTTATGTAAGTGTGAGATACATTCCTGTTTAACACACTGTGATACCAATTAATCTGAATCTGAGCACATTTATAATGCAGTATGTTTGTTTAGACACTGTAAACTACTTTAAGATTGATTAGAGAATGTGTGAACTTGATGATAAACTATGATTGAGATTTCACTACATTTTGGCAAGACTTGGTCTGCCTGCTCTTTTTTGACAACAAGATAAAACAAAATGCAGACAAATGCTGTTACTCAAAACGCTTATACGATCAACCATGCACATGCCTAAACAGAAAAAGACTTTTAACATACCTCAGGATGATGATGTTGTGAAGGTCTTGGATGAAAGTATTACAGACAAAACTAAGCCAAAATAGCGACAGCAGAAACCTCACAGTCAGACTAATAGACTTAAGAGACTAAGGCGGTTCATTGCAGTATTACTGTAAATGCAGTCGATAGAGTTTGCTTAACTTCAAAGCTCATCTAAGTATCATCAACACAGCTTCCTGTTTTACACATCTTTCTTATTCTTTCTTCCTCTTTTTTTGAAAGCATTGGGAAATCAGTTTTGTCAGCATTAGAATGCAACACAGCAATAAATTATATTTTAAGATAAATTTAAAGATAAAACAGCCATTTTAATTGCACAGTGGTCTATAAAATCCTATTAAAATTTCTATTTTTTGAGAAAAAAAAAAAAACGAATCCGGGTAAAATCATGTGAGATCCACATTTAATGTAATACTGAAACCAATAACAAACAAACAAAATGTTTAATGGGTAAAAATGAAAAATGAAATAACCTGATTCCACAAGTGTGCACACCCCTCAACTAATACTAATATACTAATATTAATGCTAATATTGAAACGCCTGTTACTTTTAGCTAGTCAGTAGCCATTAGAGTAGATCAATTTAGCACATCTTGATTTAGGTCGGGCTCTGACTGGGCCATTTCAAAAGGTTATTTTTCTT
Source organism: Spinibarbus caldwelli (assembly GCA_039654775.1). Classification (NCBI taxonomy): domain Eukaryota; kingdom Metazoa; phylum Chordata; class Actinopteri; order Cypriniformes; family Cyprinidae; genus Spinibarbus; species Spinibarbus caldwelli. Next base: position 28,629,773 of record CM077234.1, on the reverse strand, counting down.
CTTCTGAAGCTTCTGAAATTTCTTTTATTGACTTAGATTTGTGTTCAAGGCTATTATCATGCTGAAAGATGAAATTCCTCTTTATCTATATATTTTTAATGGATGCCTGCAGGTTTTGTGGCAAAATGTTCTGGTATTTGGCACTTCCCATGATTGCTTCTAGTCCCAGCTGAAGAGAAGCAGCCCTGTTGCATGATCCACCATCTTCATCATGGGTTCAAAAGTTTAGTGTAGTTTATTCAAATCACAAAATGTTTTGCCACATGATTTGGACAAGCTAAGGTTTTTTTTTTTTTTTTTTTGGTGAGTAATAGCTTCCGTCTCTTCACTCTACACCACAGACACAGGATGTTGTTGTCACATGCAGCAAGTGACCATTACTTTCCACACATTCATGCAGCTCCTTTAATGTTAAGGTATGTTTCTTGGCAGCCTAATATGTTTTCTTTTTTTCCATCAATTTTTGACAGATACCCTATTCTTTGCAATGTCACTGCTGTACCCTATTGTCTCCACTTGTTGACGATGGCCTTCATGGTATTCCATGTGTAACCCTTCCGGTTGTATTCCCCTCATTCTTGGATTCAAACTGGCATTTCTGGCAAGGGAGGTGGGTGCACTAACAAGAACACTAAAAACCGCAACCTGTAGTGTCAGTCACTAGTGCACCTCTTGAGATCAGGGGAGTGAGGTTTACCCACACAGCTCATACCAGCTGGCCTCCATTACACATGGCATATCTTATGTTTTGGAAACACTTTTGTACCATTCTCCTGATTGGTACCTCCTCACAATGAGATTCCAACACATAATTTTAGGCTCTCTGCAAGCCAAGAATATGTTAAGAAAATTCTACAGATCCTGCTCATTTTTATTCAGGGTTAATCAGAATCACCTAAAAGATGACCAGAGGATAATACATATTTTTCATTAAAAGTTTGAATGTGACTGGTTAATTCCAAACAGATGTCTTATTATAAATGGAATTTTATGCAAACAGGTCACTTTAAGTTTTATTTTTCCTCTTTTTCCCCTTAACGTTTCTATTTATTGCTGACATGAATTTTGTTGGTTTTAATATTAAATTAAAATGAGAAAAAGATTTGACATTTTTTTACATCTCAAAAGGCTGCAGTTTTAACCATGATGTCCAGAATTTTTATACCCACTGTACTAATGTTTCACAGTATATTACTGTTTTACTGTATTTTTTATCAAATAAATTCGGACTTGGTGAACATAAGAGATGTTTTTCCAAATCTTCCAAAAAGTTCAAACAATAATTGGCAGATCCCACATTCTCAGAAAAAGGTACAAAAGCTGACACTGGGGCGGTACCTTTTCCAAATGTACACTTTTGTAGATTTTAGGTACTAATATGGACCCTTTAGGTACAAAGGCATACCTTTTGAAAAGGTACCATCCCAGTGACAGCTTTTGTACTTTTTTTTTAAGAAATAGAACACCTGGTTGAAGATCCTACAGCTGTTCAACTTCAAGATAAAACACACACACACACACCCACACACATTTTAAAAAACACATAATAAAGGTTTCATTGATCTATGCTTCATTGCAGAAGGCTGTAAAAAAATATATTAATATTTTTCTCTTTTTTTTGTGACAGCAATGACTTCCTCGTTCCCTCCTAATTCCACCCTCAGCCCATCATCCCCCTCAGAGCTCCACTGCCCTCTTCTGCAAACAATGAGCTCTCACACCTTAAACAAAGACACTGGCGTGAACTTGGCAGTGGTGAGCTTCCACGGTGTGGTATCCGCTCTGGGGATCCTGGAAAACGGACTGGTGCTGTGGGTGCTTGGTTTCCGTCTTCGTCGCAAGACGGTTGCCGCAGTATGGGTCCTCAATCTGGCGCTGTCGGACTTCCTAACCACGCTAACCTTGCCGCTTTTCACTCATTACCTATTGATGAACCACAGCTGGGAGTTGGGAGGCACTTTGTGTGCAGCCCAGGCCTCCATTTTTTTCCTCAACATGTTTATTTCTGCCTTCCTACTGGCTGTGATATCATTGGACCGTTGTTTGGTGGTGACTAAGCCGGTTTGGATTCAGAACCATCGTACTGTGTCAGCAGCGTGGAAGATCTGCGGTCTAGGATGGGCTTGGGCGGCGGTTAATGCACTTCCGTATTTCATGTTCCGTTCCGTCGTGGAAAAGAAGGATGGCCGCAAACTCTGCTATCACAATTTTGCACTCTATTCCTCCACAAACACACTGCACAGAGACTGTAAGGTGCGTCAGGCAGTGACGGCAGTGTCCAAAGTCTTGCTGGCATTTGTCGTACCTCTGATTGTCATCGCCGTCAGTTACACTTCCATTGTTCTTGAACTGCAAGCTCGCAGAAAGAGGCTTGAGAGTCTGCGGCAGGGTGCGAGCAATGGCAAACAGAGATCCTTGAAATTCTTCCGCAGCCTGTCTTCATCAGGCAGACAAAACAGCGTTCGACTCTCGGAAAGTTTCATGAAGATGGTCGTCTCAGTGATCGCAGCCTTTATTCTCTGCTGGGTGCCCTACCACGTCTTCTGCTTGCTGGAGGTGGCGGCTCAGTACAAGACAGAGATTGTGGAGCTTGTGGAGGTGTACTTACCTGTCGCGACAACGTTCGCCTTCCTGAACTCTGTATTGAACCCGATTATCTACACGTTTAGCTGTCCAAACTTCTGCACTCGGTTCCGCCAAAGTTTGGGGGCTCTTTTCGAGGGGCTGGTGGAGGAAGCTGGACCCATAGTATGGGTCACAGAAAGGATGAGGAGGAAAGATTCATTGTTCCCCTCTTCACCCAGCTCTCCCACCCCCACCAGCGTCACTCGCGTCCGGCATGGCTCCATCAACCTCTTTGGCTTTAAAAACTGCCCCACAAATGAGGGAGAAAGGGACGACAAAATGTGACTTTTATGTGGAATATCATATCCTGGAATTGACGACTAATGTTTTTGAGTGAACTAAGGTCTACCAACCAGAGGTCACAATCATGCGATGGCCTTATAAGCTTTTATCTTTTCTGCATCTCTTTGCTACACTGGGTTTGATTTAAGCTATAGTCATGCTGGATTATCTGAGGTTGTTGTGATTTTGAGAATATTAAAGAGAGTATGTCCCTGCTACTGGTAAACACAAATGAACTCAAAACCAAAGCCTCTCAAACACACACAAGTTAACATGACCCATATTCCTGTTTCTGTTCTCTCGCATTGTTCAGATTACTGACTACATATAACTCAGCAACAGGGTCTTTATTTGAAAGAGGCTTTTTTCATGCGTGTTCAATGAACCATAAGCAATTATTGCACATGCAACTGTGGAGTAGACCTTAACAGTTTACAGTCAGTAGGCAATTACGGACACAGTTACTTGGACAGTAAAGAGACCTTTCTACTTACTCTCAAAACACCAGAAATAAGATGCCTTGGTCCCTGATCACCTGTGTGAACATGCCATAGTCCTTGCAGTGTCAAAGTGTCAAAATGTAACCATGTTTCCCCCCAGATGTGTTTGAGAACTTGCAAGTGGCTTGATGGAAGAGTGGGATAACATCTCACAGCAGCTCATGACCACACATGATACTCACTGCGACTTTTGTTCAGGGACTCATTTTTCCATTTCTGTTCGTCAAATGCCTGCAAAACATGTTGAGTTTATGTTTTATGTTAATACAAATATTTACACGTTAAGAAATTTGCTGGAAATAAAAGCATTTGAATGCAAGTTTATAGGTACTCAAACAACTGCTCATTTTAACCCAGGCCACACATACACAGATAACATTACTAAAAACATTAATTTGCAAATGTAATCTACAATTTCATACAATACACAGATTAGACAAAAAGAGACTACATGAAAACATGAATATTTGTCTAAAAGCTTCTTATCAGCATATTTTGTGTTTTGCTCTGAGCTTGTATTCTTAGCAAGAAAAACACAATATTTAACCAGAATATAGATTAGAAACAACTTTTGACTAGAAAACACTAGAATACAAAATCAAAATCTATGATACAACAGTTTTACCTGTTTCTATTGCCCAATCTTTTCTCATTTTAAACAAACTGTTATTACAAATTACATTATCAACAATTTAAGTGTAAAAAATAAAAATAATAATAAACACATGAATTTCAGAATTTCTTGTATTTGGTATGTCATGTTTTGTGGAACACAAAATGAAATGTTTGGAAGAATGTTACTGCTGCTCTCCTCCATTATATAAAAGTGGATGGTGACCAGAGGCTGACAAACTGACAGAAGTAAACAAAAAAATGTGATAAAAACACAAGTTCATATGATTATAATGCTACATTTTTTTTTTTTTTGTCTTATGAAGCCATATGATTGTGAAGATCAAACTATATTTTAAAGAGATAGTTCACCCAAAAATGAAAATTCTGTCATGAATTACTCACCCTCATGTCATTCCAAACTCGTAAGAATTTCATTCATTTTCAGAACACAAATTAAGATATTTCTGCTGGAATCCAAGAGATTTCTGACCCTGCATAGACAGCAACGCAACTGACACATTTTATGCATGTTTTATGGAAGATAGTAAGAACATTGTTAAAATAATCCATGTGACATCAATGGTTCAACCGAAATGTTATGAAGCAACAAGAATACTTTTTGTGTGCAAAGAAAATAACTTTTTTCAACAATTTTTTCTCTTCCGTGTCAGTTTTTGACACGAGAGCACCATTACACATGAAGATCTTAACGGATTTGAAACAACATGAGTGTGAGTAATTGATGTCAGAATTTTCATTTTTGTGTGAACTACCCTTTAAGTTTATAATCAGTTAAAATCTTGCTTGATGGCTGTGGTTACCATTCACTTTCACTGCATGAAAAAGTTTGGATTTTCTTCTATAAATAACATGTATTACATTCCACAGAATCAAGAAGCAGACACATACATATGGTAAAAAATAGTTTGATTTTGATTATTGTGAACTCTCTGCAGCACACGGGTTGCATGAACTTCACAAGTTTGTGTAAAACCTAATGATCATGTTATCCTTATCCAGGATGATTTGAGATGATCCAAAGAGCAACTTATGTTTCAATGGAAGCAAGAACATCTGACCATCTGTACAAAAAATCTCACATGATCAACGTTATAAATTTGCTTACTTGATTAGTGACCTTGAAATAGTGCAGAATCTCAAATATTTCTTCCTCAATTTCCATCACTGTCAAAATACAAAATCTATAATAATTATTATTTTAATATGGTTTATTTAATAGATAGTTTTGCATTGTACAACACTTCCACAGTATCTGTATACTCCATGTGCATTGACCCAGATTTTAATAAGCAGCTGTATTTAGCAAGGGATCATGTGAGAGGAAAAAAAAAAGAAATTGTTGAACGGATGGAGCACAGAATGGACAGACGGAACAGTTCATATTTAAAGCTGTAAAAGAGTGAGCTCTGTGCTGTAACAGTATGAAACAGATGCTCTTAGTGGTATTAAAACTCCATGTATGCGTCACTAGCAGCTTGCAGCTACTCTGAGCACTCTCGGACAAAGGGAATGAGGAACCCAGCTATGGACAGCAGGCAAATCAAGAAGCGGTTTACACCAGAGTATACGTGTTCACTGACACTAGCAAGAACCCACATTTACATATTCTTCCCATAGCTATTAAATATGCTTATTTTTAAATTAAGCTTTTTGAATCGGTTTTAGCAATCAGATTATCAACTGAATACATCTCTAGCATCTCTGTGAATGTGACATAAGTTTCTCGAGATCAGAACAAAATGTACCATGCAGATCATAGGGATCACGGGATTTTTTCTTTATTCTCCCTTTTTAGTCTTACATAACATTACTGTTGTGTGGGCTGTGCGTGCTAAGTATATCATGAAATCTTCACCTATCAACAAACTCACTGCTGTGGAATGTGAGTCTTACACTTACTTATTTAAGCTGCTGTTTGTCAGAACATCTGGTCTATGATTGAGGTCTAACTTCAGAAGATGCATCCAGAAGCTTGTGTGTTGTTGACAATACTGAACTGTAAAAAAAAAAAAAAAAAAAAGATTTTGTATTAGATTTTTAACATTTGACTAACCAGCATACATACAATTAATATATATATATATATATATATATATTCAAAAAGTGTTTTTAGCAAGAAATTTCAAGTAAAATATGGAAGCTGTGATGAACTCAGATGCAAAAGAGCATCAAAATAAGCAATAAAGATAGTAATACAATTAAAAGATAATGGCACTTTTCCCACAAATGACTAATCATGAACTGACTAATCTTGTAAAAATGTTATTAACTATTATTACTACTACAACAACTACTACTACTATACTATTAATAAAACAATCTCTTAGAGTCATCAACAAAAGGTAAGCAACATTTAGAGAAGGTTATTGACTTAATTTCAAATGACCCATATAGATGTGACAATATAAATAAATGGTGTTGTATGGAAATACAGGATGAAAAATTATAGACAAGAACATGAACGTGTAAGAGGATTTTGTGAGAGAGCAGGAGACAGGATAAAGGATTAAATCAGATGTAAATCAGGAAAAAGAATGAGAGATGAATCGTTTCTCCTTATCTACAGTCTAATCACACACTGCCGGTGCATCAATATACTGTCTGATAAAAGTAAATAAATAGTTGTTGTTGTGGGAATGAAGAGAAATGAATTTTAATTTGCCTTAAACAATTTGCCACAACAAAAAAGGTGAGACTGAGATAAAAAAAAAATAATAAATGACACTGAATATGAGTTATATGTTTGGAGGAATCATTTGTCTTTTGACTAAATAAGTCAAAAGAATCAAAGTTTTATTGAATTATTGTTTATGAATTCACACGTATGTGTCTTATCTGGAAATGGGAAAATATTTGTTATATTTACTTGACTCATCTATACAGCAAAGGGGGAGGAGACAGAGAACCTACATATGAATGAGTGAGAGAGAACGAGAGATGGAGGGACAGTATTAGAGAGGAACAGATTGAGAGAGACTGAATGATGAGAATGTGAGCGAGAGAGGGGGGAGAGAGAGAGAGAGAAAGGAGGGGTGAGTGATGTCCAGAGATGGAAACACTCAATGTAATTTTCTGCAACAGAATCTAAACAGATAGAGTGAGAGGAAGAAATACACAGCCTTAGAAAAGCATTAATGCTCATCAGTCATCACAGACAAAGATGTCAATGGAAGCAGGCAGCATGGAAACCATTGAGGTTCCTCAAGACAAGATTGTCAAAAAGGTATGTGACCTTTGAGCCTTACCCTATGAAATGGAGCACAAATAATTGAAAATATAGTAAGTTTGGCAGATTGGAACTTTGTATGTGTAATGAACAATATGTTATAATGAAAAGGCTTGAAGTAAATCAGAAAGACCAGGGCTGGTTGTCACACTTTTTAGTCCAGTTAATGTTTCTTAGGATAGGTTTTCTGTACAGGCATATACCTCCTAATTTTGACAATCAAAAAGTTTGTATACACTATTTAACCATTATTGCAAAGAAACAGTTCACATTTGTGTTTTGTCATGCTGCAGTATATGGGGTAAATTGTCACAATGGAACCTGCCATTAATCCTGCCATTAAGCTTTTCAGGAAAATATAAACTGTAAAACAGTTTTTAAACATAAGTCAATTCAAGAAACGCTAAAAATCTGACAAACAGAAATTGTAATTAAAAATTAAATTGTACAATAATATTCAATATTATATATACACACTACCATTCAAAAGTTTGGGGTCCTACGATGTTTTTGCAATAAGTCTCTTATGCTTATCAAGGCTGCATTAATTTGATCAAAAATACAGTAAAAACAACAAAATTTTGAAATACTATTACAATTTAGAATAACTGTTTTCTATTTGTATATATTTTAAAATATAATTTATTCCTGTGATGCTAAGCTGAATTTTTAGTGTCATTACTCCAGTCTTCAGTGTCACATGAGCCTTGAGAAATTATTCTAATAAGCTGATTTGATGTTCAAGAAGCTGAAACTGAAAAAGAACTGAAAATTTGTGCTGCAAATTTTTATTTTTATTTTATTTATGTTTTTTTTTTTTTTTTTTTTGTGGAAACCATAGTGCTGTTTTCTGAATTTATTAAAAACAATTTAGCAACAAAAACTTACTGACCCCAAACTAGAATATTGTATAATATAATCATTTATAATCATTTAAATGGTAGTCTATAATACAGTAATTTATAGTAGGACAGAATTTAAGAAAAAAAACAAAATATGTACAACTACTGTTGTACAAGTATTTGTCTGACTGTACCTGCCTCAAAATCTAATCGTTATTGATATATAGCCCATGTGACAACTAGTCCTGGTCTCCACATTTCATACTTGTAGCTTAAATTAGATCATAAAATGCTCTTTTGCTCCATACTGTAAATGTAGGGGTCCTTCAGGAAGAAGATAGAGAAGCTGAGGAGATGGAGCACCTCTTCAGGCGGCGGCAGCTTCAAACGGCCACCCAAAACTAAAACCCTCAGTCTGAACTCACCCACTGACCCTGACACAGAGCCCCTCAGAGTGGAGACGGAGCGCAGGAAACTCAGACCCATTGTGGCATCCGTCTTTGGTCAGGTATGGGCTGCTGTTTCACACAAGAAGATTACTTATGTTTTTGTGTTGTGCTGAGGTGAACTGTGAGCTGTTGTATTTTCAGTCATGGTCTTGATTTAAATAAATGTTTTGGTTTGTTGAACTCTTTATTAAGTGCTTGATGAGACAATTTACACTTAAATTAAAAAAAGAGGCACTGTGATTGCTCATGAAATAGTGCTTATTATTATGCTGATGGATACTGTGAAGACTCCAAAAGCTGTTTTTGTGTGATTCTGAATGAGGGTCTCTATTTGTGAATGGGTCACATGAGCATGTGGTACCCTGAAGGATTTTTTTGCTCAATTAACTCAAAGACCACTTGTCAGGATTCTGTGTCTGGATTAGCCTATTTGCAGTTTTTAAGTTGTTCTCTTTAATGTTTGATGCTTAAATACATGATGTTAAATGGAAACTCTAATTACAATGTTACTTATTAGTTGGCATGACACTGAAGTTCTCCTGGTTTGGACCTCAAAGTTATTCAAAAAAGCCTATTTCAAATGTTGAATGCTCAAATGTTGGTCTAAAGTTATCCGATGCCAGCATTGTACTTAGACATTTGTATGTAATAATAATACACACTGGGAGCTAGAATATTTTAACTGGTCAGGAGGAAGGAGAGTTATGCAGATATTAGACTGTCACTGAAAAAATGGTGTACAAACAATTTTCACTTTTAAACATGAAATTGTGAAGCTGAATTAATATGTTCTTGTAAAACAAGACCAAAAGTTATTACATAACTTTAAAAAAAATCTTTTTTTGTTTTCAATGGTAAACATGTCACCATTGTCCATTGCTGAAAAATCTGTATAGAAACACAGAATTGTTCCCTTCATCTACACTCCTCTCACATTTACTCTTTCCAGTCTGTAGTTTATTCATTCTTAAACCTTTTCACACAGCAGTAATCATAATAATCATTTTCTGACTAACTCTCTGCTTTCAGAGGATTATGGCTTTGTACTGGAGTAAAAGGTGAAAGAGTATTATGTATTATCTATTATTCACCACACCTCATTCTTTAAAGCTTGGCTTCCCAAACGCATTGGATATTAAACTAGCACAGCTTTCCATTAAATCTCTTTATTTCACTTTTCACTAATTCACTAACCTTCTTCACTAACTTAATATGATGACCAAATCTATCAACCTTCAAATAATTTAAACAGGACTGACTTAATAACATTAACAATACTTATTTCAAAACTTAAAAAAAACATTACAACTTTAAGACTTTAAGTATGGTTTTTTTTTTTGGCTTTTAAAAAGCTTTTGAGGTCTCTCAGACCCAAAAAAATAACATAAAAGTTAATGAGTGATTGTAATTTAAAAGAAGGTAATAACAATACACTAAATTTTATTCTTTGCAATGTGTCAGAATCTAATAACAATATACTGTATAGTTTCATGCTGAACATGCCAAGAAAAACATAAGTTTGATAAAGGGTAACTCATCTACAATGCAGAGATTGAATCTTGGATATCATAGCACTCAATCAAAGAAAAACAAAAACACTGAGTGGGAAGAAAGGAGGAGGAGTGAAAGGCATGGGAGAAGAGAGTGAGGGATAAAAGAAAAAGAATAAGAGAGATTGATTGAGAAGGGGAGGATTATATGGGTGAGATTAATGACTCAAGAGATCAGATCTAAAAACTGATTCACTCACAAGAACGCTCTTGTGAACACTCCAGCTTTGGCCATCGTAATAATAACATATCACTAGATGTGGGGACAGCTTTGTGATCATGTCTAAAAAATGCTGGGTTAAATACAATCCAGCGCTGGGTGAAATATGGACAAACCCAGCAAATAGGTTAAATTTTTAACCCAACCTTCTGGGTAGTAACCCAACCACTGGGTCACAACAACCCCATAGCTGGGTTTGTCCATATTTTACCCAGCGCTGGGTTGTATTTAACCCAGCATTTTTTAGAGTGTAGGGACATCCAGCATACCACAAACTAAACACTTAACCCAACGCTTGTTATTTTTGCTACAGAATTTTCAAAACATTTATGTATGCAACAGTCTATTATGCCAGATTTTGAAATCACAATGTCAGTGTCTTTTTGCTCCACACACTCTAAAAAATGCTGGGTTGTTTCAACCCAACTTTGGGTCAAATATGGACTAACCCAGCTGTTGGGTTAAATTTTTACATTAAATTTTTAACACAAAAGTTGGGTTAGTCCATATTTGACCCAAAATTGGGTTAAAACAACCCAGCATTTTTTAGATTGCAGTGTCCAGGAAATTGTATGTCTTGTTTATGATTTATATTAAAACTAATGGTTTAAAACTTTTTTCTTTGGAAAATGAAAATCACATTATTTATTTTTGTTATATTTCAAGTTTCAAGTTTAGCTTTAAATGTACACTGAAAAAAAATTGGTGTAGAAATAATTTTCACTCAGAAATATCTTAATTTTCACAAACAGTTAAAAAGTAAAACTGAATTAAATGCTAATTTGTAAATTCCTAAAATGTAACATATAAATTCATCACATTAAATAGTATGATATTCTAAATACAATGTGAAATGAAATATTTCGTATTTTTTGTGTTACATGACTTCTTTTACAAAAATTACAACCATCTCTCACTTTTGGTGTCATTTCCACGACTCCAAACAATTTTGCCAGTAATAGTCTGCATAAAAAATATAAGTGGACATACATGTAGAAGAAGAACCTTCTTAAAAATAAAAATCTAAACAACCTAAAGGAAGGAATCTAAAGAACCTTTTTTCCAGTATAAAATAACTTTTTATGCACTGAAAAGGATCTATGGATGTTAAAGATCCTTCATGGAATCACTTGACATCTGTGAAGAACCTTTATCCTATATCATATGTATAACTGTAGATCCGCTTAAAAAATGCATGTATATTTGCAATACAGAAGAAGAAAATCTGTCTATCTTAATCAAATCAATATTAACAGCCACATCCATTTTTATTTTCCACCAATTCCCTAAATTTTCTGGTCACATGGAAATGCTGCCAAACAAGGAAAACATCACTTATTGAGTCGTTTCTAATCAAGCTGTGGTTCTGTCAAATTAAAAAGTGTGAAAAATTAAAATATTTGTGTGACTGTAGAATACATCACGTGCCGACAGATACATAAACATTCTTCTTTCGGTTGACATCCTTTTTCATATCTGCTTCCGTGTCTCTCTGTTGCTTGTCTCTTCTCTTGTGTTTTGGCCTTAATCCATCGACAGCCCACCAATATACAGCAGACAACCCAAATCTCCTCTATAGCCCACACACATATACACATAAACAAGTACAGAAGCTGTTTGAATCAACAGAAACGAGACGCTCCACATTACACCGTCTGTAGGTCAGTTGTCTGGCTGTCTTACAATAGAATAATTTAATCCACCAATCAGAGACCAGGTCTCCACGGGTAACCCAATTAAGAGCTGTTCTGTACAGTGTCACCGGCTGGTTCTTTATTACATGAAAACAATTATGAGTGAGAATTCTGTGGAACACAAAAGTAGATATTCAGAAGAATGTCTCAGGGTTTTTTTTTTTTCCAACACAATAAAAGTCATTGGGGTCCAGTGTTGTTTTGGACCCTGTTTACTTTCATTTTATGGACAAAAATAGTTGTTTAAAAGATCTTCACTTGTGTTTTGCAGAAGAAAGAATATGAGGGTGAGTAAAATAAAGACAGATTTTAATTTTTGGGTGAACTATCACTGTTTTGATGTAAGGTTGTGTTCCGATGGGAAAACACTAATCTGCCTGCACATGTATGAGTAAATGGAATATACAGAAAGTGGGTGTTAGCTTGTAAAATGTACACTCATGGATGTCTAAGAGTGAGAAATGTGTGCTGAGAAGATTAACCCCTGCTGATTTATTAATGTGATGTGTGGATTAGTCCACTGATGATCAAAATCTAAGGTTTAGAGTAAGACACACTCTTTGATGCATAAATGCATATATGTTGTTGTTTCCAGAGAGATGGAGGGAATGAGAATGGCAGACTGACTGTTACTTAGAATTTAATGGTTAAAGTCAATAGGCATGCTAAAAAAAATGCTGCCGTTGTTATTTTACGCAAATATTAGTCGGATCATAATTCACAAGCATCTGGTCTTCTCTGCAGTAGGAGAGAACATTTACTGAACTTTTTCCTCAGAGACTGGGGTCTGTGTGTGCTGTCTGTCAGGGCCATTGTCAAGGTGGGACAACTGGGAACATTGGGAAAACCTGGTGTGACGTACCAATGGAATGCTGAAGTCAAAACAAGGCTAACTCTGCATGAGTTCCCTACTATACTCCTGTACTACTATACTAAAATAATATACTAATAGCCTATATAATATGCTAATATAATAATTAAACAACTTTTAAATGACTGATTGTATGCAAAAAATAAAAACATTATAGAGCACATTTAAAGGGGTCATATGATGCGATTTCAAGTTTTCCTTTCTCTTTGGAGTGTTACAAGCTGTTTGTGCATAGATAAGATCCCTGAAGTTGCAAAGACTAAAGTCTCAAAACCAAAGAGATATTCTTTATAAAAGTTAAGACTCGACCATGCCCTCACGGTGTGGGAAGATTTGCAAAACACTGTCCAAACGTATACGCAAAGGAAGAGGGCGGGACTTTTATTTCCTGAACCTGGGAGAGTAGCACAATGCCAGCTGTGCACAAAAGCTGTTTCTATAAAGTGGGGCAATTCCAACTTTGCAAGGACAGTCTGGTGCTTCTGACTCACAGCCTGTAAGTATGTTTTCTTATTTAAAGAATTTGCCACTGACTATTCAAACGCGAGTTTTGAGCTGTGTAGAGTAGTGCTTGTTGTTTGTCGTTTCTCCGATCACAAATGCAGACATGGTAATGTTTACGCGGCGTGATGCAACACGACGCGTAAAAAGACAGTATAAGTCATTGTAATCAGTAATTATGTCCCCACTGGATGCAACAAATGCCTCGTTTATAATGGGTTTTATTGTTTTTGTGTCGTCGTGCCGGGACACGGCATCACAACATGGTAAGGGGCGTAACATTTCCATCACACGCTTGAGGTATTCGGCCAATCACAACACACTGGATAGCTGGCCAATCAGAGCACGCCTCGCTTCTCTGAACGAAGAGCTTTGTAAAAATCGACGGGTTTCAGAAAGGCGGGGCATAGAGGAGCAATAATAATGTACAGTATGTGGAAAATAATGTGTTTTTTGAACCTTAAACCGCATAAACACATTGCATTACACCAAATACACAAAATAATGTTCTTTTTAGCAAAGTCATATGACCCCTTTAAGAAAACTCAAACTCACATGCATCATGTATAATCATACTTTTTGCTTAAATTCATTTGTCTTTAAACTGTGATGCAGGAAGGAAGAGTCTTTCAATGATTTTGAAAAATCCATCTTTTAAAAAATAATGAAATATTTGAATCTTAATTGTAAAATTGTATAAATATACTACTTGAAATGTTCTTCTTTCTAGTTGAGGTTTGGGTGTGTGAGATTTTGTTTATAATCCTCACCTACAGAATTCAGAAGAAACCTCATAGGATTTACCTATCATTTACAAGAATATATCCCTTCCCTTCAATGTTTGTTTGCTAGTCAAAGGTTTGGACACACCCTCTTTATTATTACTATTTTCTCCATTTTATATAAGCTATTAAAGTTATAACTAAAAATGGAAGTATAATATCCAAAGTCCTTACTGCATTTCTGTGCGTTGATCGTGGTTATATCCTTATGGGTCCCCCATGGGTTCTTTAGATAGAACAATAGGGTTTCAAGATAATAAAAAAAGTCCAAACTTTTGTGTGGTAATGTATTAATTTAATTTAAAATTAATTTAATTTAAAATTAGTTTTATTTTTTTCTTTCATCTTAGAATCATCTTATGAAAAATATGAAATTCTGCTTTGTAAACATTACAGAATATCAAAAATGCTTGTTTGATTCCCCCTAGTGGTAATATATCCATAATACAGCTGCTGACGATAGATAGAAATGAATCTGAAGAAAGCTAAATATATAGCTCAAGCTTTATCTTATTCTACAGGGTGTATAAGATCCCTCTTTTATATAAAAGATATAAAGAAAATATTCATTATTAATATTTAAATCATTCATAATGAATTGATGCTGCCCTCTTGTGCTAGGGAGATTTAGTAGTCTACATTAACAAATTTAATGTCATTAAAATGCCATATTTTGTTGTATTACGAAACATCTCTATCTGTGTATGCCTACATTGTCTCCACCAGAAGAGCTGTTATGCACAATTATCTTTTAACTGATCTTAAAATATCTTAGTTGTGTATAAAAAAGACTGTGAGAGAAAGCCTATATGGAATAAAGAGATTACATGGCAATATTGCATGAATGTGGGATTGAATTCAGTAATACCTTGATCTGGACCAAAAACTCATCTTACTTGTAAAACATGTTTTGCGCTCACCTGCATGTTTAAACCCATCTAATCTTATAGACAAACATAATTTAATTTCTACCAGTATTACTGATGATAATCATAACACTGTAAAATAATTCTGTAAGCCACTGTATAATGTTTTTTCTCCCTCTAATACCAAGAATTAGATCTTTGCCCAGTCTATCATATTTTGGGAGTTATTAGAGCAAAACAAACAACCATGTTGATGGGTCCGGGGATAGCTGTCATTCAAATATTTATTATTATTTGTTTATTTGTTTGTTTTTAACAGTCTTTCACCTAAAGCAAAATAGACCAAAAATAGATAATATAGTAATATAGTAAATATAGTAATATTTAATAATATAGCACAATATAGTAACATATATAGTAACATATATTGCTATAGTAACTATATAACATAACATTTAGTAACTACTAAGCTATATAACATTATTTCCCATGTTTATACACTATATTCTATTTTCTACACTGACATTCATAATAAGTACTGATTTGGCATCGTCTACTGATCCATCTATCCTCTCATCTGACCCTTTTGACCTCTGACCCCTGACACTGCAGCTCATTACCCTTATAAAAACCATCTGATGGCTGTCTACCTGCTCTCTACAATCTTTCGACAATCCTACATTCCCTTATCAGCACTGCCAGCTGCATTGCACTCACCATGTAATCTGGAATGTTGCGGATTATGCAGACCTTTCCCACCCCTTTGCTCTCTCTCGCTCTCTCTCCATTTCTCTCCTCATCCCTCCATCCCTTCCTATTTTGTACCGTGCCAGTCACTTGCAGTAGAACAAGTGCGATTAGAGTTTGTCACAAGGCAAATTGAGGATGCAAGAGAACATGGAAAAAGAAAGAAGGGGGAAGAAAAAAGGTGCAGAGAGAGAGAAAACAGACAACAGATGCAAGGTCCGAGAGCATCAGGATTAGAGTGCTCAGAAAACCCTGGAAATGCTGTTTCTGGCTGAAGGACTAGGTCTCACTGCTCCCCAAAGCATGCCGTGACTGTTTTTGGTGGTATTAGCATCACTACCCATCACCTCTTGTTTAAGCAAGTCCGCCCCCTCTTGGGATATTCTGATGACAGGGATTGTGTGTCGCAAAGTTTATGTAATAATCTGAGGACAGGAACCAAGAGTGAGTGATAAAGAGGGAAGGGGAGGGACAGAGGGAGGGACAGAGATGACAAGAAAGAGTTGGAGCAGTGAGAATTAGAGAAATACAAATGATGGGAGCGAAGCCATCTAAAAGAAGCAGCATGAAGAAGGTAAGATATCAATTTTTAAATTAGTTTTTAAAAAGACTGTTTTATAAATTGTAGATTAGTAAGACTGATTTAGAAAATTACTTGAAACTATTCGTACTTGGCCTTTTGCAGAAAGTATTATGGTGCGATAAGTTAATCTATTGAAATGAAGTGTGTGAATTAAGTTGCAATATTTGTAATGTACAAAGATAAAGGAACATTTCACCACTTCAAAAGTTTGGGGTTGGTAACGTTATTTAATTTTTTTAACAAGAAGTCTCTTATGCTGATGAGGACTGCATTTATTTGATCAAAAATACAGTAAAAACTATTATTTGGAAATATTATTACAATTTAAAATAACTTTGTTTTACTTTACCTCATTTTAAAATAATTACAAATTATTCCTGTGATGCAAAGCTGAATTTTCACCAGTCATTACCACAGTTTTCACTGTCACATGATCCTTCAGAAATCATATTCAATGCTGAATATGCTGAATGTTTTTTTTATTGTATCTATGCTATAAACAGTTGTACTGCTTAATATTTTTTGTGAAAACAGGGATACTTTTTTTCCAGGATTCTTTAAAAGTTCAGAAGTACAACATTTATTTAAAATAGAATTTTTTAGTTTTTGTAACTTTGTAAATGTATTTACTTGTAGTTTTTGGTCAAATGAATGCATTCTTGCTGAAGAAAATTAATTACTTAAAACTTAATTATTAAATATTTACAAATTACAACCCTTACTGACCTCAAACCTTTGAACAGTACTATATATAATGATAAATTATAAATATTTTCACATTCATGTCATTCCAAACATGACTATACATAATATTTATAGCAGAATGTCCAAGCTGCTCTATTACAATAAAAGTGAATGGTAACGATGGCTTTTGAGCAGGATTTTTAAGATTTCCAGTAATCAAATTTCACTCTTTAGCTCACACAAAGCAATAATATGGCTTCAGAAGATTTGTAATATGTGGCCCTGGACCACAAAACCAGTCATAAGTGTCAATTTTTGGAAATTGAGATTTATACATCATCTGAAGGCTGAATAAATAAGCTTTCTAATTGATGTATGGTTTGTTAGGATAGGACAATCTGGAATCTGAGGGTGCAAAAAATCTAAATATTGAGAAAATCACATTTAAAGCTGTCTAAATGAAGTCCTTAGCAATGCATATTACTAATCAAAAATTAAGTTTTGATATATTTACGGAAGTAAATTTACAAAATATCTTCATAGAATGTGATCTTTACTTAATATCCTAATGATTTTTATTTATGACTGGTTTTGTAGTCCAGGGTCACATATAGTGCAATTTTTGATGCTTTCATGGTGCTTTTTTAAAGCTTGTCAGTCCCCGGTCCCCATCCACTTTTAATATATGGAAGAGAGTGGGTCATACATTCTGCTAAACGTCTCCTTTCATGTTCCACTGAACTTGTTTTTTTGTTTTTTGTTTTTTTGTTTTTTTTTGAGAACTGATTTGGTTCCCAGGAAATTCTTTTAAATAAAATAATATTTGTAATTTATAGTATAGACATCAGCACCACATACAGCAGCATTAGACCTTGTCAGACTGCAATTTTGTCTGGTGCATAATGAAATGGTTCCTTGCAAAGGGGGTCCCGCCCCTGGAAGGCAGTGGACTGCCATTGGCATCCGCCGTGTTAGGAGGCAGCGGTGATGCGACAGCTGAGGATGAGGATGATGAAGAGTTGGGCCAGCAGTTTGAGGAGCCGATATGTGCTCTGGTTCAGAACTGTACCATGCTACACAACATCGTGGGCCCAGCCTGCATCTTTCTCCGACAAAGCTTCGCTCAGGCTCAACTTGTATGTACACACACACTTACAAACACACCTTTTTTAGACAATGCATGGTGTGAAAACACAGAACATCGGTGTCAAAATTTCCATCAGGGAATCAGATGATCATTTTCTGTCTTATCCATCTTCAGTCAAATCCTCCCTTGAGCCCCCATTACTTTCATAATGTCCCATCATCTCCCATTCCTGTGACTGGAGGATGCTGTGCCATATTGTTCTTTGTCAGTCAATACAAAGTAATTTTTTATGTTGCCAAGTCCTTCATGCAGATATGTAAGGATGCTTAAATTTAAATGCACTTAAAAGTAACAATTCACATTAAAGTGTTCATAACAGACATGAATGCACAACCTACCATGAATGCATTTCTACAACCTAATTGCTCTCAAGTGTGCACCAGATCGGAAATTATATAATATAATATAATATTACCCAGTAAAGTGGTTTGGGGTGAATGAAGAAAAGAGTAGTTTTTAAAATTGTAAATTAAGTTCCTGTAGATTCTAGAGTACTGATCGATGCGACTGAGACAGTGTAATATCCTTCTGCTGTCAATTGTGATTTATATATGCCATTAGTATAATGTTCTTTTTTACTCATGGGAGAATCTTGGTAAAAACCTTTCTCTGCAGGAAAAAAAGACAATCATTGAGCATGTTTTTCCAAAAAGAGGTGAAGATTTTTCACCTACCACTGGCAGTATAATCAGATTCTTATAGTCTGGTGAATGTAGTCAAAACTATAAAGAGAAAAATTGTACAAGTGTGTAGTTTCATAGTAGCTTAATGTTGCATATTAATGTCTACATCTGTCTGATAATCCCAGAATCATTTTTTGTGTGGATAGAAAAGTAGGTTGTAAGCTGCAGAAATTGCTGCAAAGACAAAACAGATGGAAAATTTCCCTGAAATTGTTTGTGACATATTTATTTATTTATTTATCTAAATCCTTTTTTCAAATAATATCACTATATTTATATCTGCTTAGTAGTGCAGCACTTGTTGAGGCTCCACGGTGCATGTTGAACAGACTACATAAAAACTATATATTGTATGGGCGAGTAAACCTGATTTTCACAAAAAAAAAAAAAAAAATTATATGTGAACTCCATTTGTTGCCTGGCAACCTGGACCCTTGTAATCTTTTCACCATAGTGACCTTATCCTATTGCTGTTTGCATCATGCTTGCCAATTCATGGTAGTAATCAGCCTAAATACTCCCCAGCTGTGTGAATATGTTCTGACTGGCCACTGCCAAAACACAGGCTCAGTCAATCAGATCAAAATCCAAATCACTCTACCATTTGTTATCATCTTACTTATGTAACGTACAAATGTTGATTCATTTGAGATTTCATTGCTTCACTGCTTGTTCTTTTTTACTTGGAGTTATGTTGATAATGTTTTAATGACTGAGTTTCTGCATTTCCACGAACATGAATATCTGACAACCCACAATCCTGTGTGTGTGCTTTTCTATCCTTAGATAACTTACAGTATAATCCATAATATCATAGCACTGTGGTTCTCAGTCAGTTTTGCTTCAGGACATCGATATTATTAAGGAAAATATTAAATCCATAAAATCCACGATTATATTCTAAGTTCATTAAAGGAATAGTTCACCCAAAAATGAAAATTTGTTGGAAGTGTACTCATCCTCAAGCTGTCCAAGATGTAAATGAGTTTGTTTCTTCATCTGAACAGATTTGGAGAAATGTAGCATTAAATCACTTGCTCACCAATGGATCCTCTGCAGTGAATGGGTGCCGTCAGAATGAGAGTCCAAACAGCTGATAAAAACATCACAATAATCCACAAGTAATTCACACATCTCACATCCATCATTTAACGTCTTGTGAAGTGAAAAGCTGGGTATTTGTAATAAATGAATCCATCAGGTGTTTTGGGTTTGTAAACATGTTTGGTCTGGGCATACTGTATTTCTCCCTTGACAAGACGACTTTTTCACTGGGGAAAGGAATATTATGGATAGAGGACTCATAATTTAGCCAGAAGCAAAAGTTTGAAGTCAAAAACATCTTAATAATGTATTTTTAAAATGCAAACACACAGCTTTTCACAAGACATTAATTGATGGATGGAGTTACTTGTGGATTATTGTGATGTTTTTTATCAACTGTGTGGACTCTCATTTTGATGGCACCCATCACTGGTGAGCAAGTGATGCCAGATTTTTCCAAATCTCTTCAGATGAAGAAACAAACTCATCTAAATCTTGTATGGCCTGAGTCTAAGTACATTTTCAGCAAATTTCCATTTTTGAGTGAACTAGTCCTGTACATTTGTAAGTAGTATGTTGTACAGTATGTGTTGTACTGTAGGTGAAACAGTGATAAACCCCAAAACAGGGTTTATAAATACATTTTGTGGATTTATTTATTTTATTTTATTTACTTTTTTTTTTTTTTTTTTTTGAGAGAACATGCCCATGTCATATTTTATGTGCAGGCACTTCTTTTGTTTTTACTTGTGCTGACCGGTGATCTGAGCCTCATGTGTTTCATTCATCCACCGGCGTTCATGCAGCGGTGTGCAGATGGTCGCCCCCAGCGACACTGACAGGTGTATGTGAGGCTCGCTGGTACAATGTACTTTGAGTGACAGTTCAACAAGCACAGTCTGAATGCAAAGCAGATTACAGGAAAGATCATAATACAGGGTTCCCACACTTTCTAACCAATTTTTCTGAGTTTTCCATATCATTTGTAATGATTGGATGACTAAACCATTTTAAAAATTATTGAATTGAATTATTATTATTATTTAGATTTTGTTATAATTATACTATTTTATTATTTATTTAAATTATTTTATTTTAATTAATGTCATTTTTATTTGAATTATTATGCACACTTTTATGTTTTGTATGTATGTGCCTGTCTACATATCTTTGTGTTTGTCCTAATAGTTTGTTTCTGTATGTCTCTTTGAAATCTGTTCTCACTGCAGGACAGAGATCTACGGCCAGAGGAAATTGAAGGTACAGAGATATCCAACATCACTGATATGCTTTATATAATTAAGAGCGTTAAACTCTCCCACCAGCCAAAGTAATATGATTCCTTCCCTGATTGACTTCTCTCCCTCCATCAACATGGATTCTTGCCATTACCTCTCAATTTAAATGAATCTACCTTCAGTCTCCTCTAAATCCCTTGATAAGATACATCTAATATAATAATTCAACCAAATGATGAAAATAATTTACTTACGCTCATGTATGTTTTTCTTTCTTCTGTGGAACACAAAAGGAGAAATTCAAAGAATGTTCCATAGCTCTTATTCACGTCACCATATTCAAAACATATCATTAACGGCTGTGATTTCGTCTGAATTCAAGTCTGTTCCTGACACAGTGTTATAGTAAGGCTTCAGAATATGGACCACTTATATCATACTTTTGTACTGTATTTTTTTTTTTAGCTTGACAGATCCTGCTCATTTAATAATTTAATTGTTTCCTTTTGTGTTATACAGAAGAAAAAAAAAAAGCATTAGCTTTTGCTTTGCAATTGCATAAGTGTGAGTAGTTTTGGATGAACTACTCCTCCAGCAAATGATATGAGTGATCACCATACCTTTATCCTTCAAAATCCTTTTATGGACAGACAGATTACATATTAATGTCAACAAACTGAGGAAGATGCTCTCTCTCTCATTCTTTCTCTGCCTTCAGAGTTGAAAGAAGCCTTCAGAGAATTTGACAAAGACAAAGATGGCTTCATTAGCTGTAAGGATCTGGGCGAGTGCATGAGGACAATGGGCTACATGCCCACAGAAATGGAGCTGATTGAACTCAGTCAGCAGATCTGTGAGTGACAACCTTGTTGTTATCATTATACTTCATTATCTCAGTCACACTTTGGCAGAGTTCTATTCAAGAACAGATTTAGTGGAGCATATATATCTGGTGTATATTCATGATACTTCTTACATGATTGTATGTTTGTTCACTAGGTGGTGGAAGAGTGGATTTCGAGGACTTTGTAGACCTGATGGGACCAAAGATGCTGGCTGAGACAGCAGACATGATCGGAGTGAAAGAACTGAGAGATGCTTTTAGAGAGGTTGGTGTTCCATGTTACTGACAGGTGTATTGTATTCCTAAATTGTCTGAAGTTACGCCCCTTTTAATTGATCTTTTAATCTCAGTTTGACTCTGATGGTGATGGTCAGATCAGTCTGGCTGAACTAAGGGAAGCCATGAAGAAGCTGATGGGAGAGCAGCTCAACCACAGAGAGATTGATGAGATCCTCAGGGATGTTGACCTCAATGGAGATGGGCAGGTTGACTTTGAAGGTTAGAGTTATAGTTTGTGCTCCACGGGTTCTTGAATTTTGATTCTTGCTGTGGGAGATTCACATCATGGATGTACAAATCTGCACCAACTGCATGACGCTATCATGTCAATATGGACCAAAATCTCTGAGGAATGTTTCCAGCTCTTTAATGAATCTATGTCATTAAGAATTAGCGCATTTTTGACAGCAAAAGGGGGGTACCTAATAAATTGGCCGGGGAGTGTATATAAAAGTTGCTTATGGAATGAGTAAAAAATAAATAAATAAATATACTGTACACTATAGTACCTTGGAAAGGAAGCTATCTGTTCATCTCTAACTAACCTGTTTTTCACCTTATGCTCTACAGAGTTTGTCCGAATGATGTCTCGCTAACTTAGAAGACTCATGAATAAGGGAGAGAACAACCGGCTTGCCAACTCCTAATGTGAAGAGTGAAAAATAATATGCGTCTGCTTTAACTACCTTATGTAATTATTTAAACCATGCTCTTTCTTCATATAGGGACCTTTATTTCACATATTTGCTTGTTTTCATGACAAAGAGGAAAAGTGTTTCTCTATCATTTATTTCAAGATTTTGGTCTGAAATTAAAAAATATATATTAAGTCGTTAATTAAGGAATTTTCCATGTTTCCACATATGGTCAGAATTGTAAGGATGCATAGCTGTAGCCCACATTATTTATAAAACATGCTATAACCCCTGAATGGACATTAATTACTACTGAAACTGTATGATGTAAATGGTCATTGTGGACTTACACTGCAGTGCCAGATATACATCAGTATTATGTGTGTTTTGGAGGGTAAACCACTGGTTAATGGGTCTAGAGTTCCTGTATGATGCTTTTAGGACTGTTAATGCTTTCCCTGTGGGAACAGGATATTAACATGCAGAACTGGATATCATACAACTCTGGAAGAGTCTGGAGATCCTGTCTAAAGATCCGTATTTTTCTGACACCCATGTGATCTACCCTTGCTCCTTAATCATTATGTTTAAACAAATGTTTTTATTTAAATATCTGTTCTTGCCAACAGTGAACTATAAAAAACTTCAATATTTTGATTGTTATTTCTGTACTCATAAAGATTGTAAATATTCAATAACCGATTAAATGAAATGGACTTAATTTAATTGCTGACTGTTATTTTCAAGTATTTAAATCTCTAAAATACAATGGTGGTAAAACGTTGCATTGAATACACAAGAATCACAATGATTATTAATGTTCCCTTTGTCAGTTACAAAAGCTAAGGCCTAGATAGATTTGCATAATAGTATGCATTAATCAAGTATGTCTATAGATTTAATGAATACATTGATGTTTCCTGTATGGAGGCTTCTAATACTCTGTGAATTCTCTCGCTGTTTTGCCAGCTCTCTGCATTAAGAATCACATAGACAGGATGAATGAAAGCCAGTAGAGTCAGGACAGTCAAGATGATGTTCACCTACAGAAACACAGAAATACAGTAGTATTTACTAGTTACAGTAAAAGCTGTGAAAAACAAGTTAATGATTATGGTCAATTTACACAATTAAAACTAACTGAATATTTAACCAAATGCTACTGAAATTGATATGTAGAAATCTTTCATATGGTTTTTTTACACTTGATGTGAAAAACTCACTTTTATAGGCTTTTTTAGTATTTATATAGTTTTAGTATATAGCATTTAACCATATAATCTTGTTGCAAGTATAGTATGGAAGAACATTTCTACCACATGTCTAATCATTTTTGATTAGAACTAACTCCACAGCGTGTTTGACTTAAAACAAAATCATTCTTTGGACGTAAAAAGTCATAATCATAATATAATTAGTCAAAATTATGAGATACTAAAGACTATACGTAATTATAGATAAAAGATTAGATTATGAGATAAAAGTCATAAATGTGACATAAGAGTCAAAACTGAGGCAAAAAGGATTATGATAATAATTATGTCAGAAAAACTGACATTTTATATCTATTTTTATCATAACATTTCAGCTTTTTATGTCAGTTTTGACTTTTTATCTCATAATTCTAACTTTATATCATTTTGGCTTTTATAATTTACCAATGCATTATTTTTTAGCAGAAATGGGCTTCCACAGGAATCAACATCTAGCGGCCCCAAAAAGTATTGAAACCTCAAATGGACACACTTAAAATGTATGAATTTCATTAAATTAGATAACAAAATATCAAATGAAGCTGCAAAGAAATAATGCTATACCTTTTCTCAGAACTAACTTTACATTAACTAAAGACTTCTAACATTTCTAACTAATGTTCTACTAACATTTGTAAACTAGAAAGTGTCGATACTTTTTGTATCTCAGTATATTGTTTTATCACTTAAACCTATTTTTGTAAAAATGCCCTTGCTTGAAAAGTGTGCTTGTGCTATATTTATTTAAAATAAATGTCACTTGGTTTGATTTTTTGTGATATAATTCAATGACTTTCATGCAATTTCAAGTGTACACAAACTTTTGGGGCCACTGTATGTAAATGAGCTCTTTGTAGTTGAAACAGTGGTATGGGAATCACAGATTTACATAGAAGGGGTCTCCTCCAAGAACTTTGTTGAGGGTGAAGCAGGGATACTGCAGCAATGACACCACAGCTGATAGGGACATCACTAGACCATACAGCTTTCCAAAATGATGGGCAGGAAACCTGTAGGGATTCAGATTCATTGCACTGACTTGGAAGTAAAGATTCCAGTCTAGTAGTCTCAGCCTCAGACGTCATGCCCACTGAACGTTGGCTAAACGTCTGATGCATATGGCACACAAAAGTGGAAACACTTCAGGAGTTTCAAAGTCGTCGTCGGATTGGTTAGATTATACAGGATTTCCAGGAGACGTGTGTGTCGCGTTCTTTAACGTTCCGCCTGGAAACAAAGATGCCGTGATGCCAAACCCCCTCATGAAAGAAGAAAGCCAGGATCAAATAAATGCTGGATTTTCAAAAGTATGTGAAATATTTAAAGTTCGCGGCATAGAATCTTTAAAATACATCCAAGAGTTTTACACACCGGTCTGTTATTGTGGCGACATTTCCACGCCCCGAAATGTGACGCTGAATGAAACGAACTGTGATTGGTTGTTTGACATTTCGGTCAAACGGCCTCATGGGCGGGCCTTGACCAATGAAAGCTACCATACATTCCAGACCTTCAGCCATCAGTCTGAAGGTCAGGCTACACGAGACTATCAGTCTAGAGACAATCGAGATACTTCTATCACCCGATTTACTTACGCTACGCTGATGAATGCAGCATTCCCTCCATACAGAAAAGAGCGGTTAAGGACCTGAAGGATGAATGTGACGTACTGGAGAGGGAGGAACGGAATGCTTGCACAGATGGAGAACAACAGGCACTGCAGAGAGGTGAGGAGGAGAGACAGAACGGACGAGCGCAGATCTGCTTCCCGTTCTGACACACCTACAAAAAATACAGGGTGGGAATGAGAAAGAAAAATGGTAAAGGTGTGTTATCAGAAAACAGACCTTCACATTTCTCTTTCAACTGACCTGGATCTAGGGGCTTTCTTTTGTGTCTGTCCATTAGCAGTCCATTCCAGGGAGCTCAGAGAACTCCACAGAACTGGGTGAATCCAAATGCATTGGTGTACTCACTCACTGAGAATGAAAAAGAGATAAAGAAGTCTCAGTAAAACTCTATAACCTCTGCTGCTGTCACAGTAAGGCATTTGAAAATGATCCTAAGGGTGTTGCCAATCAGAATTGCATTGACAACTGAAAATCCAATTCCATTCCTGAATTTTGACTGGTATAGCAAAGAGGATGCAGAACTGTAGCTAGATTTTTTTATTATTATTTATTTAAGGGAGTAGAATGAAAATGGAATGGAATTCATTTTGTAAGTGTAAATTTATGTCAGTAAAAATTACCCATAAAAATGATCCTACACATCCCACGCATATGGAATATTTCCAGAAATATATTATATTAATAATCAATTTTTGAAATGCCACTAACATACTTTTATTTTCATTTATTTTGTATTTTAATTGTATTTTTTATATATATTTTTGAATACATAATTTATAAATATTTAATATAATAATTTACATCAATTAAGAATGCTTTCATTTACCGCAAAGTCTGATGTGTGATGTGTCAGTAAATTCCTCCTCTTGACATTCCAAATTCCTTTTGCTCAGTAAAAATTACCCATGAAAATCATCATACACACACCATATGGTATATAGAAATATAATATTATATTAATAATCAGTTGTGGAAATGTTATTCACAGAATTTCTTTATTTTTATTTAATTGATCTACATTTAATATATTAATTATATAATTGAAATCCATCTATCTATACATATACAATATATTTAATATATTAAAATATATATGTTTATGGGCCATAGTGCAAAATCTCTTTATTACCCAGAGTGCTTTAAATCAAGTCTAATGTGTGATAGTGTTAAATGTCTTTGAATTCAGTCAATTCCTCCTCCCGTAATTCAAATTCAAGTTCATTTTATGAACTGAGACTCCTAACACAAACAAAGATTTCACAAAATTCTTTGAAATGCATCATAGAAGAGAGAAAATTTGTTTACCAGTGTCTGGGTCTTGGTTGGCCAGTCTGTTGAGCATTGGATTCAGAGTTCCAATGAAGAAATAATGCCACAGCTGCATGACTGACAGCCATATGAGGTGCCACAGGAAGAACCAAGACAGAACACAGCTCCTAAAACTGTCTATAGGAAAAAAATAAATAAATAAAAGAATAAACTTTATTTCAGTCAGTTTATTTGAACCATTCATTGAAAAGAAATGTTTCCATAGCCCTGCAGTGTCTACCAAAGTGAGACCTATATGCTGGCCAAGCAGCACCTTTCTCAGAGTTGTCTGTTGTCTCCAGTGGCTCATCAGCTACACCTCTGCCTCTGTCTGAACTCAGGTCTCGCTTTGCCTCATACTGTTCAACGTTGTAGCTATGTGATTTAGCACAGCTCATTCTGCAAATAACGATTTGCATTTGAATTAATATGGATAAGAACATGAATTATGTGCTATACATAGTTAAGGCTATACCAGATTTACTACATACTAAATACAGAATATATATACTTTATGCTTACTTTATCTACAATAATATATAGAATTATTTGACCTACTTACCTACTGTACCATATAAACAATATTTGGATTAGAATTTTTCTTATTTATTTTACACTATCGTCCAAATGTTTAGGGTCTGTAAATTTTTTTAATGATTTTAAGAAGTCTCTTTCATTTATTTATTTATTACTGTAAAAACTATAATATTTGGAAATATTATTGAAAAATATTATATTTAAAGAAATTTTCTATTTGATTACATTTTGAAATATAATTTATTCCTGTGATGCAAAGCTGAATTTTCAGCATCACCCTAGTCTTCAGTGTCACATGATCCTTCAGAAATCAATCTAATATGCTGATTTACTGCTCATAAAATGTTTCCTATTATTATTATCAATGTTGAAAACAGTTGTCCTGCTTGTCCATGCTTTTGTGGAAACCATGATACTTTTTTAATTATTTGATGAATAAAAAGTTTAAAAGAACAGCATGTATTTTAAATAGAAATCTTTTGTAACAATGTAAAAGTCTTTAGTGTCACTTCTGATCAATATAATGCATCTTTGCTGAATAAAGTAATTAATTTCTGACCCAAAACTTTTGAACTTTTGTTTATTCAGCTTATACTCAGATTATCGTTTCACTCACCCATATTTGTTGTCGTCTGGGATGGGATAGGGAATATGTGATTTTGGCATAAGGAAAAGTGTCTGGAGGAGATGAATGAGATTACAGGCTGAGAGGAAGAGAAATGAGGAGCGAAGAGAAACCCCTCTCTCATAGAGCACCTTCAGAAATGGTTATACAGGGTCTCATACCGTACATTGCAGTATGATAAACAGCTGATGAACTCTTTTTTATCACTGTGGATAAACATGAATATAGGACTATTAAATGTATTTTTATATGTGTGTGAGTGTGTGTACTTCTTACCTTGATGATAAGAAAGATAACTGACGAAGAGTCAAAGGCCCCATTATAGACTGTAATAATTGTCGATCTATGAGAGCCAAAAAGGTTCCCATATTGCATGTATGAAATATAATCATTCATGAACATACCTGCATATTTGTCATTAGAAATAAAATACCTCCCACAGCTACGAAGGACAGAGCAGGAAAAAGCAAGATAGAGAGAGCTGTTTCAATGAAAACAGAGGGAAATAAGTCATATAAAATATGCCCATGATGTGTGTGATGTGATTATTAATAAAATAAATAAATAAATAAATAAATAAAACAGTCTGTCTTTACCTTTATTGGACAATGCCACAATAAGAGTGCCGGTGGTATAAAGAAATCTACAAAACAATGATTATACAACTGGTATAAATAAAATTTAATTCAAAATCAATTACCCTAACTGTTCAAATATTATTGTGATGGTCCAGTCTTTTCCTTTTTATAAATGTATATTTTTGAATAGAACAAGTGGTACCTAACATTACACAACAGCTTACATTTGCAAAAATTCTGGCAGTCTCAACAATTTTTTAGGGGCTGTTTTTACTTAATGGCCGCAATGCACAAAGCCCTGTTTTTGGAGCCCAGTCAAACGCCCACGTTGATTTCTACTATCTGCTTAAAGCACACCCCACACACAATCAGATAAACTTCTTGACTCTACCGCAGAGAGATACAGCAGTTCTGTTAATTCTTGCCTGACCTCTGCTTTACATCCTACGAGGGACTAACTCACATAGCCAAAAATCACGTTGCCATCGTGCCAAAATGGTCGTAGATGAATCCGTTGGGCAGAGTGAGAAAGTTGTTCATGAAGGAGGCCACGGTAAAAACCAATGAGAAATTCTCATCTTGCAGACTGCAATCTAAAGAGAAAAACAGATAAGCATGTAGACACAGACCAAAATGAAAAAGCATAAAATGAAGTGAACCATCTAACACATTAAAAGCCACTGTTGTAAATGACCTCACCTGTGCCTAGTTCTCCACTAGCGTCTGTCGCACTGGTGCACAAATCGCTGAAGTAGCCATCTGTCTTCAGGACAAACACGACTCCAGCAAAACACAAGCACTCCAGCAGTCCTGTAGACAGAGTCAGCTTGTATCTCACCCCCGTCCCAGATGATCCCTTGCATCCCAGCATCCTTTGCGCATCCACACCGTCAGGGTCAGGAACGCTTCTAGAACTATCCACTTGTGTAGGAAAGTGCACTGTATATGCTTGCCACTATATGTTGTTAAATTAATTTTAATCTTGAATGCATCATCCTAAACGCTGATCCAGTTCTCTTGTTTGTGTTAAGGCTTGCTCATATTTGACCAGAAAGACACTGTTGGTTATATGGTGGAAGAGATAACATTTTCCACGTGTTTGGGCTAAGTTATACATGTTCCTCTCAAGAGAGAGAGCTATGGATCTGCTGTTGAAAACAACATGACAGAACATTTAAGAAGTTTGCATGGAATGTATTACTTCTGAGCTATCTGTGTGATCACATTCATCAGCATCTTTGTATGCCACTATCCTTTTAGTTTGTAGGCCTATTCCTAAAATTCTCACCCTCTAAAACTGTGCATGTGTCTGAAGGTTATGTATAACTGCAAGAAGAGACAGACTAAGTCACATTTTACTAGTGCAATTCCATTTAATCAATAAAAATATTATTCAAGGGTATCAATTCCCTACAACACTTGATTCTGATTGATCAGTCGCAGCACTGAGCAACGACCCACTATTTTTTGCAAAATCACCCTTAAACTGGACATTTATCTTGCATCGCAAACTACAGTAGCACCATCTCGGGATCACGGGGAATACTGACAGTAGACTGATAATAAAAACAGCTGGAAGAACAATTTAAATCTATGGCGAGAATAAAATATTGATAGATAGCTGGAGGCATAGGAATTCCCAGTCAATGTCCAATCAAAACAAGAAAATAAAAAACGAGGAGGAAGTGAATTCATAAAGCAATTTGAATGGCAGAACAATACAACAACATTAGCAGAAGTAGTAGTATTTTAAAGGTGTTATTATTATTATTTAGGCTATTAATAGCCTATTGTAATAGATAATATACGGAAAAAAAGAAATGCGTAATTTCAACTCAAATCAATATTTTATGTCTATGTTTATTTGGCAAGTAGGGAAAATGTGCATCCAGATTTCGCAAAATAAACAATGAAAGGATTATCAGGACCCTGATGTAAAGAGAGGGGGTCTTGGATAACCCGGATGAAGAGGGTTTTTTCTTGTTATAATGACCGGCTGTCTGTTCAGTATCCCTTACATAATTGTGATTTAGCAGTTAAGACGTGCTGCATCAGTGTCTAGATTTCTTGAAATGTGACATAGGGTAAAACTGAAGTTGATCACTGATGGCACACATGCGTGCGCTCTGTAGACTAATCCAGATTACCATGTCTGCGAGCTCTAATCTCTCTAACAAGAACAACAGTTTTCCTCATCCACCGTTTTTATGGATAATGTAAAAGATATAACAGATACAGGCGATATAATGCTAAAAGAGCGTCAAATCTAATTAAATTAAGCAAATGGATTTGACTGTATTTCCATTCCAAGCTAGAGCAATCGTAAATCTATGGGCATGAGTCAGTCATTCTAAATTTAAATTGTTTCTTAATACAAAACGACTCAATTTGCATATAGACATCTACTCACAACAGTCTTCTGTCACACTGAATGACTGAAGTGCTGTAAAACCCCGTTTTTGTGGTGAACAGTAGGCTACTAAACCTGTGCACGTGTATGCGCGTTCATGAGCCAAAGTGAACGAGAACACGTTTAGTTACTTCTATTACAGATTTATTGACTAGAGCCCACACCAGTAATTTTAAAATAATTATTTAAATATATTTAAATAAATATATATTTAGATAGATGAAACCATAGATATATATACACATATCTATAGATGAAACAATATATAGATGAAGAAATGTTATAGGCTACCCTTGACATAATGATATTCAGATAGCCTAATTGTTTCCTTTTCCGTTATTTTACAGTATTTCCAATTTGTCACTTTTTACCTAAATTGTAGTATTGATTGCATTCATTAAGTTCAACCCTGCAACCCTTATGTAAGTTATTTTAAGAAAAAAATAATAATAATAATAGCCTAATAAATAATCAAAAAGTCTCTACTGAGTGACATCTTGTTTTAAGCTAAATTTGCAACCCATTAATATACATTTTGTCTGTAAAAAAATTGTTTGTTTATTTAATATGGCCTACATTTATTTTACATTTGAAGAGTTCATTTGCAAAAACAGATAACTCCATTTTTTTTTTCATTTGTGTCTTCCAATTAAGCTCAATCAAACTGCAGTTGGGTTATTTTGATTAGGTTAAAAAATAACTAAAACAAATACAGCTAACACAATAAAATACAACAAAAACATGATTACATAGGCTAATTAAAAAAAAACATTTTAAAAAACTGTCTGTTTTTGCAAATAAACTCTTCATTTATAAAAATGCTTATTGCAAGAACATTTTGGTAACCACTGATGCAAAAATTGGCAAGCACACAATATATATATATATATATATATATATATATATATATATATATATGAAAAACTTTTACTTAAAGTTCATTGTCCATTTGTTGAAAAAGAAGAAATTGGCCATATTTTGTACTCTTTTTGTGTAAAGTGCCACCATTTTGTGTGATGAAAGACTTAAAAAGAGATGCAGAGCAAGTGAACGCAAGGAAGCAAGCAACCAGATAAGGTTAAACATGTAATGGACTTGCATTTCCTGACCTACATCTGTCCTGCCTGGTTGAATAGATAATTCAGTCTTGTCGCCATCTGGCTCCCTCTTGTGGGTTGACATTAAGGCTTTGTGTGTTTGATCATGAGAGCTTGTGCTGTCTTTGTGTGATGCAGGTGCTAAAGGAAAGAAAAATACACTTATTACATGTGTAAAAGGTGAAGATCCGAATAAAGAGTACTTGTGTCTGTGTTGTCAGTACCATCAAAATGAGAGTTAAAATAGCTGATAAAAACATCACAATAATCCACAAATAATTCACATGACTGCAGTCCTTCAATTAACATCTAATAAAATGAAAAACTGAGTGTTTGTTATAAACAAATCCATCATTAAGATGTTTTTAACTTTAAAGCTTTGCTTCCGGCTAAAATACGACTCTATCCATAATATTCACTAGTGAAAAAGTTGTCTGGCCTGAATCAGGAGAGAAACATGCACAGATTAAGCACTGTTTACAAACAAAAGTCCAAAACAGATTTATACTTGTGGATTATTGTGATATTTTTAACTGTTTGGACTCTCATTCTGACGGCACCCATTCACTGCAGAGGATCCATTGGTAAGCAAGTGATGAAATGCCAAATTCCTCCAAATCTCTTCCACTGACAAACTAAAACAAACTAATCTAAATCTTGGATGGTGAGTCAAAAACTATTCCTTTAAGTGCTGAGAGTGCCCGCTGTAGTTTCCACTGGTAAACACTAGATGGAGCCATAAGAACCCTAACCAGCTCTCTCATGACTCACTTGCTCTGCTCAACATGAGTCATCTTGTGCCCCATGCAGAGTTTAATCAATTATTTCATACACTGCCACATTTGGCAAATATAAACATTCTGCAGCTGATCCTAACCTCCCTGCATTCTCTTCTCGTCAGCTCAATGAAACACTTTTAGTCAGATCTGTCTGGCTTTTGGCAACTACATGTGTATCAGCCTTTGTAGCTGAGTTTGTATTCATGTTGTGATAAAAATCTTATTTCTGTCACCTGCCAGAATCCTCTACCTATTTCTGTCCAGTTAATGTCTCAGTCTTAGAGGAATAGTTTACCCAAAATGGAAAAAAAATAAATAAATAAAAATGCTGAAACTGTACTCACCCTCAGGCCATGCAAGGTGTAGATGAGTTTGTTTCATCATCTGAACAGATTTGGAAAAATTTAGCATTACATTACTTGCTCACCAGTGAATCCTCTGCAGTGAATGGGTGCCGTCAGAATGAGAGTCCAAACAGCTGATAAATACATCACAATAATCTGCAAATCCATCAATTAACGTCTTGTGAAGTAAAAGGCTTTGTGTTTTTAAGAAACAAATCCATCATTCCAGTTCTAAACAAATATGTCGGTGGATTTTGATGTGAGAGGACAACAGGAAATGGGCATTTTTACTGAAGGAAGCTTTATTAGAAGCAACAATGTAAAGCAAAATGCCTTAATAGTGGATTTGTTTCTAGCTTCTCATTGGTGGCCTGCTATTTGATGAGGATGTCTCTCAAGGAAACATTTCAAGAAACGCTGCATTTTGTTCAAGATTCTCCACTTAATGTTAAAAGAATCTGTGAGAGCTCCAAACCAATATAAAGTCATTTGAATATTTCTGCTGTTTTGCCAATATTTGCTTATTTGTCTTGTCAGTCCTTGAAATGGTCATGGATTCCAACCTGACCTTATCTAAGATTTAATTGTGGCTTTCAGAGAGAACATCAGGAACTGTACTAAGCAGGCACAGAATAAACAATAGAGCCAACTGGGCATACACTACCATTCAAAAGTGTGTTTTATGCTCACCAAGGTTGCATTTATTTGATCACAAATACAGTATCCAGAAATATTGTAAAACAATACATTTCCTGCATAATCTATTTAAAAATGCCTTCCGATGCATAATAAGGTCAAATAAAATGAACCAAAAAGATAAGCAATTAAGCAGAAATGGAGAATTGATAAGCCTCTGCTGATTCGCATTTGAACTGCTCCCTAACTTGCTGGGGCTAGTTTTGCCAACAAACTGCCTGCTAGCTAACAATACACCATGTGACCTGACACCAGTGTGCAACACCACATGGACAAACGTGGAATTCTCTGTGCTGTAGCTGCTGAACATTTTTGTGTGCCCTAGGGTCAAGAGAGTGACCTATGAACCTATCAGGAGCTACTGTGTGCTCTTGTACTTGCTAATAGTAGGGCGACTCTGACTCATACTGAACGCTTGGATCCACAAACTCCCATCCTGACTGGCTGCGTTGAGGTTAGTTTTCAACATCAACTGGACAGAGTTTTAACATCAGCTGAGCTTGATTCGCTGGGTGGGGAACTCAGTGTTACTATAATATCCCAGACTGAAAGGTACAGATGACTTTGACTGGATATGACTGACGCTTCATTGATCAAGCAGTGACAGATGAGTCAGATTCAAGTGATAAATATAGGAAATGAGTTAGATAACATTTGAACTTTTTAATTGAGATTTATATCACTAATATTGACACCAATAGTAAGTCTATAAATTACTGAGCTATGTCTACAATCATTTCAATTACTAATTGTGTGATATTGTTGGAATTATCTGTTTATTTTGTTGACTTTAATTGTTCTGTCTAACAGAGCAAAAAATTACAGATAACGTTTCATCAGCCTTTAAATAGCTTGTTTGAAAGCAAGCAAACAAATAAACACCCAATATCACTGTTCTTGTTGTAATTAATGTAATTATAAGGTTTGGGTCTGTTTCCCAAACCTTCAAGTGACATATCCATCTGGTGACCTCAGAAAGTCTTCTGAGCAAATGACGTGCAAACTGAGATGGACTTAGATGGACCAAGGCATTAATAATTCATATGTTTTGAATGCAATGTCAGTTCTATGTAGTGATAACAAGTCCACCAAGATTCTCATCAAACTGAATAAACAGAATCTCCACTAAATTCAAAACTGTAAATGAACCAACCTCACATATCATATTCCTCAGAGTTGATCTTGAAACAAGAATGTGATGGCTACTTAAAAAAATAATGAAATTCAAAATCTGAAATCAGGCTAAATAGTTAGCCAGCACTCCCTCTTATTGATAATAACTGATCTTTTTTTCCCATTGCACATGCAGGGTACAAATTAAAAAGACACTTGAAGCACTATTTATTTGGAGAACCTTAACCTGGCAATCTGAGGACACTAAATGGGGAACGATAAAAATTTGATTATTTGATTTTCATATAATCATACTGAAATAAACAGAAATAAATGAAGAAATAAAAAATATAGAGATAAATATGCAAAATAGGGAATTAACACAGATAAAAATCACTTTCACAGACTTTTTCATTAACTGTTCCCATCTGGTGGAATGACCTGCCCAACTCAACCCGAGCAGCTGAATCCTTAGCCATCTTCAAGAAACGGCTAAAAACACATCTCTTCCATCTTTATTTGACCCTCTAACTCTATCACTCTCTATTCTAATTCTATTTTATCTATCTGTCTTCTTTTTATTTAAAAACACACACACACACACACACTCGACCCTCTATCAATTGCATATTTATTCTCTAACTGCTACTTTTTCTTTAAAAACTAACACTAGCTTTCTTTTTTCTATTCTATCTACTTGTTTTCTTTAAAAAAAACTTGCTATGTGTACTGCTTGTCATATCACTTGCATGTTGTTGCACTTTTATTGGTTTTGACTGCTTCTATTGTCCTCTTTTGTAAGTCGCTTTGGATAAAAGCGTCTGCTAAATAACTAAATGTAAATAAAAACGAAATAAATATAAGTTTGATAGAATACTTAATTAAAAATATAATTAATAAACAAAAGAGTGTTTTAATAAATATGACTGAATTATCCGAGAAAAGCGTAGTGCAAGGTTTTTTTATTTAGACTTTGATGTTTATTTTATTTACATTCTTTATAGCCAAGTATTCTTTTTGTTCCAAATAAACGATTCCATTTTGGTGGAATTCTCTCAGCTCAGATTTCCAATCAGTCCGTGATGAAGTATCGCAGGTAAACAGGTGCAGCGTGGCATATCATCTACAATGCAGTCTGATCATTCACACGACGACGAATAAATGCGTTTAAGTGCGTTTACATTTAAAGAACAATTCCGCAGTGTAATATTGCGTTTTTTTCCTTTCGCTTGCATATTGATAAGTCCGCCGTGTCCCCGCCCAAAGCGGTGTCGGTGAACTGAACTCCTGCTCCACAGAGGAGGGGTCAGACGCTTCCCGGTGGGACGACGAGCGAAGAGAGGAGTGAACAAGGGGAGCGAGATAGATTGGTGGGTTTTTAAAAAGACTGCTTAAATCTGTTCATCTCAGGTTTCTTCTTTGTTTTGCTTCGTCGGGAGAAACGCGTTACAGGCCACTCGTTAGAAAGCGAACTCATAAAATAGGGCAGATGCGTCTGGCGTAGCGTGGGGCTGAAACGCCCAACAAATATAGAGCAGCAAACGTTTGGAATTACAATCACTTCCTACCGCTTGGAAAATCTGAAACTGGCCATAGAGAAGCCCGTTTCGATAGGCCACGACCTCACATCGGGACTTTAACGAAACCAAAAACAAAGGTAGACTCCATGGAAACTCTTCTGTTTGTTCTGATCTTTCTGATAGCTCTCTTTGTTGTCTTCTGGTTTTCCCTGTTTGGCCTCGTAATTGAACAAAGTTAGCCAGCTCTCCATGTTAGCAGGCTAGTGGAGCTAGCTGCCGTGCTAATCGAGATGGCCCGAGCGTGAGGAGGATCTTTGGGAAGGAGGAAGCTTGTTTCCCTGGAATTCCTCAAAGTTCATCCGTGAATCGAGTGCGTAGTCTTTTCTTTACTCTGTAATGCAGGCTTTGTGAGAGATTAACTGAGAGCGGAGCGTTCTGGTGTTTTCCCCCAATCTTGTTGCAGATATTCAGGATAAACAGAGCGGATAAAGTTATTGGTTTTGGGAACTCTTTTTTGTTTTATGTGCATATGTAAATATGACAGCGCTCTTGTATTAATTATGATCGTGTTCAAGGCATAATTTCTACGAATTAATCCAGAAACTGATTTACATTTAGATTGGCGTCAGTGCTTCATATCTAATAATGTGACTATTTCAATGGTTTATAGACCTCAGGGGGAATTTTCCTCCTCTTTTTTTTTTTTCGCTTTCGGGACTGTAATATATTTTGATGTAATTGAAGGTGTTATCGAAATAGTTTTTTCCCGATATGTGTATTTACACCGTATGATAATGCATCTGTGGGTGAATAAATGGCAGTGAGGGTGAAGTAAAGCAGGTCAAGGCCCATGAACACACCTGAGTTTGCGGAAGTAATTTAAAGCATTATGGAGAATATAAAAAGTTGCAAAATATAGTATCCGCCGTGTTTTGTAATTAAATCCAAAAAAAATACAAGTGACCCTTAATGAACTAGTGGATTTAATTGAAATCAAAATAACACCATTTCCAAATGAGAATGAATGTATTGGTGTTTAAAATGATTTTTGCACGGTGTATTGGGTCGAGATTCACATGTTTATGTAGTATCGCATTGACCGCTACTGCTTCACCTGGACTGAGCCTCACAGGTGCGCTGTTTCTCAGCTTTACTTGACTTTGACTCCTATTTTTTTCCCCCAGAAGAGGGCGAAATGCGGTCATTTAACTCATCGGATATACGTATTAATCATTACGAAAAAAAGTTTGGGAACCTGTTGAGTTAGTATTTTAGGGCAGTGTGTGTGTGTGTGTGTGTGTGTGTGTGTGTGTGTGTGTGGGGGTGGGGGTGGGGGTGGGGGAAGGGAAAGGCGCGGTCCAGTGTGTTAACAGTGACTCTCATTTACACACAACCCCTGTGAAGTAGCAGGTTACACTGTGTGTGTGTGTGTGTGTGTGTGTGTGTGTGTGTGTGTGTGTGTGTGTGTGTGTGTGTGATGTACCTCTATACCCGTCTAAGACGCTCAGCATGAGTCAGTGCCGCTCATGATGCCTATCAGACCCTGAGCAGAAACTAAAAGGCTCAAAGCAGGAATGTTTGGGATTTTTCCTCCTCGCTTACCTTGACCTGAAAAGACCAATGCGAGTGTACGCTTGCCCGATTTAAGACGCCCCCCACCCATAGACTGAATAAGTGAAGAATGAGTCAAAAACTGTGAGGGGAGGTGTGTGTTTGAAGACGACGACTAAATAGTTTGACCGCGGTAATGACCGGCTCTAATGTTAACACCAGGGTGTGTCTTTCAAACGCGGAAGGACACAGCCTTGTTTTTAAAAACGGTTTAATTATTTATTACGAACATGCATGCAAAAGACAGTTAACATAGCATATCAGTGCAAAACAATAGAGCATTGTATTGTAGTGCGCATCACTGTGAAAATAAATCAGAGTAGCATCTTACAAAGATGTTATAATGATAAGAATTTTATATCATTGTTATTAGTAGTATTAAAAAAAGTTTTAAACTCTAAAAGAACAAATCTGGACCTTGAGCATTAAGTGTGCAATTTTTTGCTTATGAAGTTTAGATAAAAATTATAGATCTTGCAGAACAATTTCAAGACCTTTTCTAATTAATATTAGAGAAATTGAAAAATAATATTAGAAAATTAATAATTCTAGCTTTTTAAATAACATGGCATACCAGTACATAATTCAACATTGTATTGTAGTATGCCTCAATTCAAAAATCATAACTAAATCAAATTTTAGTATTATTATTATTATAATTTCATATACTGAACTTTTTTTAACTGTAAAAGAGCATTTGGGACCTTGGGCAGTAAGTGTATACATTTTCTGCTTATAAAGTTAAAATGACAAAAATTACAGATCAAGACTTTTGATTTATTATATTGCTAGCTTTTTGAATGTTTTCTCATTTTAGTATGTAGTAACCAATCAAGCAAAAAGGCACTTCACTGCATGCTGAGACAATGAGTACGTTTACATGGACAACAATACTCTGATTTTAATACGATTAAGACAATACTCTGATTAAGAATGTACCATGTAAACAGAGCTTTTTGATTACCTTAATCCGGCTAAAGTCATAATCGAAGTAAACACAAATCGAATTAAGACGTGGAGTATTCCTATTTTAGTCACATTACTGAAGTGCAGTACAGACATGTAAACACCTTAATCAAACTATTACAGTCGTGTAGGACTTTTCGCCGCATTTTGCGACAGGATACACACACGGCAGCGATCAACTGTTTGACGGTAAATTAAAGAGCTTCAACACCGCCGTCGTCTGTATGCACGTACAAATAATTAACTGCACTTGAAGCTTTCATAAAATTAAAAATGAAACGCCCAAGACTGTATATGGCATCATCACGAAGACGAACTATATGTTTATACGTGAAATTCTGGAGGGGACGTCGGATGGCGTCGCGTGGGACGTAATGACTGGTGACCATTGACTTCCATTGTACAAAACACTGAAATATTTCTCAAAATATCTTTTATTTTCCAAGTCAAACAGGTTTGAAACATGAGGGAGAGTAATTGATGACAATATTATGGGTTGTCAGTGGAAGCTTAAATGGTGATTTAAATGACTGACGGGTAAAATCTTGCTTGGGACCTCTTATCTTATTTTAATACAATATTTGTAGAGAACCAACCAGACAGTCTTTAACATATTACAGGCAACAGAGGTTTCCAAGAAGTTTTGTTTCTGAAAAAATGTTTTTTTGATCCCATTTAACCCCGTTTGGGAGTAATAACTGCTAAAGAGTTATAGTTTTGCTGACTTTCTACAAGTTGTATAGGAGCTGAGGGGCTTGCTTTAATAAGTTATTCTTCCAAATGTATAGGGAAATCCTATGTACTCATAAATTGTTCATAAGATAATACTTTTCCATTTCTATCAAAAATGGCCCGATCTATCATTTAGGTCTCTGTTAAAGCAATTTGGCCAAAAAAAAAAAAACCCACTTGTTCTATTGCAGTTCTTCCAAAGGAAAGAACTTTGTGGAGAGAAACAGTGCTAGTAATAGTTCTTCCAAGCATGGTTTAAAAAAGGCACATCCTTCTCTCTTCCTCAGTGGTTACAACACTATACTTTAGGTTTTCAAATTCCAGGCAACGTCATTGCAGGAAGAGAGGAACGGTCTGCCCCTCCTTGTTACCTTTTACCTGCAATAACGGCCTCAGGTTGATGTTTAAAAAGCGTTACGTCACCAGCACTCCCATTTCCGGATCTCTGTGCTCTGACTGCGAGCTGTCTGAGTGAGAAGTATAGGCTATAATATATAATGACCAATTGATATGTCTGTGCAGAAAAGGTCAGTAGATACTTCCTAAACGCTTTGAGGCTTTAACGCACACTGAATGCGGGTAACCTTTGGAGTTATAGTGGGTTAAAGCGCATGACTGATTGTGGATCAGTTGGCTGTGTGTACCAAAGTTCACTGAGCATTAGACTGGAGCCAGGCCAGTGCTGATGGTGTTGCTCTTAACATTTCAGCATTGCCTGAGTCAGCAGGAAACCAGAAGCATGCATGATGTGTGGTGAGATAGTACTACAAATGCTATACACCTTAGTCAGGTTAGACGCCATATTGAATTTAACACGGATGAAAACGAGGCTGTGAGGGAC
Organism: Spinibarbus caldwelli; assembly: GCA_039654775.1. Lineage (NCBI taxonomy): Eukaryota > Metazoa > Chordata > Actinopteri > Cypriniformes > Cyprinidae > Spinibarbus > Spinibarbus caldwelli. The sequence goes on along the minus strand of CM077234.1, from coordinate 28,588,804 downwards.
AGACTTAGTCTTTACAGTGGCTTAAGAATCCTAGATCAATTAATTTTCATGACTCCCTTTCAAACTCAACTTTTTAATGGAGCTTTTTTTTATTTTGGTCGAATCGATTTTATTGTTAAACAACAGTACAATCCATTGAACGCACCATACTTCTGTCCCTCGCAGCCTTGTTTTCGTTCCTGTCAAAAATTAAATATGACGCTACCCTGATGAAGGTCTATTCTCACACTGGTATATGTATTTAAAATATTTTCCTACTCCGACACCTGTATTGACTTTCTCAAAGTCTCTCCATATAAAGGCACGTTATAGTCCACATAATGTTTTTCTTCCCATAATCCACATATTTGGAGCAGAAGTCAGCAGCTGTTGTCTGAATTGCCTCCCACATGCATATGATGATCATATTTGACCGCCTGCTGCAGTTGCAGCCTGTTATACAGCAAGATCTATTTACTTGCCCTTAATATGTTTAAAATTTGTCCTGTTATATTGTGTCTCGCTGTAAGTGTTACCTCAGCCCAAAGGTGTTTAGAGTCTGGATGCTTAGTGGCTTAGCTCTCTAATACCTCTGCTATCCCATTAAAGGATGCAAATGGTTAAGCACCTGACAAATTAAAAGACTCAGGCTTATGTCTAATGCTGCCATTCCTACCTCCGTCAGTCATGAGACTACAATCAAATGGTTTTGATGATGCGTTGATGTCATCACACGGGGCACTTTCTCTGTAATCCCGCCAGAGCTCAGGGCAGTCTCGGTGGGGTTTTGGTCCATTATGAATCACGCTTTCTTAATACGGACTGGCATTTTACCAGATGTGTTTTTTGTGCCAATGATGCTGGGTTTTTGACGCATAGTTCAGCACACTGTACTTTGCAGATATAGTGTGCCTGTGGTGTTAAATCATATTTTATGTGATTCTTGCCCAAGTTTCAGGGTGTTCTAGGTCAGACCTATTTAGAGAGTTGTCCCATGACAGTTTTCTCCTTAGAAGACGAGAACTTTCACAGCTGGTAGCGTCCTGTGGAGGCCTATTTGTAAAGCGCACAGGCTGTGTCCGAAACTCGAAAAATGCAGCTTACAAATCTAGTGATTGTGTAACACCCTGTCTTCTTGGAAGCCTTAATCTGGTTGAGATATTAGTGCCACTTGAAAGTTTGTGAACCCCTTGCAGAATCTGTGAAAATGTGAGTAATTTTAACAAAATACGAGAGATCATACAAAATGCATGTTATTTTTTTAATTAGTACTGTCCTGAGTAAGATATTTTACATAAGATGTTTACATTTAGACCACAAGACAAAAAAAATAGCCGAAATTATTAAAATAACCCCATGCAAAAGCTTGTGAACCATTGGTTCTTAATACTGTGTGTGGTTACCTGGATGATCCATGACTGTTTTTTGTTTTGTGATGGTTGTTCATGAGTCCCTTGTTTGTTCTGAACAGTTAAACTGAGCACTGTTCGTCAGAAAAATCCTCCATGTCCTGCGGAATCTTCAGGTTCAGCATCTTTTGCATATTTGAACCCTTTCCAGCAGCGACTGTATGATTTTGAGATCCATCTTTTCACACTGAGGACAATTGAGGGAGTCACACACAACTATTAAAAAAAGGTTCAAACAATCATTGATGGTCCTGAAGGAAATATGATGCATTAAGAGCCAGGGGGTGAAAACTTTTGAACAGGATGTCCAAATTTGTCTTATTTTGTAGAAATATAATTTTTTTTTTTCCCATTTAGTACTGCTCTTCGGAAGCAACAGAAGATACTTGCATGTTTCCCGGACAACAAATTAAGTACAATTTACCTTGATCTTCAAATTCAAAAAGTTTTCACCCCCCAGCTCTTAATGCATCGTATTTCCTTCAGGACCATCAGTGAATGTTTGAACCTTTTTTAATAGTTGTGTTTGAGTTGTGTATGTATGTATGTATGTGTGTGTGTGTATATGTATGTATGTGTGTGTGTGTGTATATATATATATATATATATATATATATTATTACTCACACACAGTCACCGGCCACTTTATTAGGTAGTCTGTTCAGTTGCTTGGTAACACGAATTGCTAATCAGCCAATCACATGGCAACAACTCAATGCATTTAGGCATCTACATGTGGTGAAGACGACTTGCTGAACTTCAAACCGAGCATCAGAATGGGGAAGAAAGGGGATTTAAGTGACTTTGAACGTGGAATGGTTGTTGGCGCCAGACGGGCTGGTCTGAGTATTTCAAAAACTGCTGATCTACTGGGATTTTCACGCACAACCATCTCTAGGGTTTACAGAGAAAGGTCCAAAAAAGAGAAAATATCCAGTGAGAGGCAGTTGTGTGGACGAAAATGCCTTGATGTCAGAGGTCAGAGGAGAATGGGCAGACTGGTTAGAGATGATAGAAAGGCAACAGTAACTCAAATAACCACTCGTTACAACCAAGGTATGCAGAATACCATCTCTGAACGCACAACACGTCGAACCCTGAAGCAGATGGGCTATAGCAGCAGACGACCACACCGGGTGCCGCTCCTGTCAGCTAAGAACAGCAAACGGAGGCTACAATTCGCACAGGCTCACCAAAATTGGACAATAGAAGATTGGAAAAACGTTGCCTGGTCTGATGAGTCTCGATTTCTGCTGCGACATTCAGATGGTAGGGTCAGAATTTGGCGTAATGAACATGAAAGCATGGATCCATCCTGCCTTGTCTCAACGGTTCAGGCTGCTGGTGGTGGTGTAATGGTGTGGGGGATATTTTCTTGGCACACTTTGGGCCCCTTAGTACCAACTGAGCATCGTTTAAATGCCACAGCCTACCTGAGTATTGTTGCTGACCGTGTCCATCCCTTCATGACTACAGTGTACCCATCTTCTGATGGCTACTTCCAGCAGGATAATGCACCATGTCACAAAGCTCAAATCATCTCAGACTGGTTTCTTGAACATGACAATGAGTTCACTTTACTCAAATGTCCTCCACAGTCACCAGATCTCAATCCAATAGAGCACCTTTGGGATGTGGTGGAACGGGAGATTCACATCATGGATGTGCAGCCGACAAATCTGCTGCAACTGCGTGATGCTATCATGTCAAAATGGACCAAAATCTCTGAGGAATGTTTCCAACACCTTGTTGAATTTATGCCACGAAGAATTAAGGCAGTTCTGAAGGGGGTCCAACCCGGTACTAGCAAGGTGTACCTAAGAAAGTGACCAGTGAGAGTGTGTGTGTGTATAATTAAAAAAAAAAAAAAAAAGATTTATTATGGCTGTGTATTACCAGCAAAGATACGATACGTATCACAACGACTGTGTATTACCAGCAAAGATACGATACGTATCACAACGTACGGGGCTGCACTAAATTTCACCTCAGAAGAATTTAGTAAAACAGCAGTTTATTACACACTGCATACTATAGGGCCATTGCTAACTATTTACAGAGCAGGTAGTTGATCTCTGCATTATGAAGGGCCTCCATAACTGTACCACAGTACAATATAGATAATGGCATATGTTTCATGTTTACATTGGGCACTCCCCACCAGGTAAAATATTGTGATTGCTTGCATCTTGTTTTTAAGCCCATAAATAATAATGTACTCGTTCTAATAAATTTATATTGCAATGTACTCATATTAATATATTAAAAAAATCATCTTAACATTGCTGGTAGGTTATCATTGCAAAAATTAACGCACTCTCTACATTTAAAAAAAAATAAAAATAAAAAATTAGAAGCGTTCTAAACCTAATGCGCTGTCTTCACTGAATCTCATGCACACGCTCAGTCACTCACACAGATCACGTTGCCGCCGCACACAGACATTCAGGAACAAACTTTTTAGCGCTGCCCCGCAATTTTATCAATAAAATAGCTTAATCGCTCAAGAGCTACATTCTTTTTCAACAAGGAGCTGGTAACATCATTGTTTCTAAAGGAAGTAAAGCCACAGCTTCATTGTTAATACGGTGGTAATTCATACATACACAGCCTCTCTCTTTCTCTTTCTCTTTCTCTTTCTCTCTCTTTCTCTTTCTCTCTCTCATAAATAAACACTTGATGAATTGCACTTTTCTGAGAATAGAATATCGAAGTGGAGAGAGAGTGCGTGCACATGGTTGCCAGGTTGACAAAGATAAGTAACACACTTGGCAGATGTTTCCGTATTACGCAAGTGGGACGCTCTGTTTCAGGGATTACGTCTCTTTATATCAGGCAACCCAGTTGTGTTCCTCTGCAGCTAGATTAAACCTTGTTGTATCCTATATATTATGCTCTGTTCATTATTTTTTTTTAGAAACCTTGCACTTTTCTACTCCATTTTAAATGGTGTTCTTGTATTCAAATTTAGCGCGGTCACTGCTGCACACGTGCCACAATATCGATACAGGGCCAGCTGTATCGATACTCGTATCGTCAAATCTCTGACGATACATCGTCGTATCGAACACAGCACTTATATATATAAGACTTTTTAAATTCTTTTGTTGTTATTTAAATGTTTGCTTTGAAATGATTTTAGCTCATTTGGTGTGTAGAATTATAGTGTGTTAGAAGTCCATCTCTTTGGTCTATAATTTAGACCTGTTTCCTTTATTGCTGGTACCTTTTTACAAAAACTGCTGTCTGTGAAGTCATTGATTGACTAGTCAGCAAGGAAACTGCCTTCTGTTTCAGACACTGTCGAAGCTTTGCGTGTGTGAACCACAATCCAGTAGACATCACACCCGCAACACAATGGTTTTATAGTGTCTTGTTTGCAAGAAATCACTTGTATGTGTCATTACAGTTATGAAGTTACAGCATGAAATGGAAATTCACCATATGTTTTCTAAATGCATCTTAACAAGCTTATTGTGAACCATTCATCCATACATGTTTCATTTAACTTCTATTTTTGACATTTTTAATAAATGTCATAACGATCTTTTGATGTGACACTTCTCTCTGGTGATTTATGTTTGAAAATGTTTTATGGTAGCCTATAACCCATTTTTTTAAGAAAGCTTGTCTGTATGCTATGCTATACAAATGCTAGTGAAATTTAGAAATAACTACAAAGAAATGGCATTGAATTAAACATCAAATTTAAAACTTGTAGGCTATTTACTCCAACAATGTTTTATTTACAACTTCAAAAATCACTTTTTTTTTTTTTAACATTAACATTGTGTACATTTTGTTTGTGTAATCAGTTATAGTGAAACAAATCACAACCCATGTCCTTCCATCATCCTGAATGCGGTTTATTTTCTAATAACGACTAATTCACTGTACATTACTGCACGTAATACAAACTGCTTATTAAATAAACAAACTAATGGATGTGAAATAATGGTTTAAGCCGAAATTATAATGAGCGAGGAGACCACAGAGTGAAATGAGAGATGCACAATAAACACAAAAAATTTAACCACAGAATATTGCGATCGACCAATCAAAATTGAGTTTTCCCAGAGAGCTGTATAATAAATTATAATTTAGACACTCCCCTCTGTGTTTTACTTTGTAAAAAGTGTATCAGAATGCTTTGTTGTGTGAGATGTGAATGAGTCATTGGTTACACACTTCAATCAGATGCTCAGGGAAAGAATGAGGACATATGTCATAGGGAATGCGGAGAAATAGCGACATATAAGGAGAAAGGAAGAGAAGTGTTTTTTTTCCAGTTATTTTCGAGCTGCCATAGGAGCTGACACAGGATCTGACATGCCACAATACAAGCTGGAATGTGTGTGAGTGTGTGTGTGTGTGTTCATTCCTCGCTTTCTACGAGAGTCTGTTTGCTTTGTGGGGAGGGAAGTCGAAGAGAGGTGGAAAACAGTTTCAGTCCTAGTTGAAACTGAGTGCTGTGTCTGTGTTTTGAAGGACAATGTGATCGTCACCCCCCAAAAAAATCACCACAGTGTATGCACACCCCGCTGCTGTCCCTCTCTCGACTGATTCTCTGTAGTGGACACACATTTCCTATTGTTCTGTTAACCACTAGGCAGACAGCTGCAAATATTTCCTCTCTCTCTGTCTCGCACAAACACGCACGCACGCGCACACACACACACACACACTCAGTTGTGTGGCATGAGAGAGAGAGCGTTTGTAAGCTGGTTGCGGGTTGAGTTAGCTTCTTGAATCTTCAGTGGCTACAGCATTTGGGGGGTGGAGCTTTTCCTATGCTGCTGTTTTGTACATTTTGGCCTTGACTCCTGCTTGCTTCCATTTCAGTCCTGCTCTCATGATAGCCGCTGTTTGTTTTTCAGGATACTTTTTCGCTCTTAGGTCGTTGTGCTTTTGTGGTCTCCTTAAAATAGTTTCTGACATGCAGTTTTGTGGATGTCTAGAAATCTCAGTTTGTGCTTTATTTATGCAGTGGCTTTATTGCAGATGTTGGGAAGTTTCGATCCCTGCAGAGCTGTAGATAAAGATTCAAAGCCCAGATTGATCTATATTAGGCCTTCGATTCTGTATTCAGTTAAAGACCACTGTTTTGAAGTGCTTTGACTAGCTGGAGACTTTTGTTTAAAGAAATTTTTCTCCTGAAAATATAAATTTCACCTAAAAAATATAAATATAAGTGATTTATTCTCGTATGCAACACCCCATAAGAGATTTTGAAGAATGTTCATGCTGTTCTTTTCCATGCAACAGCATCAAGTGATCAAAAGTTCCTAAAAACTCAGAAAGTACCGTAAAATGGTCCGTATGAGTCATGCGTTATAGTTCAGTTTTATATGCAGCCATTAAAACTGTCAGTATTTATTTAACCACATGTTGTTCCGAAGTCTTTTCAAGCCATACGTTTTAAGCTGAAATTTAAGTTCATTATTCATGGATAATCTTCCCATTAGTCAAAGCTTTTCTTTCAGTTGTGCTTTCACATATTCAAGCTTAGTTTACCTTTCTTTTTTATGAGATGTGAAGGATGCAAACCGTGTGGGTTGGATATGTCTCGAGAGTTGAGTCGAATAAGCAACTTTAAATCCTTGATTTCAAGTTATCCATGTCATATTCACTTGTACTAGATTATGAGTTACCTGTTGTTATTTTTATTTTATGTATTTTTTTTTTTTTATTTTTTAGAAAATATGATTTCCAGTGTGCACAAGTTTATCAGATTACTGAATGCACTGCTGGTTGCATTTTAATTTTATTCATAATTTAACAATTTAATTTGTGAAAAATATTATAATAGGGTTAAATAATCAAGTAAAAATCTGATTATATTGCTGTAGCGCGGCGCTCCTCTGTTCAGTAAAAGCGGCAGCGCGTAGCACGTGAACTGATCAGTTCTCCTCCACATTAATAAGTTTCAGCACAAAATAAACATGACTAAACATCTGAAGGTAAGTTAAAAGAAAGAGTACAACTTTACAAACCGTATCCTGTCTCATGTAATCGCTCAATCAGTGTTTCAGCCGTGGAAAGACGTCAATATAACGTCTTGTAAACAATGTCACGTAACGTCACATTTACCTCAGAAAAAATATATTTGGTGACCATAAACTCATTAGTCTCATAGAAAAATAAACTCTAGAGAGGAGCATTTTGCTAAATATATGCACCATATAATATAGTCATTGCTATATTTATAGAACTATTTATCTATAGAACTTTTACTGTTCTTCAATGTTTAATTTGTTTTTTTGTGATAGCCACCATTTAAATGTTTTTATAAAAAAAAAAAAAAAAAAAATGAATGGAAGTAGAAATGGGTCAATATCACCATAGCGTGCCTTTCAACCCTCACAATACTAAAAATTTTGGTTTTAATTTCCCATTCCCTTTGTCATATCATAAACCGTAGACACTCAAGTACTATGGAAACATATTAGCTGAGCTCCCACACGTTTTTTTTTTTTTTCTTTTAGATAATTATGGGCCATTATTCAAAGCATAAACCATAAGATATGTCCACCCTGTCATGGACACATACATTACTGTTAAATACGTTTTCAGTGCAAAATTAAGATGCAAATTATATTTTCTGAAAGGTATGATGTCCCTTTTCTAAACAGGGTTATTTGTTTGCTTTCAAATTATAAATACATAAAAGATTTTATGTAAACTATGTGTTTTTAAAGAAACTCATACAATTCACACATGTATTTTTTTCTTATTTGGAGAAAACTGTGATATTTTAATGCAGTTTTTTGTTTGCATGTTATTGCCCCCACACCTTGCTATTGAACACACTGGATTATACAGATGATTGAATTATTATTTAAAATATTATTGTAAAATATCAAGATGACAGGGTGGACCAGCACATGATGGTGTGGACACATAATGCAGAGCACACAAATCATGACAAAATGTGAAAATGAAACATTTGTTCAACTTGTTAAAAAAAAAACAATAATAATAATAAATATAATTACATCAATCACAATGATATACCCCCCCCCATTCATTTTCATTCAGTCCACCTTGTCATGTCTATTGAGTCTAAGTGGTCGACAGGGTGGACATTTTGAGCTTCAATTAGCATATTAGCTTACAACAAACTGTGACTAGCTAAATATTTAGTCTGATTGTTGAAGAGAATTTGGTATATTTAAACTTGCATATTTTGAAAATACTGTATTCTAATCACTTCTGGTATATTTTATGCCGACAGGGTGGACATGTTAAGTTTAGGAAAAGCAAGTAAGCAAACTCAGACGAAGAAAATTTGTCAATTAAAAAGTCACCAACTTATTCACCCTAAGCAGTTGAAATTCCCTCCACTGAAGAAACGAAAAATCTGTTGTCCTGATGTCTCTAAAGGGGATGGCCTTTTCTTAAATGGGCAGTTTTCCATTCAAGGGACATGAACAAACTGACAAATTTTTATGACCAAATGATCAATACACTCAAATTGAGTTTAACAAAAAATTAACAAAATATTAAGAGGACAAAATTTTTTAATTTTATATGACTGTATTCTACTCTCAATCAAATTTAATGAGCAGTGCATGGGACATAGCAAAATAACACGCATCCTCTTACACAAAACTAAGAAAATGTATCTAAAGAGCCAAGTAATGCTTTTATGAATATAAAAACTAATAATATAACACACCCTTTCATAGTCATTTTTGTTAAGTTATCATGGCAAATGAGTTATTCATGTACAGGACACCAAAAGGCACCCTACAGTGATATTGACCTAAATATTATGTAACTTTAACTTTTATTATAAAACTTCATTTAAGTGTAATTTAAGCAGTTGTATAGCCTAAAAAATCAGTCAGTTTTAACCTTTAATATTATAGTAATGTAGTACCAACTGACTCATGTATATTTTACAGCATTAGTTAAGAGATTTTTTTTTTTCCTTAAATTTTGCATGTGTACCTGATATATATCCAAAATGATCGATATTGAATCGAATCGCAAGCTTGTGAATGAGAATCGAATCGTGAAATTTGTCAAAACCCAGCCCTATTAGTTGACTACTAGCAGATATCACTTGCAGATTAGCCATGGTGCAGTAGTTATGGCATGAGAATGCTTTTTTTAAATTTTTATTTATTTATTTATTTATTTTTTTATTTTTTTTATAAATGAATGAATGAATGAATGAATGAATGAATGAATTATTACTTTAAACATAGTAATGTGGTTGCACTTGCATGCAGGTGATTTCTGGGGGAATTTGGTTATCCAGTTTTATTTATCGCTTGTTTTGTCACAGGTTTGGAATTGTTTTTACATTTGGTCCATTGATGTTTGTGCATGAGTTAAGTTTTGGTTATCTTTTGAAATGATGTGTAGTAATGATTCCCGAAAAAGTGCAGGTACAGGTAAAGGCTTGTTTCTCTTTCACTTTGGCTTAACTGTAATAATCTTTAAAAAAAAAAAAAAAAAAAAAAAAATGAATAAAATAAAAAAATTGGGAAGTTCAGTTGGAAATGATCAGAAATGGTTCTTAGGTTCCCTTTCTTGTCTTTATTGTAAGCTAATATAGATTGTGTAAACCTGCCATGCCTTCTTTGTAGTTCTTCCAAGGAACCTTTTAAACTTCTCTCAACCTGTAACTCAAATTGACTCAGCTTCCCATATATGACATCAGTCGTGTTTCAGAGCACATCATTGGGCTGATATCAGTGCTCAGATCAGCGCTCCAGAGGGTGTTTTTTGTTTTTTTTTCTTTTTTCACCTGCTGTTCACACGCAGCGTTTTCACCCCACCCAGATCAGTGGTGCTAATGAGCAAATGCAGCGTGAACTCACAGAAGCAGTTATTTATACACTACGCTACTGATATCTTGATAAGTTCCACATCTAACAATGGAGCTTCTATGTTTAACAGCGACTAATAAAAGATGTCCTCTGAGCCTTCAGAGTAGCATCTCCAGCTGTTTTATAAAGTTCACTGTAGTTGTTGGTTAATAATAGGCCCTAGTCTTGTTTTAAAACCAGGGTGAAGGATACTGCCTACAAAGTAATAAAATAATACTGTTTTATTTTGCTTCCATTGATGTTGATGATAATGTGGATATTAATTTCTTTCATTTTTTATTATTATTATTATTATTATTATTATTATTATTATTATTATTATTATTATATCTGCATCGTTTTACCGTGGTGTTCTTTATTTTAAATATTCATATTCATAAATATTAATATTTAAATATTTCTCATTGTGTGTGTATACATATGTAGCTATACACAACATAACATATTTTTAAATCATGGTATTTAATTGCAATGACCATATATTTGCAAATGGGTCTTAATGACAACAATACCATGATTTGTTTTGCTGTTTAGTTAGCTTTATTTAATTTTATCTATATTTATGTATATATTTGAAGATTTTTATCATTTAAAAAATATATTATTCAATGTCATTGTATATAAATGTATAATTTATAATTATTTTATTTATTTATTTATTTATTTTTTGGACCTGTATCATAGTATTTTCTGAAGCTACTTATAGTATAACGGTATCTCAAATATTATGACTCAGTACTTTTTATCTAAAAGTGCTATGATACTACTATTCATCATGGTCATAAACCTTGAAATCCTTTATAAATGTATGATCCCATTGCTGACTGTATCGTGGTACTACTGCAGTGCTATTTAGTAAGGGCTTAAGCATTAAAACACTGAGTTTGTTTCCGGTTGTCAGACAGTGAAATGGCCTCCAGAAAGGCCAGCACAGCAGAGCGGACCGTTTCTTTAGTTGCAGTACGGTTTTGTGGAGCCGCTCTTGATTTGAACAGACCTTGGCTCATTCCTTGTTGTCTCTGCACTCGTCGTTCCTGCCTCGACACGATCTCAGAATCACTCTCCTATCTGCGAGCTGGAAACCGGTCTGGTTTCCTCTGTGTGTTGTCACTCAGCGGTGGCAGCGTGATCACGCCTGCGTCTGAAGTGCTTTGTTAGCACCTGTCTCTTCACGCTTCTTATTTTCTGTCTGTCATGTTCTCTCTATCTCTCACATTTCTTTTCCGTCTCTCCGAGTTACCGTTTCTCTATTTAGCTTGCCGCATGGGTCACATGGTGCTCACCTTCTTATGCAGTGTACTTGTGTCTGCGTGGTGGGTGTGTGTTTCAGGGCACGTGTGTCACGAGTCTCATGATGTGTGCGAGTGTGTAACCCCTGTCCTCTTTCTCTCAGTGTGTATGGAGCAGTGTGAGAATGCCGCATCTCTCCTGGCCTCCGTGCGAGAGCAGGAGATGCAGTTCGAGCGTCTGACTCGAGCTCTGGAGGAGGAGAGGAGGAGCGTGGGGCCCTCCGGTACCCTACCCCGCCCCCTCCCCACCCTGCAGGTAACGCCCTCCCAGCCAATCACGCAGCAGCAGGGTTCCCCGCATCATCACCCATGCTGCATCACTCTGCACCAATGCGTCCTAGTTGGCACCTCGAGGAGCATGGCGATTAACCCATCCTTCAACGTTGTTCAATGTCACCAGAACCCACTTTTTGCATCCTTTCCTCTTGTCATCATTCACCACCCACCCTTTGTCATCATAATGCGCAGTTGTCTGCATCATTCTGCGGTTCATGGCGTGGCGTCACAGAATACTTAGTTTTTAAGTCACACTTCCCTTGCATGTTTCGTCATGTCCTCAATTTGTTTGCCACCTCAACCACTCCTTTTTATTTTATTTTTTTTTTTTTTTTGTGAATGTCACACAAACGCATGTCTGTACATGTCATTAACCTGTCTGTTTGACTTAGCGGTATGAGTATCCTTCAACAAAGGGTAATTTTCCCCCTTTTACTCACTGTCCTCATGGTGAATGTCTGTTATCACTGAAACTTTCTCAGCACCAAAACCCCCTTCCGCTGATGTCTGTGAGCAGAGAGATAACAAACCGGTTTAGTAAGATGAGTCTCCATTGTGTGTAGAGGATTTCAGGAAGCTCTATCTTATGGTGGAAATTGCTCAATCCTAACATGTTAAGTGTCGTCTTATTCTCAGCTTTCTCAGTTTACCTCAGACTAGAGGACTTCTCTGATTGGTTGCATGGCGTCGACTGTGTGTGTGTGATTTCAAAGATTTGAAGGTTTTATTCATAGCTAGATAGGTGCATGCACAACTTTTGTTTCTCTTGGCACTCAGATACATCAGACAAACATATCTCAAAATTGGAAGTACTTCACCTAAATTTATATTCTGTGATTTATACGCGCTCACGGTGTAAAATAACTGTTATTTTAGTATTATTTATGTACTAATGTAGTATTTACTAATGTTTTGAATTAGCTTTTTTATTGTAATTTTAGTTTTAGCAATTTATGTGCTTGTCATTCAATTTAAGTATTTCTATATAACTTCAGTTAGTTGTCAGTTTTAGTTAATTTAGTACTTCAACTTATTTCAGTTAAGTGCCAGCATTTCTAATTTTGAGTTAAGTTTAAGATTTTCATCTCATGTATATTTTATTTTATTTTGGCTTTATTTCACTTACCGAAAATGATAGTTTTAAGTTTTAGATAAAGGAATAGTTCATCCAAAAATGAAAACTGTCATCATTTACTCTTCCCTCATGTCGTTCCAAACCTGTATAGTGTTTTTTTTTTTTTTTTTTTTTTGTTGAACACAAAAGATGATATTTTGAAGAACCAAACAGTTGTTGGTCCCCATTTACTTCCATAGTAGAGAAAGAAATACTATGGAAGTCAATGGGGACCATAACCTGTTCAATTACAAGCATTCTTCAAAATATCTTTTTATGTTCAACATAAGAAAGAAACTCATACAGGTTTGGAACGACATGAGGGTGAGTAAATGATGACAGTTTTCATATTTGGGTGAACTATCCCTTTAATAACACCGCTTCAAACCCTTACAGCTTAATTTCATACATGGAACATGATCTTTTGCAGGATGTCTAGGTTGCACTTTAAATTTATTATAATAAATAGGGACTTGATTTTATTAGCTAATAGTAGAAATTAATGTAAAGCACCATAAATGCAGTTCAATTCATTCATTTGATTGATTTAATTGAAAAGTTTTCCATCTGTCATAGCTCTCAAATGTCATTTGCACTTGTTTACCTTTTTAAATATGGAGCAAGAGAACCACCATTTGACATCATTGATGTCAAACTTGGTGCAACACGTTTTGATGCTCCACATTTGAATTCACCACAAATGTGAATGATACTGAGAACTACAGAAAGACGTATGATTATCCCATAAAGGTACCATATGGCTTAAATTGGTGAATAAATAATAGAGAGGGTTTTTTAGTATTTTTGGGAAAAAAATTGTTGTTTGTTTTTTTTTAAATCTCTCCCATTCTTTCTCTAGCACACTTTAACACACAGACACAGACATGTATGTAAAGATAAGCTGGTCAGCAGTGCGTGGAATGCCGCCATCATATCTGCTCTCTGTTGACATAGTTGTGTAGATATTAACATGCTGAGCAGGCTCAGTTCCTACCTGCTGACAGGTTCCCACAAGCCCGCCTGTCAGCTAAGATTACCTTCTACTTTCACGGCTCCCTCTGTGGACTGGGAATAGTACAGCAGCCCACTTCCCCTGGTTTGGTGTAGAGAATTTGTGCTTTAAGTGTGAATGGTGCTGCATGCCATTGTCATGTAAAAGCATGAGTAATATTATCTAGTAGCGGTCAACCCCCTTCTCATTCCTGGCATTCATTTATTCATCCATCATCCATTTCCGCAACACTGTCATGTTTCTCTTATGGTCTCATTAACTTAAGTCATTTGTTTCAAGTGTTGTTTATGCCTGTGCATCCTTTGCATGAACATTCATAAGATAATGTTTATTTGTTACAGCATTTACTCAAGGTCCTGCTACAGTTTGTGGTCTCTCTGAATGTTTAGCATTATTCATCGACATGATCACTGGCCACATTGACGGCTTCATTATTTTTATTTATTTTTATTATTGTATTTTTTTTCTCTCTCTCTCTTTAGAACGGCCGTGTCACTGGTGATGCAGAGTTAGAGCGGCTCAAATTAAGCGAGGGATACATAAACGGGACTCAGGTTAGTATGGTGTGTCCACAGTGGATAATTTTCTTTAGATGGAGATGTTCCAGTTGTGCAATTAATATGAATACTACTACTACTACTACTACTACTACTACTACTACTACTAATACTGCTACTACTACTAATAATAATAATAATATCACAAAAATAGAATTAAGATTGTTGTATTTTAAAATATGAATAATATTATTATAGTTATTTTTATGTCAGGAAAAAACACATTTCAGTTTTTTGTAAACATTTTATTCAGGAAAAAGGTTTAATGTACATTGTATAAATTCAAATGCTTGCTTATTCATTGTTCATCTGTTTTATGCTTTGAAAAAGATGGTGTATTGACGCAGCTCTGGTCTCAGGCTGTCCTTATTGTTGAACCCTGTGTATTAGTGCACATGAAAGATACTTCTGTGCATATTGTCACACTTAATTCTTCTGTTTCTGCACTAACTTGTTATTGTGTCGTCATTAACGTCCACCTGCGAGTGCTCCAGATGGCGCGTTTGTGTGAGTGGACACCCTTCCTGTTCTTGGCTTATGCTCACTATTGTTCTTTGTTTACGCGTCTGTGCTACAGTACAGGATGTTGGACCCTGGTCATATGGTTGAGTCGGTCACAGTCGAGGAGGACCCCCATGAGTTGATGCCAATTATTTCAGTTGAAACCAGTGATGATGGCACCACACGTCGCACAGAGACCACAGTAAGTTTGCAGTCTAATTTAACTGATGACAAATTTGTCAAGTATGACCACTTGTCTTTGGAAAGATAATGATGACGCGTCCTCTTATCAGGTAAAGAAGGTCACAAAGACGACTACCACACGAACAGTCATTCCCTCAGTCTCCGACACACTTTCCCTTGATGGCACTGGTTCAGTCACTGGGATACCCGGTTGTAATACCCCAATGGACCGTGTGTATAGGCCACCGGGCGGCCCCATGGACTACCCCACCGCTACTGTCCCCCGTAACTACCACTATGGACCACCAGGCTATGATGATTTCCGCAGCTACCCTCCCTCTGAAGCCTACGCCAGTCTCAGTCGAGGGACACGAATGGATGACCGCTACAGGTCTGTGCCTGTTGCATTTGCATTTTATGAGATCGAGCATTGTAGATGTACAAATTAATTCCCCTGTTGCTTTCTCTTTAGGCCCGTGGATGGCTATCGCACACTGGACTCTGCCTATCGCGCCCACAGCCGGCCGCAGTTGGACCCGTACGCAGCCCAGCCCCAGGTAGGACGTATGGGCAGTGCTATGGAGATCTCTGGCATGCAGCGCTTTGTACCAGAGCCATACGGCCTGGAGGATGATCAGAGGAGCCTGGGATACGACGAACCCGATTATGGCATGGGACCACCCATGCATTACAGCACAATGCCCCGGTTGGCACATGCACACCATGCTCCACTTCCGCGCCGGACAGGGTAAGTGTATTCAGTTAGACATTAAGAAAATCATTTTGATTGGGAAAGGTATTATTCACCCTCATGTTGTTCCAAACCTGTATGTCTGTCTGTCTTCTGTGAAACAAAGACTATTTTTAAGAATGTTGGGTTACACTTTATTTTAAGGTGTCCTTGTTACAGTGTAATTACACATTTAGTTACTGAGTAATATTAATTAACTACATGTGCTTATTATATGGTTAGGATTAGGGCTTGGTTTAAGGTTACTTGCATCTAATTATGCATAATTTGTTATTGTAGTAGTAAGTACATGTAACAAGGACACCTTAAAATAAAGTGTTACCAAATATTGGTAACCGAAGAATTTCAGATCCCATAGTATGTCCATGCTATGGAATGTTAATGGGAACTATAATAGTTTGGCTACCAATTTTATCAACTTTTGCATTCCATAGAAGAAGGGGGTAAAAAAATCAGTCAGTTTGAACTGCTGTTTGTTTTGTGTAGGTCATATGAGGGCACACTGGATGGTGATATGAGTGGAGCTGGTGATATGTATTATTGGGGAGGAGGAGCTCCGCTGGCTCAGGGAGAGAGAGGCAGCATGGCATCATTGGACAGCACTCTTCGTAAAGGCCCTGCCCCCACAGCATGGAGGCAGCCGGAGCTTCCTGAAGTCATCGCTATGCTCAACTACCGCCTGGACCCTGTCAAAAGCAATGCTGCAGCATACTTGCAACATCTCACTTTTAAGAACGATAAGGTTAGTATGAATGTACACACTATGCTTTGTATTCCCGTCCACATAGCAGTATGTTACACTACTGATCAAAAGTTTGGGGTCAGTTGGTTTTGACTAAAAAAAACAGTATTTTTGTGGAATATTACTAAACCGTTATCTTTTAAAATATTTTAAAATGTAATTTATTCCTATAAAGCGAAGTTGGATTTTCAGTAGTCATTACTTCAGTTTTTAGTGTCACATGATCCTTCAGAAATCATTCTAATATGCTGATTTGATGATGGTAAAAAGTTTCATGAGCAGAAATGTTGAAAATGGTTGTGCTGCTTATATAATATAATATATTAAATTATATTATTTTTAACAAACTTTTTAATGAAAAAAGTTATTTAAATAAAAATATTTTTGTAACATTATAAATGTCTTTACTATCTCTTTTGTTGTGCATCCTCTCTGAATAGTAGTATTAATTTAAAAACTTACTCAAGCAAACTTTTGTTCTGATTGCCTGTGATTTCATCACTAAAGCCCCGTTCACACCAAGCACGATAACGATAAAGATATAGTTCTAAAAATTGTTCTCAATATTAAAGCATAGCAGAGTCCACACCACAACTATAACGATAAAGGCACAGAGAAACGATATCGTTGGAATCACTTTCAGTACGATTTTTTTTCCAGCTGATGAACGATACAAACATTGACATCCAATCAGAATCCATCCTGCTATCACAAGCTCAAGAATTTAAAGCGGCAGACGCGCGTGCGCTGAGAATAAACAGACGATATCGTTCGCTGGTGTGGAAGCTAATATCGTTATCTTTATAGTTATTGTTCTTGGTGTGAACGGGCCTTTAGTACTGGTTTTTGAGAAGTCACCCAAATGACATGGTGTCTATGCAAATTCCATGCCCTCAGTTTTTCCTCTCTGTCTTTGCAGGTGAAGTCAGAAGTTAGACGACTGAAGGGGATCCCTGCCCTCGTGTCCATGCTGGATAACCCAAAGAAGGAGGTGCATTACGCAGCATGCGGAGCACTCAAGAACATCTCATACGGACGAGATCCAGATAACAAGATAGCCATCAAGAACTGTGATGGAATTCCCGCGCTGGTGCGGCTACTGAGGAAGACGAGAGATCAGGACCTTACCGACACCATAACAGGTACACACTGTTTTTGTGCTATTAAAGTCACAATGAAACCGACTTACACCATGTCTGCACCAGATGCAAACGGTGTGGTGTGGCGCGACAAATTCTATAGAACTCATTATAATCAGTGGACACACTGGATGCGGTGCAAATCTCCATCAGTAAACTGCTGCCTCATTCTACTTATGATGTGCTGACACAAAGTTCAAATGACTTTCAATGGTTGCTTTGTCACATACAGTGTAGACAGACTTTAGCTGTTTCAGCATGACATGAAAATTGTCCTGTCCGGTGTAGACACGGTGTTGGCAACAAATCCATATCGAGATGTACATTCGGGACTTATCCATTGGTTGTTGATTGGTTGGAGGCAGATCTGAGTTCAGTAAATTGTAAGAACGTCATCAGATACCAATCTGTTTTTTCACTGACCTTTTGATTTAAAAATTACGAGCTCAAAAGAAAAAACTAAACATGCATGGATGGATCATTTACAGTAAGATCAATAACATGCATTTAGAAAATGTGTGAATTTCCGTTTCAGTTCTATTGGTTTTTTTATTCAATTTTTAATATTATTTAATCATATTTGAATGTAATTTCTAATTTTTTAAGCAAGGATGCATTACACATATCAAAAAGTGACAGTAAAAACACATTTACCTATAATGTTATGGAAGATTTCTGTATCAGAAGTTTATCATACAATCCTGGTAAAAAAAAAAAAAAAATTGACAAAAATATTAAGCAGTACAACTGTTTACAACACTAATAAGAACTGTTTCTTGAGCACCAAATCAGCATATTAGAGTGATTTCTGAAGAATCATTTGACACTAAAGACTGGAGTAATGGCTGGAATAAATTTTAAAATATGAGTGTTAATTAAAAGCTATAATATTTCACAATATTGCTTTTTCACTGTATTTTTGATCAAATAAATTCAGCTTTGGTAAGCATAAGAGACTTCGGTCAAAAACATAAACGATAATGTCATGTCAATTTCCATTTTAACGTTAACATCCCGTTTCAGGTGATTCAAGCACAAGTGATCAGACGAGACAGTTTGTCGCTTACATCTTGTAGTAACTGATGGCTCGTTCTCTCTCAGGCACGCTGTGGAACCTGTCGTCTCATGACTCTGTAAAGATGGAGATCGTGGACCACGCGCTGCATGCCCTGTCCGACGAGGTGATGGTTCCCCACTCGGGCTGGGAGAGGGGGAACGAAGGGGGAGAGGAGAGCTGCAAACCCAGACACTTGGAGTGGGAGACGGCGCTCACCAACACCACCGGCTGCTTAAGGTACGGTACATTAATGCATTTGGCAGACGCTTTTATCCAAAGTGGCTGACAGCGAATTCAAAGTGTACATTTTTCAGCCTGAGAATCAAGAGTAGTTAAGCCAGAGAGAGGGGCGGAGGAAAGGATTAGGATGTATTGAGAAGGGACAGTTTTATGATTCAGATTAATGAAAGACGTTAAAGGGAGGAGGGATGTGCCTCAGTGCTGCTAAAGAATTCCTGTCAAGAAAGTTTGTGTGTGTGTGTGTGAGGAAACTGCATTTTTTGTGGAAGAAAGGAGGGAAGTGCAAAGGAAATGCTCTTGAATTGTGTTTGCGAGCAAGAACCTCTGAGTCCGTGAAAGAATCAGGACAAAGTTTGGACAAAAGAGAGAAATGTGATCTTTGAGTCCACTTATTTCCCTTGAGTGCTTCTCTTTGAGAGTGTCCCTCACTTCTCCCACTCGCCTGTTAGGTTTTTAGAAAGCAGTCGGTTCAGTCGGAGGAATGGTTTTACACCGTGATTACATTTAAGTAGAGCTAACGGTGTCTTGCCTTTTTAACCCTCACCGTTCAGCTTTACAGATGCCATCTGTGTATACACTTGGTTGATATGTTTTAGGTGATGACCTGGAGCTAAAACTTTCTGTGCGTGCCAAACGTTACTAAACATTAAACAGGCTGTGTCCTAATTAGTTGCATGACGTTTTGCTCTCAGGAATGTGAGCTCGGAGCGGAGCGAGGCCAGGAGGAAGCTGAGGGAGTGCTCTGGACTGGTCGACTCGCTCATGTACATCGTCCAGTCACAGATCAACTGTAAAGATGTGGACAACAAGGTAACAACTGGACTTTCCTTTCGGGCTTTGAAAGCTGCACTTTCATACGCACGGCTCTTTTTATGATGGGGAAGCACATGAGTAGAGCGTTTTAGGGAAGAGCAAAGGGGGAAGAAAGCATTGTTGGTCATTTTTATTATTGCATATTGAACATTTTCAATCATAGTTCAATGCATTGTTATAATTTGGGGGAATAATTAGGGTTATTTAGAACTAGTAGGTTCTTTTGGGCTGTTAGACTTTTGTGTGTGTATATTTATAATATATTTAATATATTTATTTTTTTTTTTAATACTTAAACCCATTTACACAGAAAACATTTAAATAACTAATGAAATTAAATGTACTACATTATAGTACCATTCAAATTTTTGTAGTTATTTTGAAAGAAAATTAATGTTTTTGTTGAGAAACGAAGAATTAGAGTGATCAGAAGTGACAAAAGCATTTTTATTTAAAAAAAAAAAAAAAAATTCAAATGAATGCTGTTCTTTTAATTTTTTATTAATCACGGGTTTACACAAATATTAAGCAAAACTACTGCTGATAATATGAAATCTTAAGCACCAAATCCGCATATGAGATTGATTTCTGTAGGATCGTGTGACACTGAAGACTAGAGTAATGGCTGCTGGAAATTCATCTTTGCCATTTTAATATATTAAATATTCTATTTAATATATTAAAATAGAAAATATTTATTTTTAATTAGAATATTTCACAATATTACTGTTAACCTACTGTTTTTAGCCTTAGTGAGCATAGGACCTTTCAAAAACTACCTTGATTGGTAATGTCTTTATATAATGCCCATATATTGATCATGTCCTGATCCTACTTACTAAAGAGTAATAAATAAAAAAATATATATTTTTTTTTATTTATTACTCTTTAGTAAGTAGGATCAGTCTCCACTCTTTCATCAATGATTTTATATATAAAAGCTAAATTTGACATTGGTAGTTATCCTGTTTCATTCTCTTACATGGTTTTTATTATTTAATCATGTTTATTATGTCTGTGTGCAGCTGATTGAGAACAGCGTGTGTCTGCTGAGGAATCTGTCCTATCAGGTGCATCGGGAGATACCAGGCTGCGAGCGCTATCAGGAGACGGCTCCTGTCAATCAAGGCCCCGTCCCTTCCCAAAAGGGCGGCTGCTTCAGCTCCCGAAAGGGCAAAGGTTCATGTCTTATTCATTTAAAGAAAAACACAGGCACTGGCTGTGGGCCGTAACCAATTAAAATAAGTTAACTTGCTATCTTTGCATTCCACTGCATAATCTCTGTGTTGTGTAAACCAAACCAAGAGGCCGTGTCTATTCCTTTTCTTAATCATAGTACACACTTTGAAGTGTGTTAAGCTTGTAAGTTTGATATGTGCCAGATCAAGTTTGTTTACACAAGAAGGAGATGCGACATGCATGAATTTGACACGAGTGTGTGCTTTGTGGGTTTGTTGCTGAATAATGTAGGGTGGCTGGGGCACTATTGCAATTTTTTTTTAATGCCAAAACAGTCCTTTGCTCTCATTTTCTTCTGTATCTGTCTCTTCTGCTTTCAATCCGTACATCTTTTTATCCTGTAACAGACGAGTGGTTTTCCAAAGGTAAGCTTTTCTGTCTTTTTTATTTTTTCTTTTCTTTCCTTTTTTTTTTTTATTTTATTAACGTAAAAAGGCTTTGCTTTCATGGAATCACATTTTTTCTCACTGTAACCCGTTATTAACACTGTTATAGGTCAAAGTTCAGAAAATGGATCTGAAATGGAAAGCTCAAGTAATGTTTTAGGGGAAAATGTTGTTTCTCATACCATTTCACATTCGTTTTATGAGCTGCACTACTTTTGTAAAGTAAGAAGGCATTTTAAGGGGCCCAGTCACACAAATAAGGTTTTTATTGATCTGAAAGAAGTAGACGTGGAAAAAGTATCAGATTATGTCGCTGGACACTAAACTCTAGAGCTCCGTTTTAAAGCCTAGTAAGCATCCAGACTATCATGGACAAAGAAATTTTAGCATAAATTTACAAATCTGTTCTTAGAAAACTGGGAAATGTTCTCAAATCTTTTAGATATGATTTTTGTGACTCTGGTCTGTAAAAATGCTTTCTGTATTTATAGCATTTCACCAGTACCCACCAGAGGGTACCAGAACGCAGCATTTCTGATAAATCCATTCTTTACAAACCTTCACTGTTAATCTTTAATCATGTAGACATATTAAAAGATAATTGTCTGATTTTTTTTATTTTAAACTTGCACTTTGTCACCTCTCTATAAAGTCATATACTACTGTGAAAGGCCCGTTTTAAAGTTCTTTTCATTGACCTACACAGACTGAACAGATAAAAATGAACATCTTAAAGAAGACAGAGCCCCAGAGCACACCTATCTGTTACTGTCTGGAATCGCCCCACAACAAATGGTAGTTCATAGGTGTTCACTAGTCGTCGTGGTGAACTTTATAATGGAAAGTTTGCTTTAGCAAGCTGTTTCAAACTCCAAATGAACTTTGTTTTGGGCTTTTTACATCACACCAGTTTATTCTTTGATTTTGCTTGAAGTATATTGGGGTTTTAAGTCATCAGTCATTAAAACACATGGGGTTTTCCTCAGAGGATAAATGTAGCCTCTGTCATAACTGTCTGAAGAAAATCTTTGTCTAAAGAAAATCCCCTTAAGGTTTTCTTCAGACTTACATCACTACCATTAAACAGCAGATAAGATTTCTGTGCCGTTTCGTGTGTCACTCTATTTCACTTGTTGCTCATGCCGTCTGCTTTGTTCAGGAAAAAAAGAGGATGATGGAACTTCAGATACCATTGACATTCCAAAGAGAAGCACACCAGCCAAAGGTACAATGACAGTCTTGTTCGCTCTGAATGCTTACACTAGTAGTTTAGTTTTGCCTCGTATTGTAGTTGAATAATAGAGTAAATAAAATGTAATGATTGTGTTTTGTAGGTTATGAGTTGCTGTTCCAGCCAGAGGTGGTGCGTGTCTACACTTCTCTCCTGAAAGAGAGCAAGAACCCCTCGGTTCTTGAAGCCGCGGCGGGGGCCGTGCAGAACCTGTGTGCGGGCCGCTGGACTGTGAGTAATAGTCACTCTGAGTGCATTTTTATGTGTAGATACTAGGGCTGCACGATATATTGCATGCGATTATCATGCGCATCTCATCAGTAAAGCCGGTTCTGTGATTCGTAATTTAATACACAGAGCCGTAGTTCACCGACAAGCTATGCAATTCGAGCAAGCTACGCAATTAGATACGATACTGCTATTGCAGTCCAGAGCGTATTAGACTCATTCAACATTATAGGAGCCATATTTTTATTATTTAATTAAAAGCTTGATTTACTATGAAAACCTAATGCAACTTTAACTTTTTAATCCAGAAATACAAGCATTTATGGAAACTAGGCTGCAAAAACTATTCGTTCTAAACTTCTGTAGCTTTTTGTATTTAATGAAACATTTTGCCACTGAAAAAAAATATTGCCTACATAAGTGGACATCAGTGGAGAGAAAAGTAAACGACAGTATAATTTGACCTCTTTTACAGTAAATATGCCTTTTATTTCTTGATGCTGATTGGTTGACCCACATCCCAAAGGTGATTTAATCTGATTCGCACCTGTGCCACATGACTTGTGTAGTAAATTTGAAAAACATTCAATTGTCTATAAGCCAGGGCAATTAAAGGAGCTTAATTTTAAGAAGCCAAAATCATCATTAATAATAATGGTAACAAGACTATCAAGATAAATTATTGTGCTGCTTTCCATTTTGCAGTTATAATTTAATCTTGTTATAAATTCAACACACCCCTTTGTTATACAGCAGTGTGCTTTATCCCTCTACTCAATATGCATTATACAATAATATACAAATGTTTTTTTTGTTTGTTTTTTTTATTCCAGTTAAATCAAAGTTCAAAGAAATCTTTAAAAGATGAATATATTTATAATGTTTCCAAGGACAGGAGTTAAATAGTGACCTCAACATTGCCCCCTCCTCAAAAAAAATATTTATGTACTGTATGTGTGTATATTTATTATTAATGCCCTTATTCCTTAGTTAATGTTTGTTTGATTAGGTTCATCAGGTGGAAAAATCTTGACAGTTTCGTAAATTACTTCTGTCCTTATCTTTTCAGTATGGGCGGTACATCAGAGCAGTGGTTAGACAGGAGCATGGCCTGCCGATGATGACCGAGCTGTTGTCTCATGGGAACGACCGTGTGGTCAGAGCCATGTCTGGAGCCTTGAGAAACCTGGCCATTGACGCTCGCAACCGTGAGCTGCTAGGTATGTGAGCAAACAATATCTGTTTGGCCTTCGTATGTGTGTCCATTCATTGTTGTTCCCATCAAAACCTCTACAAAAATCCATATTTGTACAGTCCCAATGAATGAATCCCAGTGTATTTTACCCTCTTCCTCTCTCTGTGTAGGGAAGCATGCAGTGCCTAACTTGTTGGCCAATCTGCCAGGCGGTGGTCAGAGTCAGCCTGTGCGCGCGCTCTCAGAGGAGACGGTGGTGTCTGTTCTCAGCACTATGGTGGAGGTGGTCGGCTCCAGCGTGGATGCGGCCAAAGCCCTGCGCAGCTCCCAGGGCATCGAGAGACTGGTGCTCATCAACAAGGACAGGTATGTATAAGTGACTTTTAATAACTGTCCGGTCACTTTGGAGAAGACTGGAAGAGGAACAAGTATTTAACTGCAAATACCAATCCTCCGTTTTCCCTTATAGCAACCGTTCAGATCGTGAGGTGCGTGGCGCTGGGCTGGTGCTGCAGGTCGTGTGGGGCTTCAAAGAGCTCCGCCGCACACTGGAGAAAGACGGCTGGAAGAAAACAGACTTCATGGTGAACCTTAACCCTCCTAACAACACCCGCAGCAACGGAGGATATGAGGACAGCACCTTGCCACTAATAGACAGGGGTAAGACCCAACACATTCCTGCTGAATGCTCTGTAATGTGTTTACACAGCAAACAGATGTTTATCGGCCACATGGACATACAGGATACATCTCAGTGTTTCTGTGATCTGACTTTGTTTGGGTCTCTTTGTTAGGGGGCAAACAGGACAGAGACATGATTCCTCTTAATGACATGGGACCAGGTAAAAAAAAAAAAAAAAAAAACTCTTATTCTCATAGTTTATGCTTATACACAAGGTCTAAAATGAACTTTTATCTGCATTTTCCAGTGGTGGATTAGGTTTTCCCAATTCTCATTTTCAACACTTGTCTTTTTACTTCAGTTTACACTTTAAAATAAAATATATATATATATATATATAAAGTATATAAAAAAATGTTAATAGTAAATATCATGTGCATCAAGATTGGGGTTGGTATTTTTTTTTTTTTTATATATAAATGTCTTTCAATTAAGTGTTTTGGTGATGCTCACCAAGGATGCATTTATTTGATCAAAAATGCAATAAAAACAGTAATATTGTGAAATATTGTACAATTTAAAATGACTGTTTTCTATTTTAATAATTTAGAAATGTAATTTATTCCTGATGGCAAAGCTGAATTTTCAGCATCATTACTCCAGTCTTCAGTGTCACATGATCCTTCAGAAATCATTCCAATATGATGATTTTAACAGAATTTTGTGAAAAAGAAATAGTAAGCACACTTATAGTGTTACAAATGATCACTTTTGATCAATTTAGCATCTTTGCTGAATACAAGTGTCACATTCTTGGATTTAAAAAAAAAAAAAAAAAGAAAGAAAAGTATTTCCTCAACTCAAAATGCTTTTTATCTGTGGTACCAGACGCTTACTCTACGCTAGACCAGAGAGGACGGAGAAACACTTTAGATGACACTCTGGATCGCTCTGACAGGGAGGCACCTCAGGTAACACACACCTGCAAGGGAACATCCACTCCTGAGCAGTTACACACAACAAACAACCTGTTCTCACTAAACTTCCCTCACAATTCAGCACATCAGACATCCCCAAACCCACACACCACACAACCTGAAACTTATTAACCTACTGTGATTTCACTAATAATACTAAGAGGGGTCTCACTTCGTCTAACTCTTTCTCACACCCCTCTCCTTCTATTATCACTCCCCTCTTCAATGCCTTTTCCTTTCTTTTATCCTCTGTCAATCTCTCTGTATCTCTCTCTCTCTCTCTCTCTTTGACTCTCAGGGAGGAATGTATGGGGAGAGGCGGGGCTCTTTGCCTCTGTTGGACTCTTATGATGGTTAGGCCACTCCCCCTCCCCCCCACTCAGTGCATGAGCACGCATGGTATGTGTGTCCACCTTCTGCATGGCCTTCATGTGGATATTTAAGTGTATGTGTGCCGCTCAGTGTACTTGTGGTTCTAACCCTCATTAACTCTGTTTTGTTATTCTGTACTTGAGTGGAAATGGTTTTTACTAATTTCTGTAAATCTCGTCCTGTGTTGGGGAAGCTTCTTGAAATTTGGTGTAGCTTGTAGTTGGGGAGCTATAGTTTCACAGTTAAGCAATGGCTACTGAAATGTAGTTGGGTATACAAGCTGCTTACTAAAATAATGAATTTATTTATCAATTTATTTTTAGAACTTAATTTTTACAACTGGTGCCATATTTATCTCATACAAAAATGATCTCAAATAGGAAGACAGCTTTAAGTTGCACAAAAACAAACAACTGAAGTCAATTTACATTTCAAAAAAGTTAAAATAGTGACAGCTATATGTGTGTATGTATATAAATTAAATAAAATTTTATATATATATATATATATATATATATTTATATTTGCCTTCACTGCCTTTTTGCAGTGAAATATTTAACTAAATTCGAGGAAAAATGGACTCAAATTAATTTCTTTTTTTTCAATTAGAGCCATATTTATCTGGTGCAAAAACAAGTCAAATAGGATGACAGCTTTAAATTTAAACAAATTTACAATGAACAACTATTCTGAAACAACTGAAAAGTCCATTTTTTCACTACAAAAATAGTGTATGTAGATTTATTTATTTATTTATTTATTTATTTTTTACATAAAAAATCTCAATGTTCGGAAAACAGCTCAGCGAATGCCACGTTCGATTAGCAGTGCTGCTACTTTTCAGTTAGTTACTCCCCAACACTGATCTCTTCCTCTCATGTGTCCACTTTGGTCACATGACTGATGTTTCAGTGGTTGTATCTGTCATCACTTTGTCTCATAAAATGGGTGATGTGAATTTTGTGTAATGCGCACAAATTCCCATCGCAGCTGTTTGATGACACATTACTGAATCATTTTCCTTTGTTATTAGTAAACCTAATGTAAGCGAGTGCCACGTCTGACCTTCACGTCTCATCCTGTCTCTGTCCACAGAAAAACTGATCGTGTGCATCACCCGCCGTGAGTTTCCTCCTCCTGCCTACTGTCCCTGCTGAGCCTCTGATCTCATCACTTACGGGACCATAGCCACTAATTGCAACGACCCTTCTGTAGTTTTCAACATTCTCGTGTTGTCACTCTCCTGCTCTCATTGAGATCAATGTGATTGAGAACAGCCACTACTTCATACGGACGCTTTTTATGTCAAATAATGGAAACACTAGGGACTACAAGCTCTGTTTAGTCACATCCCCAGCTTATTGAGCTTTATAAATCATTTCCTTTTTTTATTGTTTTTTGCTTATGCATCTATTAGAACACTAGTTAGAGTATGGCATTGGTGTTTTGATTATTTTGCTTCATCCTGCTTTGTGGTTCACACTGATAAAAAGGTAATGCCAAATTGCATCAGTCATATGTGGCCTGCAGAAAATAATGTATATAGAATTTTTTTGGTAAGTTTTATGTCTCGATGCATTGCAACGGGCATGAGGCCTATTTTTTGTCATTTTCTGAAAGCACTAGACTACCACCAATTCCCCTTAAGTTATCCATCTGTGGTTTTTGTGGATGGTCTCGTGGAGTGTTCGGTCTCTAGGAAGTGGTTGTTGTGAACGCGTTGATGAAGCATTACAAAAGAGGCAGAGGGATATTTGATTGTGAGATTTTTGTTGTTTTTTAAACCAGTAGCATACAAGAAAGTTCTCTAGTGGTAGGTGAGGATGGTTTTATTCATTCGGTTGTCAAATTTGCAAAGCATTACAGAGTGGGAAATCTGTTTTGGGATTTTATTTGTTTTGTCTTTGAAATTGTCACTGACAACGATTAGTTTCTGTGGGAACTCAAAAGGTCCTCACACTTCGTTTATAATAAGTACAATTAAATAGCCACAAAAGAGCCTTTAACTCTGAGACAAATTGTAGCCCTGGTCTTCGATCTGTCTGAATATAAATGAATGTGTAAATATGACCGTGTCTCACAAATCCACTCTGCATACTTGGAGTGCCTCGCTTGCTCAGCGCGTCATTTGAGTGTGTGTTTGTGACGAGCGGTGAACAGGGACGTTCGGCCACACTCCTGCCTCTTGGTTTCAGTGCCTGTTTGTGCAGAGAGTGAACGAGTGTACATTTGAGGATGTATATGCATATTTTTTTTTTCTGAGATCCATAAGTACAGTGCTCGTTTCTTAGACTGCATAATTAAAAATGCACAGTAAGTCTGTTGTAGATATTTACTGAATGGAAACTTTAGCACTAGGGGTAATGGATTTTTTTTTAAGAATTTTTTTTTTTTTTTTTTTAAGAATTTTTTTCCCCCCATTGCCTTTTTAATTCCCTGTCTACCAATCCGCAGACCAATCCTTCGAGACGCTACAGTCAGTAAAGGAAAGGTTGGCTGTTGACTAAATGGATGTGAGCCAGAAGTCCGAGTTCTGATACAGGAGGCTGTTCACAAGTTCGAGGAATCAATCGATTGTTCAGTGTTGAGGGAGGCAGATGAATCTTTTAATTACAAAAACATTGCATCTCTTTCAGGCAGGATTTAGCCAGATTTTGATTCTAGCTTGATGAGAAAATAAGATAGATAAAATAAAAGCACATTTAACTATATATACCAGAGAATATTTGTTAATTTTAATTATTTTTTTCTTGGTTTTTGTTCTTTTGCTCTTTCTTTTCTATATTTTATGATTGGGGCTGATTTTGTTTTTCTGGGGTGTTGTGGGTGAATGCATATGCAATCAGTTTTATTTTTTAAATAAATGCATTTACGGTTTATATCTTTTAAAGACGAAAGGAAAAATTCTTTGTGTCATGTGCTGTCAGTTGACATGTTTCTGCAACACTAACGTGGATCTTGATTCATAATTTCTATATTTCAACACTTTACCTTTGGTCTTGAACGTTGCACCTTTCTCTCATGGATTGAACATGTAACTTAGCAATACTGTTTTTGTTTTGTTTTTTAATAAAAGTGATTTTTTTCCAAGGTTCCGACAGTGAATTTTTGTGTGGTTCAAAGAGTGTTTTAACACATTTAATACATTCAATTGATTAGAATTCTTCATTTTCAGAACATCAGTTTAATGAAGTAATTGAGAAATGTAATATATTTCACCATATACAGCCTAGCTGCTTACTGAGAAATATGTTTGGTGCACGTTATCATTGAATTTATTCAACTTCAGAGAGTTGTTCTCTAAAAAGCCTTTTACAAACTAGTCAAGACAGTGTGAATTTAACATGCTTAAATTACTTGAAAGTAACTAAACCAGTGGTTTACAACCTTTTTGTTCAATATTGTCCACAGCAATGTTCCCATCCGTTTTTACCAAAGCATTTACACGAGTTTTAAAGTTATTTATCTCTTTTTATAAGTTATCATTTCTGCCTAATGTTTTAGTGTGCTTGGCATAGCTAGACAAAATTGTTATAAAAATGCCCAGAGTTTTAAGATTTTATTAATTAGGCTGCATGGCCTTTCTAGATCTAAACATCACGTTTCTTAAAATTAGGCTTCTTCATATGTCCAGGGGTTTTTTCAAGACCGAAAGAGAAGAGGGGGAAAAACAGCTTTGAAGGAGGTGAATTTAAAATGCTAAATTGTTGGTTTTTAGTAGTTTTAGCTGATGATGATAATAGTGCTTATCTTAACTATTTTAAGCCATAGTGAGCCCCCATGCTCAGAACCACTGATACAAACCTAAATTCACTCATTTTAATGAGACTACATTGAAGAGAGCGTTTAAACCAATAAATGCATTTGTGGAAATGTCAGAGTCTTTTTTTTTTTAACTTGGAGAATGTCTTATTTTATTAATCTTCATCAGATTTCAGTTGCACAAGTAAACATGAACAAAATCATGAAACTGCTGGTGTTTTTAACGAATCGTTTGAATGAATAATTCAACAAACTCTTTCAAAATGCTCACCTGTAGCGCCATCTACTGACAGAGCCACTGAACAAATCAGTGAATGAATCTTTTTGGTGAACTGATTGAATAGTGGAGCAAGAGAGAGAGTCGCTTGATTTGAGATGCAGCGGCTCACGTGTCCTACAGATCACCTGTGTTTGCGTATGTAAAATTATTTGTCTATATTGGATTATAATGTGTTGTCTTAGCAAGTTTGATGAACACCGTGCACTTAGCGTTTGAAAACAAGACGGCTTTGCAGTATTAATACCAGATGAATCCTCGCGACATCAGGCTCAGCTGACTTTAGAGATTGAGAAGAGTATGGCTGAGCTAGCCTTTCTTTGCCAGTTAATACCAAACAACATGAAGACGTTGAACTGAGATCACAATTACCTGACGCTCATACACAGGTCCTTCTGTCTTCTCGAAATATTTACCTCTATCTATCTAAAAAATAAATAAATTGTTCATATCATCAGCAGATGGATCTGTGTTGATAACACAAAGTAAGTAAATATCATCATGCAAAATTGAATAAAGGTGTTATTTCTGGATGGTTAACAGTTTTAACTTTTGTTTTGAAGTTTCTAAATGTGTTTTAGTCTGAAGTTGCTACCAGCATGTGGCAGTATGAGCATCCTGACTTTGCAGTATTCCTGCTCTGTGAGCTTCAGAAGCAGCAGCAGGGGAGCATCTTCTGTGACACACTTCTGCAGACAGACGGTAAGAGATCAGAGATCTTCTGTGCTGGAGATAGCCAGCTCTGGGTCTGTCTCATTGGAAAGAGCTGTCAACTTTATAACCAGCAACTTCTAAACAAATCATATCAAGACCCTGATTATGTCTTTGCTATGGTTTTCCAAATTGTAGAGCAGTCGGTGACCATAGAAGTAAATTAAAGAAATGAAAAGTGTGTAATGTTTTAAAAGAATTTTCTAGACTAAACTCTTTTCTTTTTCACACTAAAGCAGTTCATTCAGCACAGAATTGATTTTTTTTTTTTTTTTTACTTATTTTTTAGTAGTGTTTGAAGGCTCCTGATGCAACATTAATAAAAGTTCCAATAACATTTAGATTTATTTGATTTGATTTGTGTTTTTCTTTTTTCTTCTTCTTTTTTTTGGCAGTTGGTTTGTTTGCTTGGCCATTTTTGTCATTTAAAATCCTTTAAAAATTGACATTTTAAGATTTGAAAAAAGAGTGCTTTGTTAGGGAGAATGAATCATTTGGTTTCTGAACAGTTATTTTAAACTAATATTTTACATGTATTTTTTTTTTCTAAGAATCTATAGACTTCCGTTGCCTGTGATGTTGTATTTGACTAATATGTTTTCCTATGCTTTTCTTTAAAAAAAAAAAATCTTTTCAACTCTTCAGGTGTCTGTATTCCAGCTCACAGTTGTGTGTTAGCTGCTCTAAGCCCCGTCCTGTCAAGAGTCCTTTCCACTTCCCCTGCTCCACAGGCAGGGCAAAACAGGCTTCTGAGGCTTGAGGCTGTGGGATCGCATGCCTTACTAAAGCTAGTTAAGTTCCTGTACACGGGGGAAATGGAGATCAAGAGTCAGAGCGAACATGAGGAGGTAATGGCTGCTGCCTTCAGACTTGGACTTAAAAACCTTTTGGAAAAGAAGAGAGTGTGCTTGGAAAGACATTGGAGAGAGATTGGTGTACAGACAGAAGATGTGAATAGCCAGGAAAGTGAAATCATGTCTGAGCCATTAAGGATACAGAGCAGTACTCTTCCAGTGCATTGTGGCTTATTGGAAGCTGATTTGTCCTCATTGTCATTACTTGATGAAGCTAGTCCAACTGCAGGTTTTAATCAGACCAGTAATGCCACTGTTCCTTCCCTCGCTGTCGTGACAGAAGCATCTGTAATAAGTCATCATAAAACAAAGAGGTGGAAAATGGCAAAGAGAGCAAGCCAATTAAAAAAATTAACTCGGCAACAAATGAATGTTTCAGGCAAAAACTTCCAGAAACTTTTAGAGGCAGATAACAGGCAAAAAAGTGCTACTGCTGAACAAAAGGAGGCCAAATTGGACCAGCTTAAAGTTAGGATAAAACTGAAGAGGAGCGGAGCTTGCTGGGAGAGCGACCTTCTCGTTTCTGTCCAAGGTGAGAGCGAGAAGAACCCAGAAGAAATGAAAGAGTGTGGACTTCAAACTCAGGTAAGGATTTATCTTTAAATCTGAAATTATTACACAATTTAGACAAATAAAGCATAGTTTATATCAATATATTTAAATATATATATATACACACAGACATCCTGAAGTCACGCATCCTGAAAAAAAACAGATCATGGTTTCCAGAAAAATATAAAGCTGAAATATTTTCACATATATATACTGAATGGACATAGTTGCAATCAAAATTATTCAACCCTCTTGACCTGTAAGACATTCTGCTGCTGTGAACAAAAATTTATGAAAAAAGTTCAACCAAGGCATCATTAAATTATAATAGGAAAATTATTAATACACATTTGAGTGATTCTCAGTACATAGTTAATGAAAATTAACAAAAAATAAATAAATCTAATTGGCTCTGAACATTGATGCACAAAATTATACAATGCCAACAGTTCATTTTGTAGAGAATCGTTTTACCTGTAATAACCTCCAAGAAACGCTGCCCCTAATTGCCCCATTCCTTGTTTGAAAAAGCTTTCAGATCACTGATATTCTTTCTTCAAATTCCACCAGATATTTTAAATGAGATTTAAATCTGAAGACTGATCTGGAATAACTTCATAAAAGTTATTCCAGAACTCCACAGGTCTATCCAAATTAATTTTGTTAATTAAAGTCAGCCTTTTATATTCTTCTTGATCATCTTTTGTTCAGAAAGATGTCCCAACTTGAAGGTCATGCTTGTTTGGTGTTCGTCTTATACTCTTTATCGATTTTTTTCCTCCCTCCTTACATCAGGTCATCTTGCAAGTCTTTGGCAGTAAAACGAATGTTTTTCTCAGTTGCTCTGATCAAGTATTTTATTCTCTTTGATGATATTGTGCTTTTTCTTCAATGCCCTCAAAGGTTTTCAGATATAACATTTTAAACTTATAAGTTTGCTAGCTGTGTCTCCATAACTTTCAGTGACTTGGAAATCTTCTTGTAGCTAATCAAGTGAAGTGTTGTTGTAGTTTCCAACAGCTTAGTTGTGTTTTAACACAATATTGCACCTTACCAGAGAAATAAGCGACTTAAAACAGCAATGTTGAGTAGGGGTTGAATAATTATGACATCTTTGTATTACAAAAAAATAATATATTACTTAGAAATAAGTATTAAATTATATATTGACATTATCACTTTTAATATGCTACTAAAATGTCATAGATGGCCTTATTTAATTCAAGAAAACTTACATTTATAAATTATAGTCGCTGAAGGGTTTAATATTTTTGATTGCAATTGCATATATAATACAAACTACATATAACTACATATATATGAGCATACACATTTGGCTGAAAATGTTACAGTATATATATATATATATATATATATATATATATATATATATATATATATATATATATATATATATATAGCAAACTGTCTATTCAGTATTTTCTCTTGTTCATTTCATAATTTTATTTATTTATTTATTTTTTCTGACTAAAGAGCTGCCCAGCTAGTGTACTTCCTGGTCAAAGTCTTGGAACTCTCACCCCACCGACGGACCTGCCTATTTCACCCTCCAATTCTTCCACACATGCCTCTTCAGATAAATGTCTTCGTACTCCACACCACGTTTCTGTCTCTTCCCCTTTGGAAATACCAACTTTATCTTCAAGCCCTCCCCAAGCAGATGAATCTGATGAACATATTGCAAAGATGTTGGATGATATGTTGATGGATTTAAACATCCTGCCATTGATGCCAATAGACAGAAATCTGGATGAGCAAGAGCAGCTAGTTTCTCTTCAGGATCCAAAAGGTCAGCAGAGGGCTACTGAGGCCTCTGCTCAAGGTGCTTGTCTTTATATACAAAGCTGTGAGCCAGAGATGAAGGGATCTGATGTTAGCAAAATAGCAGTACCAGTTGGGTCACCAGGACAAAGAGATGAAGGTAAAGCATCATCTTGAAATGTCTTGGGTTTGTGTGCTTTAGACCATGCATGTGTACATTCATCATGTTATGGTGCTCCCAGCTTTCTTTCTCACGTTTTTAGTATAGCACTTACATTCATCAAACATTCTCAGCTCCCTCTTTGACACAAAATTGCATCTCTTCTTATGTTCTCTGTTGTTGTTTATTTGAAAGTACTCTTCACATGCTTACTTAACCCAAACAGCATGTGATATGCTTGCCTTAGTCTTTGGGTCAATGAAAAATAAGAGTGTCCATGATAAAGAAAATATATAAATAAAATCTGGCTTAAAACACAAGTGGCAAGATCTTAGAAATGTACTCTGATTTCATGTTGGTTTTCTATAGTTTCCAAAAAAAAAAAGAAAAAAAGTTTAAATTGAATGAAATGTCATGTGGTGCAACCATCCAATATTAACACTTAAAGGGTTAGTTCACCCCAAAATGAAAATTATGTCATTAATTACTCACCCTCATGTTGTTCTAAACCCTTCATCATCGTTCATCTTCGGAACACAAATTAAGATATTTTTGATTAAATCTGAGAGCTATCTGACCCTCCATAGACAGCAACGCAACTGAAATGTTCCCAGGTCCAGAAAAGTAGTAAATACATTGGTAAAACAGGTCCATGTAACATCAGTGGCTCAGCTTCAGTTTTTGTGACGCTACGAGATGTAAACAACGTATTTGACGTAATCAGCGTTATTTACGTTCGGGGGAAAAGCGCGCATGAACGTATAATCTGCGTAATAAGCGTTGTTTACGCTTAGGGGAACGCATGCGTATGTATTGTGATACTCTTCAAAATGGCGGAAGACGTAAATCGGGGGAGAAGAATTGAGTAAATTGTTATTTTTGTTTACTTTGCACAAAAAAAGTATTCTCGTAGTGTCGCAAAACTGAAGTTGAGCCACTGCTGTCACATGGACCTGTTTTACCAATGTATTTACTACTTTTCTGGACCTGAGAACATTTCAGTTGCGTTGATTTAATCAAAAATATCTTAATTTGTGTTCCGAAGATGAATGAAGGTCTTATGGGTTTGTAACGACATGAGGGTGAGTAATTAATGACATAATTTTCATTTTGGGGTGAACTAACCCTTTAATACTTTAAAAGGTAAAAAAAAAAACCTTTGATGGTTTATTATTCATAAATATTTATGATATTCTCTGATATTATTTCCTGATTTATGATTCTTTTGATTGATTTGCATGTTTGAGTTAATTGTCGACGTGTTTTTTTATTTTTCAAATATTACTACACAGTAAAGCAATTTTGTTCAAATATTTTTCTAAGATATAATAATAATAATAATAATAATGTAATAATAATAATTATAATTTTCTCTTCATTGTGATATCAGGACAGTTGTATCACCTTGACATTTTTGTCCCAAAAATATATTTTTAAGTTATTTGAAATATGGTTAGGGTTAATTTACATTTTTTTTTATATGTATATATTTTATTGAGCACTTTATTCCAGACTTTACTCCTTGTTTTTTAGATCACTCAGGCTTTCATAATCAGTCAAGATTCAATACATTCGTGACTCCAGCAACAGGTGAAATGCCAAGCCTTGGTATGACCAGCATACTGGACAACAGGCCAGAATTCAAACTACTACGATGCCTTTCCCCCCTTCAATCAGATAAGGGAGACAGTGATGTTCCTACACAAGAACCACCACACAGACAGGACCTAGAAATGCAAAACCTTCCCTTGTGGCTTTCTGAGTCACCGCTGAAATTGGACTTCCCTCTAAGCTCGATGATTGATTCCTCCTGCCCACATCCACAGCCTGACCTCATCGCCTGCCAAAATCGATCGTGCCCTGACCTTGCAGAAAAGCAAGAATTGAAGACTTCCTTTTTACAAGATGATTTAATGAGTGGGAGTATTTCAAACCCCATTCAGCATGATGTGAAAGATGCTAGTGAGCACCCAAAGCAGAGAAAGACGAGAAGACGGAGGCTTGCAACTCGAAAGTCAGAAGTGAATGGGGATACAAAGTGTCAAAACCTAGAAAATCAGGATCAGGTTCAACCGAGGATATCAAAGTGTGATGATCCCCACTGTGAAGATGTTAAGCCATCAACTTCTAACGCACGTAGAGTCAGTGCCCGAATAACCAACGCGAACAGAAAAGCAACTGCAGGTGTGAAGAGAAAAAAAGAAGTTTCTTCACCTATCAGGAAGAAAATGCCTCCATTGAACGCTGACAGTGAAAAACATGAAGATGTTTTACCTAAACCAAAATACACTGGTATTGTAAAACGTGGTCGTGGTAGACCCCCTAGATCCAAAACCACCGCTGTAGCTCACTTGTGCAACAGTGCAGAGAAATTGCCCACTTCAGGACAAGATGATTGTGAAGTGGAAAAAACTAAGAAAGACAGTGAGATTGAGCAGGGTAATGAGCAAGAACCAAATACACAGCAGGAGAAAGACTCAACAGAAATGGAAGAAGCAGATGTTAACAGCAATTTTGCACAGACAACGCTGAATTCTCACTTAAAATATGCTGGTCAGGCAAAAGGACCAAGTATCATTGATCAAATTTTCCATCAGACTCTTCCAAGTGTTGAAAGTCTCGCTTGTAGGAGTTCTCTGAATATTGATCAGCCGCTAACATCAAGCCTGCGAGACACGTCTTTTAGCCTTCAGAAATGCCAAGGATGGAAAAGTGAAGACGAGAACAGTAAATTAATGATGAATAGCAGTGAAGTGATCTATAAGGCCATTTGTGGTAAGAAAAAAGCAGAGATGTCTATGCTGATAAACGAGAATAAAGACATGGAGGTATCTGACCATCAAGTAGGGTCACTGTTGTCTTGTGGAGACAACGTGAAATGTTCGGTTAAAGACGGAGAAACTGCCACTGAGGAGAACTCAAGTAGACAAGCCAGTGTGTTACAGAATAGTGATTCCCAAAATGAGATGGGAAAAGACATTCAGGACCAAATGACTGAGATTTCTGTGCCGTTAACAGCTGAGGAGAACATAATGAAGGAAATTATGATGCCGGCTGATCATGCCAAGTCGCCCACAGAGAAAGACCGTGATGTTTCTACCAATGAACTGACAGTGATGGAGGGAATAGAAATGAATTTCTGTACGAATCCTGATAGTACACCAGCAGAACATCTCAGAGATGAACAAAATCTAGAAGATACAGTTTCTAATGAGTGTTCGTTTGAGGCAACATCAGACATGGACAAAGACATTCAGGCAGCACATGGTGTTAATACCCAGGATGTTAGCTGTGTGGCTGATTGTTTGGAGAAAGAACAGCGTTTAAGTTGGAACAAAGAGGTTCAGATGATTGAAGAAACTATGGAGGGAGAAGAAACTGAAGTCCTGGGGGCAAATGAGCTTGTGGAGGAAAATGCTCTGCCTTCTTCAGATGATAGGTGTTGGGAAACCACCAATGGATGGGATGATAATGATGAAATGAATGAGGAGGGGGACCAGTACAGTGCTGGGAAGATTGATGAACAGACCCTACTGGAGGAAGATGAATTGAGTGAAGGACACATTGCAAGTGCTGGGATTTCAGCTGATGCATCAAACAGAGGTAAAATGACTAAACTTAGAATTCTAACTCAACATTTTTGTATACTCTGTTATTAATAATCCATATTCCTGATTTCTGCTTTGTCCTCATAGCCCTGACACTGAGAAACACAGAAGAAATAATAAGCAGAGATGCTCCTTCTGTCCAGACTGAAGTATCGCTTCAGTCAAACTATCAAAGCCCCAGAGCGTGCAGTGAGAATATCTCAGTGGTGACGTCCAATTCAGAATCAGGAGATGAAGAAGATATTGAAGTAGATGTTGTCGATGGGTCTGTAGAAGATCCTTTAGGGCTTTTGGCATCTAGACAGTTTGTCACACTTGCTATTGAGTGTCTAATGGAGCAAGAGGATGAGTTGGATGCCACTGAAGAAGAGGAGGTAGATGTTACTGGAGAAGAGACGGAATGATTTTTTATGTTCATGTTGAGAATACATGTTTAGCATTTTGAAATCAATAGCAGATGTTTGAGCCAAGTTCTTAAGCCAAGGTTTAATATATCAAATGGTGAGAAGAATTCTCTTTTTTGTTTCTTTTTTTGTCAATTTGACATTACTTATGTGAATTAGCCTATAAATTCATTGTTTATTTTGGATTGTCTCATACATGTATAAAGTTACATATTAAAATTATGTAAATTAAAATCAATTTATATAAGTTCATATTACACTTTTGAATGTGTGCTTTATTTAAAATATATTACCATACCTATTTGGTGTCTGACTTTGTGTGTATCTTTATCCTTAAATTAAATAACTGTGCAAGCAAAAAAATATAATAACACAAAATACAGCATAAAATGGCTTTCCCAATGTGAAAATATTAAATTCCCTCGAAATATTTGGAAATTTGAAAGAATGTGGTAGTAAATATACATTATTCTATTGGGATAGCTATAAAAGATTCTATCAGTTAGAAATTTTGAGAGCGTGGTTTCTGTAAAATGATTATTATTATTTTTTTTTAATCTTTATCCAGTAATCCAAACTGGAAGTCATAGGAATTGGTAAAAAGATGCGAGAATCACGATAATAGCAAAATAAAATAATAGTTAAATTAAGAAATTTAAAAAAAAAAAAAAAAAAAACTACATATAAATATAGCTGCAAGCAGCGATTACCGGGGTTCGAGCCTTAAGGTGGTGTAATTTTACAGTCTAGGCCAACTTGGATGTATAGCTGACAGTTAAACACATTGAAAATGGACAATAGGCTCAGACACAGACACACACACACAGAAATGAAATAGTTGAAACTATCATATGAATAATCAATAAGCATTCTTACACACACTCACACACACACGGACATACATGCATACAAATTTTCTTGCAGATATAGATATTTGAAATAAATGATAGGTGACAAAATACTTATTGCAAGTATTCTCTTTTTAAGAGTTTATATGTTATTTTCAGGTTTTACTGTAATCATAATCTGGCATAAGTGTAAAAACTGATATGTCTGTATGAACTAAATGGTAAACTTTGATTTAATGTGATTTTAAATGTTATAACAGTGATTTTATAATGTCTTATGAACAGTAATGTTTTATTTGGCTGAATGAGCCCATTAGTGGTCTTCGACTGCCATCTAGTGGCAATAAATTGCAATTTTTCATACAACGCTCTGTTTTTAACCTTTATGAGTATTATAGTGTTATTTTTTGCCCGATCTCTCTTAAATTTTGCATGCTTGTTTATGTCAGGAGCCTGTCCTCACTGTGTTGTTTGTCTTGTCATTGTTTCATGTCTCTATGTTTCTTTTCTGTTTCAGCACATGGCTCTGTCTTTGTTGTTGTCAGCCATGTGCTCCTCCTGTCCTGCCTCCTTGTTACTTGTTGCCACGCACCCTTGTTTAGTCCTCCTTTGTCTGAGTATTGTCACCTGCCCCTCTTGTCTCTGATCTCGTTTGTCTGAGTTCTGTCACCTGTCCCTCTCGTTCTCTCTTGTTTGTCTGTGTGTTGTCACATGTTCCTCATGTTCTCCTGTCGCTTTATATTGTTCTCCCTTTCCCTCTAGTTTTGCCAGTTCGTTGTGCTACGTCAGTGTTTGCTTGCTCTGTCTTACCAATCCTGTGATACCGCTTATTCCCTACCTAGTTGTTTGTAGGTTTAGTCTCTCGTCAGTCCCCAGTCTAGTCCTGTCTCGTCTTGTCCTGTGCAGCAGATTGGGCAACCGGTCCTGTCCCTGGGTCTGCCACGCTGCTAGGCCCGTGCCGAGCCGGTGACATCACTAGTGTGGAGTGTCTGGCCACCGCTGCTAACCTCCGGCCTCCAGCTTTACTGCCTTCACTGCTCTCTGACGGTCTGCCATCCTGGACTGGACTCTGTGGCTGCTC
Organism: Spinibarbus caldwelli; assembly: GCA_039654775.1. Classification (NCBI taxonomy): domain Eukaryota; kingdom Metazoa; phylum Chordata; class Actinopteri; order Cypriniformes; family Cyprinidae; genus Spinibarbus; species Spinibarbus caldwelli. The sequence continues at coordinate 28,548,613 of CM077234.1, read as the reverse complement.
ACCTAGGCCGCCTGTCGTCATTCATTCCCTGCCGATTGTCTGGACTGTTTTCTCTCCCCTCCTCTCCATCTCATGTGCTGTCTGCTGTTTTGTTAATAAACTGTCAACTCTTACCCTGCCTTTGAGTGCTCTCTCAAAGAAACCCTGACAGTTTGTAATGAAATTATGCATTATTTCACTCAGTTTTGAGAGACGTTGAAGGATGTTTTTTTTTTTTTGTTGCAGATATAGATATTTGAAATAATTGATAGGTGACTCAAAACTTATTGCAAGTCTTCTCTTTTTAAGAGTTTACATGTCATTTTCAGGTTTCATTGTACTCATAATCTGGCAAAATTGTTATAACTGATATATCTGTATGAATAAAATGGTCAACTTGAATTAAATGTGATTTTAAATGTTATAACAGTGATTTTATAATAACTCCATAAGAAAACCTATTACTGTTTTAATGGTTAATAAGCCCATTAGTGGTCTTCCACTGCCATCTAGTGGTTATAAATAGCAATTTCTCATACATCACTGTGTTTTTATCCTTTATAACAATTATATTGTTATTTTTTTGCTCAATCTCTCTTAAATTGCGCATGTTTGTTTAGAATGAAATTATGCATCATTTTACAGAGTTTTCAGGAAGTTTAGGGCTTTCTTTTAGGATTCATAGGCCTTTGGGTTCACTATGTAAAGAACATATTATAAAATAAAGGGTTTTTAGTTGACCAATTGCAAATGTTCAATTTTTTTGTGATAATTATTGACCTAGAGAGTCTAGAGAATAGTACTGCACTGATTTTAATGATTTTCAGTTAAAAACTGAGGGCTAGTTTGTGGTTATTTTATGTGGTCCAGGTCTGGCCCAGACACTTTAAGCCAGATCTGGCTGAGACTCGGCTTGGTCCCCGGGCCAAATGTGGCCCAGAAACTGCTAAATGTAATTCAGCAGTGAAACACAAATGCAACCATTTAAAAACATTAAAAAGGCTTTAATTATAAAATTACCAAATACTTTAATATAAATATATATTGACAATGAACTAATGCACTACAGTAAAAACATTAATACACTTTTTAAACCACAAAGTAACAAGTAAATTATATTTACTGTATATTATATATATAAAACACACTGTGTGTCATAATTCAGTTCAGTTCTTATCAAATGCCGTCAGTGCAGTGAAATCAATAATATTGCTGAATATTAGGTGTCTTCAAATAAGCAAGACAAAATGCAACAGTGACGAGGAACCCAAACCCAAACAAGATCAGGCTCAGTCAGGAAACCAGTTCTCCTTTGATCAAACGAATGAATGTGGTGTGATTATTGCCGAGACTGAGCCGACAGTGCCGCATTTCAGCCAGAATCGGCTCGAGTTTGCTTGCTATTTGGGAAATGTACAACCTTTTTTTTGATAATTATTGACCTAGAGTATGGCACTATTCTCACAGACACACACACACACACAGAAATGAAATGGTGTGTGTGTGTGTGTGTAAGCATGCTTACTGATTATTAATATGATAGTTTAACCACACACAGACACGCACATACACGGACATACATGCACACACATTTTGTTGCAGATATAGATATTTGAAATAATTGATAGGTGACTCAAAACTTATTGCAAGTCTTCTCTTTTTAAGAGTTTACATGTCATTTTCAGGTTTCATTGTACTCATAATCTGGCAAAATTGTTATAACTGATATATCTGTAGGAATAAAATGGTAAATTTGAATTAAATGTGATTTTCAATGTTATAACAGTGATTTTATAATAACTCCATAAGAAAACCAATTACTGTTTTAATGGTTAATAAGCCCATTAGTGGTCTTCCGCTGCCATCTAGTGGTTATAAATAGCAATTTCTCATACATCACTGTGTTTTTATCCTTTATAACAATTATATTGTTATTTTTTGCTCAATCTCTCTTAAATTTTGCATGTTTGTTTAGAATGAAATTATGCATCATTTTACAGAGTTTTGAGAAAGTTTAGGGCTTTCTTTTAGGATTCATAGGCCTTTGAGTTCACTATGTAAAGACCACATTATAAAATAAAGGGTTTTTAATTGTCCAAATGCAAATGTTAATTTTTTTAATGATAATTATTGACCTAGAGAGTGTAGAGAATAGTTTTCCACTGATTTCGTTGATTTTCAGTTAAAAACTGAGGGCTAGTTCGTAAAAGTAAATTTTTTAAATAATCTGAAATATTTAAAGAACAGTTTGATTGACAGCAGTGATCCTAGAGGAAAAGTTGCTCAGAATGAGAAGATCTATCGTATGATATGAAGATATGGTGTATAAGTGAATATTATTAACATTGTAATGCAATTTGAGGTCTTTTTGTATAGAAATTTTGTGATTTTGAGGCCTTTTTAACTGTTATAGCGCCACCTATAGTCCGATCTCTATGAAACTTTGCGTGCTTGTTAAGAGTCATCTGACACATGTTTTCAGCAACTTTCGTAAAGTTTCGACATTTCGTTTAGGTTTAATAGGCTTTTGGGTATGTCTGGCCACTCCCCTTTATAAATGAGCCAATTATAGCTAACCAAATGACAAAATTCAACATTTTTTCGATAATTATTGATCTAGAGAGTCCAGAGATTATTACTGCAGTGATTTAATCAAGATTGAGTGAAAAACCAGAGACTAGTTCGCAAAAGTAGGTTTATGACATATTTGTAAATATTTAATGAACGATATGATTTACAGCATTACTCTCAAAGGCAAAGTTGCTCAGAATGAGGAGATCTATCATAAGATATGAAGATTATGTGTTTGTGTGAATATATGAACATGCTATGCAATTTGAGGTCATTTTCCATTGAAATTTTGAGATTTTGAGTCATCTTTAACTGTTATAGCGCCACCTATAGTCCGATCTTCATGAAACTGTGCATACTTATTAAGAGTCATCTGTCATATGTTTTCACCAAGTTTCGTAAAGTTTTGAGTTTGCATTTAGGATTTATAGGTGTTTGGGTATGTTGAAAAACGCCCCTTTTCTAAATGACCTCATTATAGCTAACCAAAGGACAAAATTCAACTTTTTTTTTGATAATTATTGATCTAGAGAGTCCACAGAATATTACTGCAGTGGTTTGGTTCCGATCGGGCAAAAAACCAGGGACTAGTTCGCAAAAGTAGGTTTTTCACATATTTGTTAATAATTAATGAACGATTTGATTGACAGCAATGGTTCTAGAGGCAAACTTGTTCATTATCAGGAGATCTATCAAATGATATGCATATTGTGTGGATGTGTGAAACACCACGTGATTACAGAGCCAAAAATCTCGTTAGCGCCAACTAGTGGCCGATTTCTTTCAAAATTCTTACAGACCTTTGTGGCCGTGAGTCGAACATGCCCACCGAGTTTCGTTCTGATCAACTTCTGTTAACCTTGTCTAATAAGTGCTCAAAGTTCATTGGCCTATGGCGGCCATGTTTTTTGAGATACCCCAATATCCTCATAGATCCTTATGACACATTGGGCAAAGACACTGCATTCCAATTTTCAAGTCGATCGGCTTAACGATTGGATAGTTATAGCTATTTTTATGTTTTTTCAATCTTATAGCGCCATCAAGTGGTAGAGCTGCGAAATTTGTTTTTATTTGACCAATGGTTGTTCTCATACATATGTGTACCGAGTTTGGCGAAGATATGTCATTTCGTTCACGAGTTATAGCCTGTTTTGTAAAATTGAGCCGCGACTTTTAAATGTTTTGGGGCCACTTTGCGAAAGTCAGTTGAAATTTAAACACTTTTTTTAATAATTGTTGATTTTCAATGTCCAGAGAACATTTCAGCAGTTGTTTGGTTCCGATCGGACGAAACACTTAGAAATAGTTCGCAAAACTTGGTTTTGAACTTTATTGAGAATATTTAAATAATACTTTGATTGACAGCAGGGATCCAAGAGGCAAAGTTGTTCCAAATGAGGAGATCTATCATATGATATGAAGAACTAGTGGATGTGTGAATATATGAACATTTTTTTTACGATTTACTTTCATGTACTACTGAAATATTGTGTTTTTGAAGGCTTTTTTTACTGTTATAGCGCCACCTTTTGTCCGAACTCCATGAAACTTCTTATGCTTGTTAAGAGTGATGTGGCAGATGTTTTCACCAACTTTTGTAAAGTTTCGAGTTTTTGTTTAAATTTTATAGGCTTTTGGGTATATGTGGCCACGCCCCTTTTCTTAAAGGAGCCAATTATAGCTAACCAAAGGACAAAATTCAACATTTTTTTGATAATTATTGATCTAGAGAGTCCAGAGATTATCACTGCAGTGGTTTGATCCAGATTGAACAAAAAACCAGAGACTAGTTCGCAAAAGTAGGTTTTAAACATATTTCCAAATAATTAAAGAACAATTTGATTGACAGCAATGGTTCTTGAGGCAAAGTTGTGTATTATGAGGAGATCTATCTAATGATATGCATATTGTGTGAATGTTTAAAAAATCGTGCAATATTCAATCATTTATTCACTAAAAAACAAAATTTCGCCCCCTAGTGGCCGATTTCTTTGAATATTCTTACAGACCTTTAGGGCCATGAGTCGAACATGCCCACCGAGTTTCGTTCCGATCGACCTCTGTTAACCATGCCAAATAAGTGACTAAAGTTTTTGGCCAATGGCGGCCATGTTTTTTGAGATACGCCAATATCCTCATAGACGCTCGTGCCCCTTTGGACCAAGAAGCTGCATACCAATTTTCAAGTTGATCGGACCAACGGTTGCATAGTTATAGCTGTTTTTATGTTTTTTCCGTATTATAGCGCCCCCAAGTGGCAGAGATGCGCGGGTTTTTTTATTTGGCCAAAGATTGAGCTCGTACACATGTACCCCGAGTTTGGTGAAGATAGGTCATTCCGTTCCAGAGTTATACTTCAATAAGCATTTTGGCTAATGTTAGCATAGACGCTAATTTGCATACTGTTTCGCGTGAAAATCAAAATTTCAACTTTTTTTTGATAATTATTGATATTCAGTGTCCCTAGAAGATTTCTAAAGTGGTTTGGTTCCGATCGGGTGAAAAACCTAGGACTAGTTCGTAAAAGTAGGTTTGGAATATAGGTCAATTTTGCGGAAAAACGGTGCTTCGTAGAGAAAATCTGTCGTAATACACTTTTTTTCGTATTGAACCAAGGATCGCAACGGTGAAAAATGTTTGAGTCTACGACAAAAAATATACAAGTTAGGGCCAAAAACGTCTGAAATTTTTGTTTTTTGCGCTGTAGCGCCCCCGTTTGGCCGATTGGGCTGAGACTTTGATACGTTCTCCCCAAATTGAGCTCTACGATCTGGCCAAGTTTCAAGTCTCTAGGCGTTACGGTTTGGGCTGCACGATCAGTTTTAGGGCAGAATAATAATAATAATAATAATAAATATAGCTGCAAGCAGCGATTACCGGGGTTCGAGCCTTAAGGTGGTGTAATTTTACAGTCTAGGCCAACCTGGATGTATAGCTGACAGTTAAACACATTGAAAATGGACAACAGGCTCAGACACAGACACACACACACACATTGAAATAAAATGGTTAAACTATCATATGAATAATCAATAAGCATTCTTACACTCACACACACACGGACATACATGCACACAAATTTTCTTGCAGATATAGATATTTGAAATAAATGATAGGTGACAAAATACTTATTGCAAGTATTCTGTTTTTAAGAGTTCATATGTTATTTTCAGGTTTCACTGTAATCATAATCTGGCATAATTGTAAAAACTGATATGTCTGTATGAACTAAATGGTAAACTTTGATTTAATGTGATTTTAAATGTTATAACAGTGATTTTATAATAACTCCATAAGAAAACCTATTACTGTTTTAATGCTTAATAAGCCCATTAGTGGTCTTCCGCTGCCATCTAGTGGTTATAAATAGCAATTTCTCATACATCACTGTGTTTTTATCCTTTATAACAATTATATTGTTATTTTTTTTGCTCAATCTCTCTTAAATTGCGCATGTTTGTTTAGAATGAAATTATGCATCATTTTACAGAGTTTTCAGGAAGTTTAGGGCTTTCTTTAGGATTTATAGGCCTTTGGGTTCACTATGTAAAGAACATATTATAAAATAAAGGGTTTTTAGTTGACCAATTGCAAATGTTCAATTTTTTGTGATAATTATTGACCTAGAGAGTCTAGAGAATAGTACTGCACTGATTTTAATGATTTTCAGTTAAAAACTGAGGGCTGGTTTGTGGTTATTTTATGTGGCCTAGGTCTGGCCCAGACACTTTAAGCCAGATCTGGCTGAGACTCGACTTGGTCCCTGGGCCAAATGTGGCCCAGAAACTGCTAAATGTAATTCAGCAGTGAAACACAAATGCAAGCATTTAAAAACATTAAAAAGGCTTTAATTATAAAATTACCAATTACTTTAATATAAATATATATTAACAATGAACAAATGCACTACAGTAAAAACATTAATACGCTTTTTAAACCACAAAGCAACAAGTAAATTAAATTTATTTATTTATTTATTTATTTATTTATTTATTTCTTATATTTACTGTATATTATATATATAAAAAACATTGTGTGTCATAATTCAGGTCAGTTCTTATCAAATGGCGTCAGTGCAGTCAAGTCAATAATATTGCTGAATATTAGCTGTCTTCAACTAAGCAAGACAAAAGGCAACAGTGACGAGGAACCCAAACCCAAACAAGATCAGGCTCAGTCAGGAAACCAGTTCTCCTTTGACCAAACGAGTGAACGTGGTGTGATTATTGCCGAGACTGAGCCGACAGTGCCGCATTTCAGCCAGAATTGATAATTATTGACCTAGAGAGTATAGAGAATAGTACAGCACTTTTCTCACAGACACATACACACACACACACACTCACAGAAATGAAATGGTGTGTGTGTGTAAGCATGCTTACTGATTATTAATATGATAGTTTAACCACACACAGACATGCACATACATGCACACACATTTTGTTGCAGATATAGATATTTGAAATAATTGATAGGTGACTCAAAACTTATTGCAAGTCTTCTCTTTTTAAGAGTTTACATGTCATTTTCAGGTTTCATTGTACTCATAATCTGGCAAAATTGTTATAACTGATATATCTGTATGAATAAAATGGTAAACTTGAATTAAATGTGATTTTAAATGTTATAACAGTGATTTTATAATAACTCCATAAGAAAACCTATTACTGTTTTAATGCTTAATAAGCCCATTAGTGGTCTTCCGCTGCCATCTAGTGGTTATAAATAGCAATTTCTCATAAATCACTGTGTTTTTATCCTTTATAACAATTATATTGTTATTTTTTGCTCAATCTCTCTTAAATTTTGCATGTTTGTTTAGAATGAAATTATGCATCGTTTTACAGAGTTTTGAGAAAGTTTAGGGCTTTCTTTAAGGATTCATAGGCCTTTTGTGTGCACTATGTAAAGACCATATTATAAAATAAAGGGTTTTTAGTTGTCCAAATGCAAATGTTGAAATTTTTTTGATAATTATTGACCTAGAGAGTCTAGAGAATAATTCTGCACTGATTTTATTGATTTTCAGTTAAAAACTGAGGGCTAGTTCATAAAAGTAGGTATTTTAAATAATCTGAAATACTTAAAGAACAGTTTGATTGACAGGAGTGATCCTAGAGGAAAAGTTGCTCAGAATGAGAAGATCTATCATATGATATGAAGATATAGTGTATAAGTGAATATTATGAACATTTTATTGCAATTTGAGGTCTTTTTGTGTAGAAATTTTGTGATTTTGAGGCCTTTTTAACTGTTATAGCGCCACCTATAGTCCGATCTCTATGAAACTTTGCGTGCTTGTTAAGAGTCATCTGACACATGTTTTCAGCAGCTTTCGTAAAGTTTCGACTTTTCGTTTAGGGTTAATAGGCTTTCGGGAATATCGTGCCACTCCCCTTTATAAATGAGCCAATTATAGCTAACCAAATGACAAAATTCAACATTTTTTCGATAATTATTGATCTAGAGAGTCCAGAGATTATTACTGCAGTGATTTAATCAAGATTGAGCGAAAAACCTAGGACTAGTTCGCAAAAGTAGGTTTATAACATATTTGTAAATATTTAATGAACGATATGATTTACAGCATTACTCCCAGAGGCAAAGTTGCTCAGAATGAGGAGATCTATCATAAGATATGAAGATTATGTGTTTGTGTGAATATATGAACATGCTATGCAATTTGAGGTCATTTTCCATTGAAATTTTGAGTTTTTTAGGTATCTTTAACTGTTATAGCGCCACCTATATTCCGATCTTCATGAAACTGTGCATACTTATTAAGAGTCATCTGTCATATGTTTTCACCAAGTTTTGTAAAGTTTTGAGTTTGCTTTTAGGTTTTATAGATGTTTGGGTATATTGGGCAATGCCCCTTTTATAAATGACCTAATTATAGCTAACCAAAGGACAAAATTCAACTTTTTTTTGATAATTATTGATCTAGAGAGTCCACAGAATATTACTGCAGTGGTTTGGTTCCGATCGGGCAAAAAACCAGGGACTAGTTCGCAAAAGTAGGTTTTTCACATATTTGTTTATAATTAATGAACGATTTGATTGACAGCAATGGTTCTTGAGGCAAACTTGTTCATTATCAGGAGATCTATCAAATGATATGCATATTGTGTGGATGTGTGAAACATCACGTGATTACAGAGCCAAAAATCTCGTTAGCGCCAACTAGTGGCCGATTTCTTTCAAAATTCTTACAGACCTTTGTGGCCGTGAGTCGAACATGCCCACCGAGTTTCGTTCCGATCAACTTCTGTTAACCTTGTCTAATAAGTGCTCAAAGTTCATTGGCCTATGGCGGCCATGTTTTTTGAGATACCCCAATATCCTCATAGATCCTTATGGCACATTGGGCAAAGACACTGCATTCCAATTTTCAAGTCGATCGGCTTAACGATTGGATAGTTATAGCTATTTTTATGTTTTTTCAATCTTATAGCGCCATCAAGTGGTAGAGCTGCGAAATTTGTTTTTATTTGACCAATGGTTGTTCTTATACACATGTGTACCGAGTTTGGCGAAGATATGTCATTTCGTTCACGAGTTATAGCCTGTTTCGTAAAATTGAGCCGCGACTTTTAAATGTTTTGGGGCCACTTTGCGAAAGTCAGTTGAAATTTAAACACTTTTTTTTAATAATTGTTGATTTTCAATGTCCAGAGAACATTTCAGCAGTTGTTTGGTTCCGATCGGACGAAACACTTAGAAATAGTTCGCAAAACTTGGTTTTGAACTTTATTGAGAATATTTAAATAATACTTCGATTGACAGCAGGGATCCAAGAGGCAAAGTTGTTCCAAATGAGGAGATCTATCATATGATATGAAGAACTAGTGGATGTGTGAATATATGAACATTTTTTTTACGATTTACTTTCATGTACTACTGAAATATTGTGTTTTTGAAGGCTTTTTTTACTGTTATAGCGCCACCTTTTGTCCGAACTCCATGAAACTTCTTATGCTTGTTAAGAGTGATGTGGCAGATGTTTTCACCAACTTTTGTAAAGTTTCGAGTTTTTGTTTAAATTTTATAGGCTTTTGGGTATATGTGGCCACGCCCCTTTTCTTAAAGGAGCCAATTATAGCTAACCAAAGGACAAAATTCAACATTTTTTTGATAATTATTGATCTAGAGAGTCCAGAGATTATCACTGCAGTGGTTTGATCCAGATTGAACAAAAAACCAGAGACTAGTTCGCAAAAGTAGGTTTTAAACATATTTCCAAATAATTAAAGAACAATTTGATTGACAGCAATGGTTCTTGAGGCAAAGTTGTGTATTATGAGGAGATCTATCTAATGATATGCATATTGTGTGGATGTTTAAAAAATCGTGCAATATTCAATCATTTATTCACTAAAAAACAAAATTTCGCCCCCTAGTGGCCGATTTCTTTGAATATTCTTACAGACCTTTAGGGCCATGAGTCGAACATGCCCACCGAGTTTCGTTCCGATCGACCTCTGTTAACCATGCCAAATAAGTGACTAAAGTTTTTGGCCAATGGCGGCCATGTTTTTTGAGATACGCCAATATCCTCATAGACGCTCGTGCCCCTTTGGACCAAGAAGCTGCATACCAATTTTCAAGTTGATCGGACCAACGGTTGCATAGTTATAGCTGTTTTTATGTTTTTTCCGTATTATAGCGCCCCCAAGTGGCAGAGATGCGCGGGTTTTTTTATTTGGCCAAAGATTGAGCTCGTACACATGTACACCGAGTTTGGTGAAGATAGGTCATTCCGTTCCAGAGTTATACTTCAATAAGCATTTTGGCTAATGTTAGCATAGACGCTAATTTGCATACTGTTTCGCGTGAAAATCAAAATTTCAACTTTTTTTTGATAATTATTGATATTCAGTGTCCCTAGAAGATTTCTAAAGTGGTTTGGTTCCGATCGGGTGAAAAATCTAGGACTAGTTCGTAAAAGTAGGTTTGGGATATAGGTCAATTTTGCGGAAAAACGGTGCTTCGTAGAGAAAATCTGTCGTAATACACTTTTTTTCGTATTGAACCAAGGATCGCAACGGTGAAAAATTTTTGAGTCTACGACAAAAAATGTACAAGTTAGGGCCAAAAACGTCTGAAATTTTTGTTTTTTGCGCTGTAGCGCCCCCGTTTGGCCGATTGGGCTGAGACTTTGATACGTTCTCCCCAAATTGAGCTCTACGATCTGGCCAAGTTTCAAGTCTCTAGGCCTTACGGTTTGGGCTGCACGATCAGTTTTAGGGCAGAATAATAATAATAATAATAATAAATATAGCTGCAAGCAGCGATTACCGGGGTTCGAGCCTTGAGGTCTTAAGGTGGTGTAATTTTACGGTCTAGGCCAACCTGGATGTATAGCTGACAGTTAAACACATTGAAAATGGACAATAGACTCAGACACAGACACACACACACACAGAAATGAAATGGTTAAACTATCATATGAATAATCAATAAGAATTCTTACACAAACTCACACACACACAGACATACATGCACTCAAATTTTCTTGCAGATATAGATATTTGAAATAAATGATAGGTGACAAAATACGTATTGCAAGTATTCTGTTTTTAAGAGTTTATATGTTATTTTCAGATTTCACTGTAATCATAATCTGGCATAATTGTAAAAACTGATATGTCTGTATGAACTAAATGATAAACTTTGATTTAATGTGATTTTAATCGTTATAACAGTACTGTTCATAAGACATTATAAAATCACTGTTTTATTTAGCTGAATGAGCCCATTAGTGGTCTTCGACTGCCATCTAGTGGCAATAAATTGCAATTTCTCATACAACACTCTGTTTTAAACCTTTATGAGTATTATAGTGTTATTTATTGCCCGATCTCTCTTAAATTGTGCATGCTTGTTTATGTCAGGAGCCTGTCCTCACTGTGTTGTCTGTCTTGTCTTTGTTTCATGTCTCTGTTTGTTTTCTGTTTGAGCACATGGCTCTGTCTTTGTTGTTGTCAACCATATACTCCTCCTGTCCTGCCTCCTTGTTATTTGTTGCCACGCCCCCTTGTTTAGTCCTCGTTTGTCTGAGTTCTGTCACCTGTCTCTCTCGTTCTCTCTTGTTTGACTGAGTGTTGTCACCTGTTCCTCATGTTCTCCTGTCGCTTTATATTGTTCTCTTTTTCCTTCTTGTTTTATGTTTGTCCAAATGCAACCCAGAGAGCAAAATTTGTCTGGGCCACAACCTTGCTTCACTTCTGGTCCTATTCTTGCTGGGTCCCCTGCCCAAAACTGGCCCACACACTGAAAACCGACTCAAGCAATTTCCTCTGGCCCAAATGCGGCCCACGCCCTGTAAAATGACTCTTATTTATTGATGTGCCCCAGATCTGGCCCGCATACTGTAGAGTGACTTCTGTTTCTGTCATTTTATGTGGTCCATGTCTGGCTGAGACTCGGCTTGGTCCCCAGGCCAAATGTGGCCCAGAAACTGCTAAATGTAATTCAGCAGTGAAACACAAATGCAACCATTTAAAAACATTAAAAAGGCTTTAATTATAAAATTACCAAATACTTTAAAATAAATATATATTAACAATGAACGAATGCACTACAGTAAAAACATTAATACACTTTTTAAACCACAAAGTAACAAGTAAATTATATTTACTGTATATTATATATATAAAACGTTGTGTGTCATAATTCAGTTCAGTTCTTATCAAATGGCTCAGTGCAGTGAAGTCAATAATATTGCTGAATATTAGCAGTCGTCAACTAAGCAAGAGAAAAGGCAACAGTGACGAGGAACCCAAACTCAAACATGATCAGGCTCAGTCAGGAAACCAGTTCTCCTTTGACCAAACGAATGAACGTGGTGTGATTATTGCCGAGGCTGAGCCGACAGTGCCACATTTCACCCAGAATAGGCCCGAGTGTGCTTGCTATCTGGGAAATGTTCAACATTTTTTTTTTGATAATTATTGACGTAGAGAGTCTAGAGAATAGTACGGCACTATTCTCATAGACACACACACACACACACACACACAGAAATGAAATGGTGTGTGTGTGTAAGCATGCTTACTGATTATTAATATGATAGTTTAACCACACACAGACACACACATATACGGACATACATGCACACACATTTTGTTGCAGATATAGATATTTGAAATAATTGATAGGTGACTCAAAACTTATTGCAAGTCTTCTCTTTTTAAGAGTTCGCATGTAATTTTCAGGTTTCTTTGAACTCATAATCTGGCAAAATTGTTATGTGATATATCTGTATGAATAAAATGGTAAACTTGAATTAAATGTGATTTTAAATGTTATAACAGTGATTTTACAATAACTTCATAAGAAAACCTATTACTGTTTAGTGTTTAATAAGCCTATTAGTGGTCTTCCGCTGCCATCTAGTGGTTAGAAATTGCAATTTCTAATACAACACTGTATTTTTTAAAGTTTATGACTATTTTAGTGTTATTTATTGCCCAGTCTCTCTTAAATTTTGCATGCTTCTTTAAAATAAAATTATGCACCATTTTACCCAGTTGTGACAGAAGATGTGGGGTTTCTTTTAGGATTTACAGGCCTTTGGGTAGCCTATGTAAAGAACATATTATAAAATGACAGTTTTATAGTTGTTCAATTGCATATTTTCAAAGTTTTTTGATAATTATTGATCAAGAGAGTCTACAGAATAGTACTGCACTGATTTCATTGATTTTGATTATAAAAGTCATGTCTAGTTCACTAGTTCTAGTAGGTTTTTAAAAATAATCTTAAATATTTAATGAACAGTTTGATTGACAACATTGGTCCCAGAGGCAAAGTTGTTCAGAATGAGGAGATTTATCATATGATATGAAGATCTAGTGTTTGTGTGAATATATGAACATGTTCTACAATTTGAGGTCATTTTATGTACAAATATTGTTTTTGAAGACTTTTTTAACTGTTATAGCGCCACCTATTGTCCGATCTGCATGAATCTTCGCATGCTTGTTAAGAGTCATATGCCCCATGTTTTCACCAACTTTTGTAAAGTTTCAAGTTTTTGTTTAGGTTTTATAGGCTTTTGCGTATGTGTGACCATGCCCCCTTTTTAAATGAGCCTATTATAGCTAACCAAAAGACAAAATTCAACTTTTTTTTGATAATTATTGATCTAGAGAGTCCAGAGATTATTACTGCAGTGGTTTGATCGAGATTGAGCAAAAAACCAGAGACTAGTTCGCAAAAGTAGGTTTTAAACATATTTCCGAATAATTAATGAACGATTTGATTGACAGCAATGGTTCTTGAGGCAAACTTGTTCATTATCAGGAGATCTATCAAATGATATGCATATTGTGTGGATGTGTGAAACACCACGTGATTACAGAGGGCATAAATCTCGTTAGCGCCAACTAGTGGCCGATTTCTTTCAAAATTCTTACAGACCTTTAGGGCCATGAGTCGAACATGCCCACCGAGTTTCGTTCCGATCGACTTCCGTTAACCTTGTCTAATAAGTGCTCAAATTTCATTGGCCTATGGCGGCCATGTTTTTTGAGATACGCCAATATCCTCAAGAAGCCTTATGGGACATTGGACAAAGACACTGCATTCCAATTTTCAAGTCGATCGGATTAACGATTGGATAGTTATAGCTGTTTTTATGTTTTTTCAATCTTATACCGCCATCAAGTGGTAGAGCTGCGCAATTTTTTTTATTTGACCATTGTTTGTTCTTATACATATGTGTACCGAGTTTGGCAAAGATATGTCATTTCGTTCACGAGTTATAGCCTGTTTCATAAAATTGATCCGCGACTTTTAAAAGTTTTGGGGCCCCTTTGCGAAAGTCAGTTGAAATTTAAACACTTTTTTTAAAAAATTATTGTTTTTCAATGTCCAGAGAACATTTCTGCAGTTGTTTGGTTCCGATCGGGTGAAAAACTTAGAACTAGTTCGCAAAACTTGGTTTTGAACTTTATTGAGAATATTTAAATAATACTTTGATTGACAGCAGGGATCCAAGAGGCAAAGTTGTTCCAAATGAGGAGATCTATCATATGATATGAAGAACTAGTGGATGTGTGAATATATGAACATTTTTTTTTACAATTTACTTTCATGTACTACTGAAATATTGTGTTTTGAAGGCTTTTTTTACTGTTATAGCGCCACCTATTGTCCGAACTCCATGAAACTTCTTATGCTTGTTAAGAGTGATGTGCCAGATGTTTTCACCAACTTTTGTAAAGTTTCGAGTTTTTGTTTAGGATTTATAGGCTTTTGAGTATACGTGGCCACGCCCCTTTTCTTAAAGGAGCCAATTATAGGTAACCAAAGGACAAAATTCACCATTTTTTTGATAATTATTGATCTAGAGTGTCCAGAGATTATTACTGCAGTGGTTTGATCCAGATTGAGCAAAAAACGAGAGACTAGTTCGCAAAAGTAGGTTTTAAACATATTTCCAAATAATTAAAGAACAATTTGATTGACAGCAATGGTTCTTGAGGCAAAGTTGTGTATTATGAGGAGATCTATCTAATGATATGCATATTGTGTGGATGTTTAAAAAATCGTGCAATATTCAATCATTTATTCACTAAAAAACAAAATTTCGCCCCCCGGTGGCCGATTTCTTTGAAAATTTTTACAGACCTTTAGGACCATGAGTCGAACATGCCCACCGAGTTTCGTTCCGATCGACCTCCGTTAACCATGCCAAATAAGTGACTAAAGTTTTTGGCCAATGGCGGCCATGTTTTTTGAGATACGCCAATATCCTCATAGACGATCGTGCCCCTTTGGACCAAGCAGCTGCATACCAATTTTCAAGTTGATCGGACCAACGGTTGCATAGTTATAGCTGTTTTTATGTTTTTTCCGTATTATAGCGCCCCCAAGTGGCAGAGATGCGCGGTTTTTTTTATTTGGCCAAAGATTGAGCTCGTACACATGTACCCCGAGTTTGGTGAAGATAGGTCATTCCGTTCCAGAGTTATACTTCATTAAGCATTTTGGCTAATGTTAGCATAGACGCTAATTTGCATACTGTTTCGCGTGAAAATCAAAATTTCAACTTTTTTTTGATAATTATTGATATTCAGTGTCCCTAGAAGATTTCTGAAGTGGTTTGGTTCCGATCGGACGAAAAACCTAGGACTAGTTCGTAAAAGTAGGTTTGGGATATAGGTCAATTTTGCGGAAAAACGGTGCATCGTAGAGAAAATCTGTCGTAATACACTTTTTTTCGTATTGAACCAAGGATCGCAACGGTGAAAAATTTTTGAGTCTACGACAAAAAATGTACAAGTTAGGGCCAAAAACGTCTGAAAATTTTGTTTTTTGCGCTGTACCGCCCCCGTTTGGCCGATTGGGCTGAGACTTTGATACGTTCTCCACAGACTGAGCTCTACGATCTGGCCAAGTTTCAAGTCTCTAGGCCTTACGGTTTGGGCTGCACGATCAGTTTTACGGCAGAATAATAATAATAATAATAAAAATCCTAACAAATACAATAGGGTTTCTAGCACTGCGTGCTCGAACCCCTAAATATAGCTGCAAGCAGCGATTACCGGGGTTCGAGCCTTAAGGTGGTGTAATTTTACAGTCTAGGCCAACCTGGATGTATAGCTGACAGTTAAACACATTGAAAATGGACAATAGGCTCAGACACAGACACAGAGACACACACACACACACACACATATTGAAATGAAATGGTTAAACTATCATATGAATAATGAATAAGCATTCTTACACACACTCACACACACACGGACATACATGCATACAAATTTTCTTGCAGATATAGATATTTGAAATAAATGATAGGTGACAAAATACTTATTGCAAGTATTCTCTTTTTAAGAGTTTATATGTTATTTTCAGGTTTCACTGTAATCATAATCTGGCATAATTGTAAAAACTGATATATCTGTATGAACTAAATGGTAAACTTTGATTTAATGTGATTTTAAATGTTATAACAGTGGATTTTATAATGTTTTATGAACAATACTGTTTTATTTAGCTGAATGAGCCCATTAGTGGTCTTCGACTGCCATCTAGTGGCAATAAATTGCAATTTCTCATACAACACTGTTTTTGACCTTTATGAGTATTATAGTGTTATTTATTGCCCGATCTCTCTTAAATTGTGCATGCTTGTTTATGTCAGGAGCCTGCCCTCACTGTGTTGTCTGTCTTGTCATTGTTTCATTTCTCTATGTTTGTTTTCTGTTTGAGCACATGGCTCTGTCTTTGTTGTTGTCAGCCATGTGCTCCTCCTGTCCTGCCTCCTTGTTATTTGTTGCCATGCCCCCTTGTTTAGTCCTCCTTTTTCTGAGTTCTGTCACCTGTCCCTCTCGTTCTCTCGTTTGTCTGAGTGTTGTCACCTGTTCCTCATGTTCTCCTGTCGCTTTATATTGTTCTCTTTTTCCTTCTTGTTTTATGTTTGTCCAAATGCAACCCAGATAGCAAAATTTGTCTGTCCCACCTCTGGGCCACAACCTTGCTTAACTTCTGGCACAATTCTGGCTGGGTCCCCGGCCCAAAACTGGCCCACACACTGAAAACTGACTCAAACAATTTCTTCTGGCCCAGATGCGGCCCACGCCATTTAAAATGACTCTTATTTATTGATGTGGCCCAGATCTGGCCCACATACTGTAGAGTGACTTCTGTTATTTTATATAGCCCAGCATTTCAGCCAGAATTGGCCCAAGTGTGGTTGTTATTTGGGAAATGTTCAACATTTTTTTTTTTTTTTTTTTTTATAATTATTGACCTAGAGAGTCTAGATAATATGTATGGCACTATTCTCAAAGACACACACACACACACTCACTCACAGAAATGAAATGGTCTGTGTGTGTAAGCATGCTTACTGATTATTAATATGATAGTTTAACCACACACAGACACGCACATACACGGACATACATGCACACACATTTTGTTGCAGATATAGATATTTGAAATAATTAATAGGTGACTCAAAACTTATTGCAAGTCTTCTCTTTTTAAGAGTTTACATGTCATTTTCAGGTTTCATTGTACTCATAATCTGGCAAAATTGTTATAACTGATATATCTGTAGGAATAAAATGGCAAATTTGAATTAAATGTGATTTTCAATGTTATAACAGTGATTTTATAATAACTCCATAAGAAAACCTATTATTGTTTTAATGGTTAATAAGCCCATTAGTGGTCTTCCGCTGCCATCTAGTGGTTATAAATAGCAATTTCTCATACATCACTGTGTTTTTATCCTTTATAACAATTATATTGTTATTTTTTGCTCAATCTCTCTTAAATTTTGCATGTTTGTTTAGAATGAAATTATGCATCATTTTACAGAGTTTTGAGAAAATTTAGGGCTTTCTTTTAGGATTCATAGGCCTTTGAGTTCACTATGTAAAGACCACATTATAAAATAAAGGGTTTTTAATTGTCCAAATGCAAATGTTAATTTTTTTAATGATAATTATTGACCTAGAGAGTCTAGAGAATAGTTTTGCACTGATTTCGTTGATTTTCAGTTAAAAACTGAGGGCTAGTTCGTAAAAGTAAATTTTTTAAATAATCTGAAATACTTAAAGAACAGTTTGATTGACAGCAGTGATCCTATAGGAAAAGTTGCTCAGAATGAGAAGATCTATCGTATGATATGAAGATATGGTGTATAAGTGAATATTATTAACATTTTAATGCAATTTGAGGACTTTTTTTATAGAAATTTTGTGATTTTGCGGCCTTTTTAACTGTTATAGCGCCACCTATAGTCCGATCTCTATGAAACTTTGCGTGCTTGTTAAGAGTCATCTGACACATGTTTTCAGCAACTTTCGTAAAGTTTCGACTTTTCGTTTAGGTTTAATAGGGTTTTGGGTATGTCTGGCCACTCCCCTTTATAAATGAGCCAATTATAGCTAACCAAATGACAAAATTCAACATTTTTTCGATAATTATTGATCTAGAGAGTCCAGAGATTATTACTGCAGTGATTTAATCAAGATTGAGTGAAAAACCAGAGACTAGTTCGCAAAAGTAGGTTTATGACATATTTGTAAATATTTAATGAACGATATGATTTACAGAATTACTCCCAAAGGCAAAGTTGCTCAGAATGAGGAGATCTATCATAAGATATGAAGATTATGTGTTTGTGTGAATATATGAACATGCTATGCAATTTGAGGTCATTTTCCATTGAAATTTTGAGATTTTGAGGCATCTTTAACTGTTATAGCGCCACCTATAGTCAGATCTTCATGAAACTGTGCATACTTATTAAGAGTCATCTGTCATATGTTTTCACCAAGTTTCGTAAAGTTTTGAGTTTGCATTTAGGATTTATAGGTGTTTGGATATGTTGAAAAACGCCCCTTTTATAAATGACCTCATTATAGCTAACCAAAGGACAAAATTCAACTTTTTTTTGATAATTATTGATCTAGAGAGTCCACAGAATATTACTGCAGTGGTTTGGTTCCGATCGGGCAAAAAACCAGGGACTAGTTCGCAAAAGTAGGTTTTTCACATATTTGTTTATAATTAATGAACGATTTGATTGACAGCAATGGTTCTTGAGGCAAACTTGTTCATTATCAGGAGATCTATCAAATGATATGCATATTGTGTGGATGTGTGAAACATCACGTGATTACAGAGCCAAAAATCTCGTTAGCGCCAACTAGTGGCCGATTTCTTTCAAAATTCTTACAGACCTTTGTGGCCGTGAGTCGAACATGCCCACCGAGTTTCGTTCCGATCAACTTCTGTTAACCTTGTCTAATAAGTGCTCAAAGTTCATTGGCCTATGGCGGCCATGTTTTTTGAGATACCCCAATATCCTCATAGATCCTTATGGCACATTGGGCAAAGACACTGCATTCCAATTTTCAAGTCGATCGGCTTAACGATTGGATAGTTATAGCTATTTTTATGTTTTTTCAATCTTATAGCGCCATCAAGTGGTAGAGCTGCGAAATTTGTTTTTATTTGACCAATGGTTGTTCTTATACACATGTGTACCGAGTTTGGCGAAGATATGTCATTTCGTTCACGAGTTATAGCCTGTTTCGTAAAATTGAGCCGCGACTATTAAATGTTTTGGGGCCACTTTGCGAAAGTCAGTTGAAATTTAAACACTTTTTTTTAATAATTGTTGATTTTCAATGTCCAGAGAACATTTCAGCAGTTGTTTGGTTCCGATCGGACGAAACACTTAGAAATAGTTCGCAAAACTTGGTTTTGAACTTTATTGAGAATATTTAAATAATACTTCGATTGACAGCAGGGATCCAAGAGGCAAAGTTGTTCCAAATGAGGAGATCTATCATATGATATGAAGAACTAGTGGATGTGTGAATATATGAACATTTTTTTTACGATTTACTTTCATGTACTACTGAAATATTGTGTTTTTGAAGGCTTTTTTTACTGTTATAGCGCCACCTTTTGTCCGAACTCCATGAAACTTCTTATGCTTGTTAAGAGTGATGTGGCAGATGTTTTCACCAACTTTTGTAAAGTTTCGAGTTTTTGTTTAAATTTTATAGGCTTTTGGGTATATGTGGCCACGCCCCTTTTCTTAAAGGAGCCAATTATAGCTAACCAAAGGACAAAATTCAACATTTTTTTGATAATTATTGATCTAGAGAGTCCAGAGATTATCACTGCAGTGGTTTGATCCAGATTGAACAAAAAACCAGAGACTAGTTTGCAAAAGTAGGTTTTAAACATATTTCCAAATAATTAAAGAACAATTTGATTGACAGCAATGGTTCTTGAGGCAAAGTTGTGTATTATGAGGAGATCTATCTAATGATATGCATATTGTGTGGATGTTTAAAAAATCGTGCAATATTCAATCATTTATTCACTAAAAAACAAAATTTCGCCCCCTAGTGGCCGATTTCTTTGAATATTCTTACAGACCTTTAGGGCCATGAGTCGAACATGCCCACCGAGTTTCGTTCCGATCGACCTCTGTTAACCATGCCAAATAAGTGACTAAAGTTTTTGGCCAATGGCGGCCATGTTTTTTGAGATACGCCAATATCCTCATAGACGCTCGTGCCCCTTTGGACCAAGAAGCTGCATACCAATTTTCAAGTTGATCGGACCAACGGTTGCATAGTTATAGCTGTTTTTATGTTTTTTCCGTATTATAGCGCCCCCAAGTGGCAGAGATGCGCGGGTTTTTTTATTTGGCCAAAGATTGAGCTCGTACACATGTACACCGAGTTTGGTGAAGATAGGTCATTCCGTTCCAGAGTTATACTTCAATAAGCATTTTGGCTAATGTTAGCATAGACGCTAATTTGCATACTGTTTCGCGTGAAAATCAAAATTTCAACTTTTTTTTGATAATTATTGATATTCAGTGTCCCTAGAAGATTTCTAAAGTGGTTTGGTTCCGATCGGGTGAAAAACCTAGGACTAGTTCGTAAAAGTAGGTTTGGGATATAGGTCAATTTTGCGGAAAAACGGTGCTTCGTAGAGAAAATCTGTCGTAATACACTTTTTTTCGTATTGAACCAAGGATCGCAACGGTGAAAAATTTTTGAGTCTACGACAAAAAATGTACAAGTTAGGGCCAAAAACGTCTGAAATTTTTGTTTTTTGCGCTGTAGCGCCCCCGTTTGGCCGATTGGGCTGAGACTTTGATACGTTCTCCCCAAATTGAGCTCTACGATCTGGCCAAGTTTCAAGTCTCTAGGCCTTACGGTTTGGGCTGCACGATCAGTTTTAGGGCAGAATAATAATAATAATAATAATAATAATAATAAAAATCCTAACAAATACAATAGGGTTTCTAGCACTGCGTGCTCGAACCCCTAATAATAATAAAAATCCTAACAAATACAATAGGGTTTCTAGCACTACGTGCTCGAACCCCTAATAAATATAGCTGCAAGCAGCGATTACCGGGGTTCGAGCCTTAAGGTGGTGTAATTTTACAGTCTAGGCCAACCTGGATGTATAGCTGACAGTTAAACACATTGAAAATGGACAACAGGCTCAGACACAGACACACACACACACATTGAAATAAAATGGTTAAACTATCATATGAATAATCAATAAGCATTCTTACACTCACACACACACGGACATACATGCACACAAATTTTCTTGCAGATATAGATATTTGAAATAAATGATAGGTGACAAAATACTTATTGCAAGTATTCTGTTTTTAAGAGTTCATATGTTATTTTCAGGTTTCACTGTAATCATAATCTGGCATAATTGTAAAAACTGATATGTCTGTATGAACTAAATGGTAAACTTTGATTTAATGTGATTTTAAATGTTATAACAGTGATTTTATAATAACTCCATAAGAAAACCTATTACTGTTTTAATGCTTAATAAGCCCATTAGTGGTCTTCCGCTGCCATCTAGTGGTTATAAATAGCAATTTCTCATACATCACTGTGTTTTTATCCTTTATAACAATTATATTGTTATTTTTTTTGCTCAATCTCTCTTAAATTGCGCATGTTTGTTTAGAATGAAATTATGCATCATTTTACAGAGTTTTCAGGAAGTTTAGGGCTTTCTTTAGGATTTATAGGCCTTTGGGTTCACTATGTAAAGAACATATTATAAAATAAAGGGTTTTTAGTTGACCAATTGCAAATGTTCAATTTTTTGTGATAATTATTGACCTAGAGAGTCTAGAGAATAGTACTGCACTGATTTTAATGATTTTCAGTTAAAAACTGAGGGCTGGTTTGTGGTTATTTTATGTGGCCTAGGTCTGGCCCAGACACTTTAAGCCAGATCTGGCTGAGACTCGACTTGGTCCCTGGGCCAAATGTGGCCCAGAAACTGCTAAATGTAATTCAGCAGTGAAACACAAATGCAAGCATTTAAAAACATTAAAAAGGCTTTAATTATAAAATTACCAATTACTTTAATATAAATATATATTAACAATGAACAAATGCACTACAGTAAAAACATTAATACGCTTTTTAAACCACAAAGCAACAAGTAAATTAAATTTATTTATTTATTTATTTATTTATTTATTTATTTCTTATATTTACTGTATATTATATATATAAAAAACATTGTGTGTCATAATTCAGGTCAGTTCTTATCAAATGGCGTCAGTGCAGTCAAGTCAATAATATTGCTGAATATTAGCTGTCTTCAACTAAGCAAGACAAAAGGCAACAGTGACGAGGAACCCAAACCCAAACAAGATCAGGCTCAGTCAGGAAACCAGTTCTCCTTTGACCAAACGAGTGAACGTGGTGTGATTATTGCCGAGACTGAGCCGACAGTGCCGCATTTCAGCCAGAATTGATAATTATTGACCTAGAGAGTATAGAGAATAGTACAGCACTTTTCTCACAGACACATACACACACACACACACTCACAGAAATGAAATGGTGTGTGTGTGTAAGCATGCTTACTGATTATTAATATGATAGTTTAACCACACACAGACATGCACATACATGCACACACATTTTGTTGCAGATATAGATATTTGAAATAATTGATAGGTGACTCAAAACTTATTGCAAGTCTTCTCTTTTTAAGAGTTTACATGTCATTTTCAGGTTTCATTGTACTCATAATCTGGCAAAATTGTTATAACTGATATATCTGTATGAATAAAATGGTAAACTTGAATTAAATGTGATTTTAAATGTTATAACAGTGATTTTATAATAACTCCATAAGAAAACCTATTACTGTTTTAATGCTTAATAAGCCCATTAGTGGTCTTCCGCTGCCATCTAGTGGTTATAAATAGCAATTTCTCATAAATCACTGTGTTTTTATCCTTTATAACAATTATATTGTTATTTTTTGCTCAATCTCTCTTAAATTTTGCATGTTTGTTTAGAATGAAATTATGCATCGTTTTACAGAGTTTTGAGAAAGTTTAGGGCTTTCTTTAAGGATTCATAGGCCTTTTGTGTGCACTATGTAAAGACCATATTATAAAATAAAGGGTTTTTAGTTGTCCAAATGCAAATGTTGAAATTTTTTTGATAATTATTGACCTAGAGAGTCTAGAGAATAATTCTGCACTGATTTTATTGATTTTCAGTTAAAAACTGAGGGCTAGTTCATAAAAGTAGGTATTTTAAATAATCTGAAATACTTAAAGAACAGTTTGATTGACAGGAGTGATCCTAGAGGAAAAGTTGCTCAGAATGAGAAGATCTATCATATGATATGAAGATATAGTGTATAAGTGAATATTATGAACATTTTATTGCAATTTGAGGTCTTTTTGTGTAGAAATTTTGTGATTTTGAGGCCTTTTTAACTGTTATAGCGCCACCTATAGTCCGATCTCTATGAAACTTTGCGTGCTTGTTAAGAGTCATCTGACACATGTTTTCAGCAGCTTTCGTAAAGTTTCGACTTTTCGTTTAGGGTTAATAGGCTTTCGGGAATATCGTGCCACTCCCCTTTATAAATGAGCCAATTATAGCTAACCAAATGACAAAATTCAACATTTTTTCGATAATTATTGATCTAGAGAGTCCAGAGATTATTACTGCAGTGATTTAATCAAGATTGAGCGAAAAACCTAGGACTAGTTCGCAAAAGTAGGTTTATAACATATTTGTAAATATTTAATGAACGATATGATTTACAGCATTACTCCCAGAGGCAAAGTTGCTCAGAATGAGGAGATCTATCATAAGATATGAAGATTATGTGTTTGTGTGAATATATGAACATGCTATGCAATTTGAGGTCATTTTCCATTGAAATTTTGAGTTTTTTAGGTATCTTTAACTGTTATAGCGCCACCTATATTCCGATCTTCATGAAACTGTGCATACTTATTAAGAGTCATCTGTCATATGTTTTCACCAAGTTTTGTAAAGTTTTGAGTTTGCTTTTAGGTTTTATAGATGTTTGGGTATATTGGGCAATGCCCCTTTTATAAATGACCTAATTATAGCTAACCAAAGGACAAAATTCAACTTTTTTTTGATAATTATTGATCTAGAGAGTCCACAGAATATTACTGCAGTGGTTTGGTTCCGATCGGGCAAAAAACCAGGGACTAGTTCGCAAAAGTAGGTTTTTCACATATTTGTTTATAATTAATGAACGATTTGATTGACAGCAATGGTTCTTGAGGCAAACTTGTTCATTATCAGGAGATCTATCAAATGATATGCATATTGTGTGGATGTGTGAAACATCACGTGATTACAGAGCCAAAAATCTCGTTAGCGCCAACTAGTGGCCGATTTCTTTCAAAATTCTTACAGACCTTTGTGGCCGTGAGTCGAACATGCCCACCGAGTTTCGTTCCGATCAACTTCTGTTAACCTTGTCTAATAAGTGCTCAAAGTTCATTGGCCTATGGCGGCCATGTTTTTTGAGATACCCCAATATCCTCATAGATCCTTATGGCACATTGGGCAAAGACACTGCATTCCAATTTTCAAGTCGATCGGCTTAACGATTGGATAGTTATAGCTATTTTTATGTTTTTTCAATCTTATAGCGCCATCAAGTGGTAGAGCTGCGAAATTTGTTTTTATTTGACCAATGGTTGTTCTTATACACATGTGTACCGAGTTTGGCGAAGATATGTCATTTCGTTCACGAGTTATAGCCTGTTTCGTAAAATTGAGCCGCGACTTTTAAATGTTTTGGGGCCACTTTGCGAAAGTCAGTTGAAATTTAAACACTTTTTTTTAATAATTGTTGATTTTCAATGTCCAGAGAACATTTCAGCAGTTGTTTGGTTCCGATCGGACGAAACACTTAGAAATAGTTCGCAAAACTTGGTTTTGAACTTTATTGAGAATATTTAAATAATACTTCGATTGACAGCAGGGATCCAAGAGGCAAAGTTGTTCCAAATGAGGAGATCTATCATATGATATGAAGAACTAGTGGATGTGTGAATATATGAACATTTTTTTTACGATTTACTTTCATGTACTACTGAAATATTGTGTTTTTGAAGGCTTTTTTTACTGTTATAGCGCCACCTTTTGTCCGAACTCCATGAAACTTCTTATGCTTGTTAAGAGTGATGTGGCAGATGTTTTCACCAACTTTTGTAAAGTTTCGAGTTTTTGTTTAAATTTTATAGGCTTTTGGGTATATGTGGCCACGCCCCTTTTCTTAAAGGAGCCAATTATAGCTAACCAAAGGACAAAATTCAACATTTTTTTGATAATTATTGATCTAGAGAGTCCAGAGATTATCACTGCAGTGGTTTGATCCAGATTGAACAAAAAACCAGAGACTAGTTCGCAAAAGTAGGTTTTAAACATATTTCCAAATAATTAAAGAACAATTTGATTGACAGCAATGGTTCTTGAGGCAAAGTTGTGTATTATGAGGAGATCTATCTAATGATATGCATATTGTGTGGATGTTTAAAAAATCGTGCAATATTCAATCATTTATTCACTAAAAAACAAAATTTCGCCCCCTAGTGGCCGATTTCTTTGAATATTCTTACAGACCTTTAGGGCCATGAGTCGAACATGCCCACCGAGTTTCGTTCCGATCGACCTCTGTTAACCATGCCAAATAAGTGACTAAAGTTTTTGGCCAATGGCGGCCATGTTTTTTGAGATACGCCAATATCCTCATAGACGCTCGTGCCCCTTTGGACCAAGAAGCTGCATACCAATTTTCAAGTTGATCGGACCAACGGTTGCATAGTTATAGCTGTTTTTATGTTTTTTCCGTATTATAGCGCCCCCAAGTGGCAGAGATGCGCGGGTTTTTTTATTTGGCCAAAGATTGAGCTCGTACACATGTACACCGAGTTTGGTGAAGATAGGTCATTCCGTTCCAGAGTTATACTTCAATAAGCATTTTGGCTAATGTTAGCATAGACGCTAATTTGCATACTGTTTCGCGTGAAAATCAAAATTTCAACTTTTTTTTGATAATTATTGATATTCAGTGTCCCTAGAAGATTTCTAAAGTGGTTTGGTTCCGATCGGGTGAAAAATCTAGGACTAGTTCGTAAAAGTAGGTTTGGGATATAGGTCAATTTTGCGGAAAAACGGTGCTTCGTAGAGAAAATCTGTCGTAATACACTTTTTTTCGTATTGAACCAAGGATCGCAACGGTGAAAAATTTTTGAGTCTACGACAAAAAATGTACAAGTTAGGGCCAAAAACGTCTGAAATTTTTGTTTTTTGCGCTGTAGCGCCCCCGTTTGGCCGATTGGGCTGAGACTTTGATACGTTCTCCCCAAATTGAGCTCTACGATCTGGCCAAGTTTCAAGTCTCTAGGCCTTACGGTTTGGGCTGCACGATCAGTTTTAGGGCAGAATAATAATAATAATAATAATAAATATAGCTGCAAGCAGCGATTACCGGGGTTCGAGCCTTAAGGCCTTAAGGTGGTGTAATTTTACAGTCTAGGCCAACCTGGATGTATAGCTGACTGTTAAACACATTGAAAATGGACAATAGGCTCAGACATAAACACACACACACACACACACACACACACACACACACACACACACAGAAATGAAATGGTTGAAACTATCATATGAATAATCAATAAGCATTCTTACACACACTCACACACACACGGACATACATGCACACAAATTTTTTTGCAAATATAGATATTTGAAATAAATGATAGGTGACAAAATACTTATTGCAAGTATTCTCTTTTTAAGAGTTTACATGTCATTTTCAGGTTTCATTGTACTCATAATCTGGCAAAATTGTTATAACTGATATATCTGTATGAATAAAATGGTAAACTTGAATTAAATGTGATTTTAAATGTTATAACAGTGATTTTATAATAACTCCATAAGAAAACCTATTACTGTTTTAATGCTTAATAAGCCCATTAGTGGTCTTCCGCTGCCATCTAGTGGTTATAAATAGCAATTTCTCATAAATCACTGTGTTTTTATCCTTTATAACAATTATATTGTTATTTTTTGCTCAATCTCTCTTAAATTTTGCATGTTTGTTTAGAATGAAATTATGCATCGTTTTACAGAGTTTTGAGAAAGTTTAGGGCTTTCTTTAAGGATTCATAGGCCTTTTGTGTGCACTATGTAAAGACCATATTATAAAATAAAGGGTTTTTAGTTGTCCAAATGCAAATGTTGAAATTTTTTTGATAATTATTGACCTAGAGAGTCTAGAGAATAATTCTGCACTGATTTTATTGATTTTCAGTTAAAAACTGAGGGCTAGTTCATAAAAGTAGGTATTTTAAATAATCTGAAATACTTAAAGAACAGTTTGATTGACAGCAGTGATCCTAGAGGAAAAGTTGCTCAGAATGAGAAGATCTATCGTATGATATGAAGATATAGTGTATAAGTGAATATTATGAAGATTTTATTGCAATTTGAGGTCTTTTTGTGTAGAAATTTTGTGATTTTGAGGCCTTTTTAACTGTTATAGCGCCACCTATAGTCCGATCTCTATGAAACTTTGCGTGCTTGTTAAGAGTCATCTGACACATGTTTTCAGCAGCTTTCGTAAAGTTTCGACTTTTCGTTTAGGGTTAATAGGCTTTCGGGAATATCGTGCCACTCCCCTTTATAAATGAGCCAATTATAGCTAACCAAATGACAAAATTCAACATTTTTTCGATAATTATTGATCTAGAGAGTCCAGAGATTATTACTGCAGTGATTTAATCAAGATTGAGCGAAAAACCTAGGACTAGTTCGCAAAAGTAGGTTTATAACATATTTGTAAATATTTAATGAACGATATGATTTACAGCATTACTCCCAGAGGCAAAGTTGCTCAGAATGAGGAGATCTATCATAAGATATGAAGATTATGTGTTTGTGTGAATATATGAACATGCTATGCAATTTGAGGTCATTTTCCATTGAAATTTTGAGTTTTTTAGGCATCTTTAACTGTTATAGCGCCACCTATATTCCGATCTTCATGAAACTGTGCATACTTATTAAGAGTCATCTGTCATATGTTTTCACCAAGTTTTGTAAAGTTTTGAGTTTGTTTTTAGGTTTTATAGATGTTTGGGTATATTGGGCAATGCCCCTTTTATAAATGACCTCATTATAGCTAACCAAAGGACAAAATTCAACTTTTTTTTGATAATTATTGATCTAGAGAGTCCACAGAATATTACTGCAGTGGTTTGGTTCCGATCGGGCAAAAAACCAGGGACTAGTTCGCAAAAGTAGGTTTTTCACATATTTGTTTATAATTAATGAACGATTTGATTGACAGCAATGGTTCTTGAGGCAAACTTGTTCATTATCAGGAGATCTATCAAATGATATGCATATTGTGTGGATGTGTGAAACATCACGTGATTACAGAGCCAAAAATCTCGTTAGCGCCAACTAGTGGCCGATTTCTTTCAAAATTCTTACAGACCTTTGTGGCCGTGAGTCGAACATGCCCACCGAGTTTCGTTCCGATCAACTTCTGTTAACCTTGTCTAATAAGTGCTCAAAGTTCATTGGCCTATGGCGGCCATGTTTTTTGAGATACCCCAATATCCTCATAGATCCTTATGGCACATTGGGCAAAGACACTGCATTCCAATTTTCAAGTCGATCGGCTTAACGATTGGATAGTTATAGCTATTTTTATGTTTTTTCAATCTTATAGCGCCATCAAGTGGTAGAGCTGCGAAATTTGTTTTTATTTGACCAATGGTTGTTCTTATACATATGTGTACCGAGTTTGGCGAAGATATGTCATTTCGTTCACGAGTTATAGCCTGTTTCGTAAAATTGAGCCGCGACTATTAAATGTTTTGGGGCCACTTTGCGAAAGTCAGTTGAAATTTAAACACTTTTTTTTAATAATTGTTCATTTTCAATGTCCAGAGAACATTTCAGCAGTTGTTTGGTTCCGATCGGACGAAACACTTAGAACTAGTTTGCAAAACTTGGTTTTGAACTTTATTGAGAATATTTAAATAACACTTTGATTGACAGCAGTGATCCAAGAGGCAAAGTTGTTCCAAATGAGGAGATCTATCATATGATATGAAGAACTAGTGGATGTGTGAATATATGAACATTTTTTTTACGATTTACTTTCATGTACTACTGAAATATTGTGTTTTTGAAGGCTTTTTTTACTGTTATAGCGCCACCTTTTGTCCGAACTCCATGAAACTTCTTATGCTTGTTAAGAGCGATGTGCCAGATGTTTTCACCAACTTTTGTAAAGTTTCGAGTTTTTGTTTAAATTTTATAGGCTTTTGGGTATATGTGGCCACGCCCCTTTTCTTAAAGGAGCCAATTATAGCTAACCAAAGGACAAAATTCAACATTTTTTTGATAATTATTGATTTAGAGAGTCCAGAGATTATTACTGCAGTGGTTTGATCTAGATTGAGCAAAAAACCAGAGACTAGTTTGCAAAAGTAGCTTTTAAACATATTTCCGAATAATTAAAGAACAATTTGATTGACAGCAATGGTTCTTGAGGCAAAGTTGTGTATTATGAGGAGATCTATCTAATGATATGCATATTGTGTGGATTTTTAAAAAATCATGCGATATTCAATCGTTTATTCACTAAAAAAACAAAATTTCGCCCCCCAGTGGCCGATTTCTTTGAAAATTCTTACAGACCTTTAGGGCCATGAGTCGAACATGCCCACCGAGTTTCGTTCCGATCGACCTCCGTTAACCTTGTCAAACAGGTGTTTAAAAGTTTTTGGCCAATGGCGGCCATGTTTTTTGAGATACGCGAATATCCTCATAGATGCACGTGCCCCTTTGGACCAAGACGCTGCATACCAATTTTCAAGTTGATCGGATCAACGGTTGCATAGTTATAGCTGCTTTTATGTTTTTTCCGTATTATAGCGCCCCCAAGTGGCAGAGATGCGCGGTTTTTTTGATTTGGCCAAAGATTGAGCTCATACACATGTACACCGAGTTTGGTGAAGATAGGTCATTCCGTTCCAGAGTTATACCTCAATAAGCATTTGGCTAACGTTAGCATAGACGCTAATTGGTGTACTGTTTCGCGTGAAAAACAAAATTTCAACTTTTTTTTGATAATTATTGATATTCAGTAGCCAAAGAACATTTCTGCAGTGGTTTGGTTCCGATCGGGTGAAAAACCTAGGACTAGTTCGCAAAAGTAGGTTTCGGATATAACTCAATTTTGCGGAAAAACGGTGCGTCGTAGAGCGAAATTGACCAGTGTGCACTTTTGTTCGGGCTAACCCAAGGATTGCAACGAAGTAAAGTTTTTGAGTCTACGGCACACGGTTTACGAGTTTGAGCTAAAAATGTCTGAAAATTTTGTTTTTTGCGCTGTAGCGCCCCCGTTTGGCCGATTGGGCTGAGACTTTGATAGGTTCTCCCCAAATTGAGGTCTACGATCTGGCCAAGTTTCAAGTCTCTAGGCCTTACGGTTTGGGCTGCACGATCAGTTTTAGGGCGGAATAATAATAATAATAATAATAATAATAATAATAATAAAAATCCTAACGAATACAATAGGGTTTCAGCACTGCGTGCTCGAACCCCTAATAATAAATATAGCTGCAAGCAGCGATTACCGGGGTTCGAGCCTTAAGGTGGTGTAATTTTACAGTCTAGGCCAACCTGGATGTATAGCTGACAGTTAAACACATTGAAAATGGACAATAGGCTCAGACACAGACACACACAGACACACACACACACACACACACACACACAGAAATGAAATGGTTAAACTATCATATGAATAATCAATAAGCATTCTTACACACACTCACACACACACACACACGGACATACATGCACACAAATTTTCTTGCAGATATAGACATTTGAAATAAATGATAGGTGACAAAATACTTATTGCAAGTATTCTCTTTTTAAGAGTTCATATGTTATTTTCAGGTTTTATTGTAATCATAATCTGGCATATTTGTAAAAACTGATATGTCTGTATGGACTAAATGGTAAACTTTGATTTAATGTGATTTTAAATGTTATAACAGTGATTTTATAATGTTTTATGAACAATACTGTTTTATTTAGCTGAATGAGCCCATTAGTGGTCTTCGACTGCCATCTAGTGGCAATAAATTGCAATTTCTCATACAACACTCTGTTTTTAACCTTTATGAGTATTATAGTGTTATTTATTGCCCGATCTCTCTTAAATTGTGCATGCTTGTTTATGTCAGGAGCCTGCCCTCACTGTGTTGTCTGTCTTGTCATTGTTTC
The DNA here is from genome assembly GCA_039654775.1 of Spinibarbus caldwelli. Taxonomy (NCBI): domain Eukaryota; kingdom Metazoa; phylum Chordata; class Actinopteri; order Cypriniformes; family Cyprinidae; genus Spinibarbus; species Spinibarbus caldwelli. The sequence continues at coordinate 28,516,886 of CM077234.1, read as the reverse complement.
ATGTCTCTATGTTTGTTTTCTGTTTGAGCACATGGCTTTGTCTTTGTTGTTGTCAGCCATGTGCTCCTCCTGTCCTGCCTCCTTGTTACTTGTTGCCACGCCCCCTTGTTTAGTCCTCGTTTGTCTGAGTTCTGTCACCTGTCCCTCTCGTTCTCTCTTGTTTGTCTGAGTGTTGTTACCTGTTCCTCATGTTCTCCTGTCGCTTCATATTGTTCTCTTTTTCCTTCTTGTTTTATGTTTGTCCAAATGCAACCTAGATAGCAAACTTTGTCAGGCCCAGCTCTGGGCCACAACCTTGCTTAACTTCTGGCCCAATTCTGGCTGGATCCCCAGCCCAAAACTGGCCCACACACTGAAAACCGACTCAAACAATTTCTTCTGGCACAGATGCAGCCCACGCCCTGTAAAATGACTCTTATTTAATGATGTGGCCCAGATCTGGCCTGTATACTGTAGAGTGACTTCTGTCATTTTATGTGTCCCAGATCTGGCTGAGACTCGGCGTGGTCCCCGGGCCAAACGAATGAACGTGGTGTGATTATTGTCGAGACTGAGCCGACAGTGCCGCATTTCAGCCAGAATCGGCCCGAGTGTGCTTCCTATCTGGGAAATGTTCAACATTTTTTTTTTTTTTTGATAATTATTGACGTAGAGAGTCTAGAGAATAGTATGGCACTTTTCTCACAGACACACACACACACACACACACACACACAGAAATGAAATGGTGTGTGTGTGTGTAAGCATGCTTACTGATTATTAATATGATAGTTTAACCACACTCAGACACACACATATACGGACATACATGCACACACATTTTGTTGCAGATATAGATATTTGAAATAATTGATAGGTGACTCAAAATTTATTGCAAGTCTTCTCTTTTTAAGAGTTTATATGTAATTTTCAGGTTTCATTGAACTTATAATCTGGCAAAATTGTTATAAGTGATATATCTGTATGAATAAAATGGTAAACTTGAATTAAATGTGATTTTAAATGTTATATCAGCGATTTTATAATAACTTCATAAGAAAACCTATTACTGTTTTAGTGTTTAAAATTTTTTTTAAACTAATGGGCTAAAACACTAATTTTTTAGTGTTTTAGCCCATTAGTGGTCTTCCGCTTCCATCTAGTGGTTAGAAATTGCAATTTGTCATACAACACTGTGTTTTTTAAAGTTTATGACTGTTTTAGTGTTATTTTTTTGCCCAGTCCCTCTTATATTTTGCATGCTTCTTTAAAATAAAATTATGCACCATTTTACCCAGTTGTGACAGAAGATGTGGGGTTTCTTTTAGGATTTACAGGCCTTTGGGTAGCCTATGTAAAGAACATATTATAAAATGACAGTTTTATAGTTGTTCAATTGCACATTTTCAACGTTTTTTGATAATTATTGACCAAGAGAGTCTACAGAATAGTACTGCACTGATTTCATTGATTTTGATTATAAAAGTCATGTCTAGTTCACTAGTTCTAGTAGGTTTTTAAAAATAATCTTAAATATTTAATGAACAGTTTGATTGACAGCATTGGTCCCAGAGGCAAAGTTGTTCAGAATGAGGAGATTTATCATATGATATGAAGATCTAGTGTTTGTGTGAATATATGAACATGTTCTACAATTTGAGGTCATTTTATGTACAAATATTGTGTTTTTGAAGACTTTTTTAACTGTTATAGCGCCACCTATTGTCCGATCTGCATGAATCTTCGCATGCTTGTTAAGAGTCATATGCCCCATGTTTTCACCAACTTTTGTAAAGTTTCAAGTTTTTGTTTAGGTTTTATAGGCTTTTGCGTATGTGTGACCATGCCCCCTTTTTAAATGAGCCTATTATAGCTAACCAAAAGACAAAATTCAACATTTTTTTGATAATTATTGATCTAGAGAGTCCAGAGATTATTACTGCAGTGGTTTGATCGAGATTGAGCAAAAAACCAGAGACTAGTTCGCAAAAGTAGGTTTTACACATATTTCCGAATAATTAATGAACGATTTGATTGACAGCAATGGTTCTTGAGGCAAACTTGTTCATTATCAGGAGATCTATCAAATGATATGCATATTGTGTGGATGTGTGAAACACCACGTGATTACAGAGGGCATAAATCTCGTTAGCGCCAACTAGTGGCCGATTTCTTTCAAAATTCTTACAGACCTTTAGGGCCATGAGTCGAACATGCCCACCGAGTTTCGTTCCGATCGACTTCCGTTAACCCTGTCTAATAAGTGCTCAAATTTCATTGGCCTATGGCGGCCATGTTTTTTGAGATACCCCAATATCCTCAAGAAGCCTTATGGCACATTGGACAAAGACACTGCATTCCAATTTTCAAGTCGATCGGATTAACGATTGGATAGTTATAGCTGTTTTTATGTTTTTTCAATCTTATAGCGCCATCAAGTGGTAGAGCTGCGCAATTTTTTTTATTTGACCATTGTTTGTTCTTATACATATGTGTACCGAGTTTGGCAAAGATATGTCATTTCGTTCACGAGTTATAGCCTGTTTCGTAAAATTGATCCGCAACTTTTAAATGTTTTGGGGCCCCTTTGCGAAAGTCAGTTGAAATTTAAACACTTTTTTTTAAAAATTATTGTTTTCCAATGTCCAGAGAACATTTCTGCAGTTGTTTGGTTCCGATCGGGCGAAAAACTTAGAACTAGTTCGCAAAACTTGGTTTTGAACTTTAATGAGAATATTTAAATAATACTTCGATTGACAGCAGTGATCCAAGAGGCAAAGTTGTTTGAAATGAGGAGATCTATCATATGATATGAAGAACTAGTGGATGTGTGAATATATGAACATTTTTTTTACGATTTACTTTCATGTACTACTGAAATATTGTGTTTTTGAAGGCTTTTTTTACTGTTATAGCGCCACCTATTGTCTGAACTCCATGAAACTTCTTATGCTTGTTAAGAGTGATGTGCCAGATGTTTTCACCAACTTTTGTAAAGTTTCGAGTTTTTGTTTAGGCTTTATAGGCTTTTGAGTATACGTGGCCACGCCCCTTTTCTTAAAGGAGCCAATTATAGGTAACCAAAGGACAAAATTCAACATTTTTTTGATAATTATTGATCTAGAGTGTCCAGAGATTATTACTGCAGTGGTTTGATCCAGATTGAGGAAAAAACGAGAGACTAGTTCGCAAAAGTAGGTTTTAAACATATTTCCAAATAATTAAAGAACAATTTGATTGACAGCAATGGTTCTTGAGGCAAAGTTGTGTATTATGAGGAGATCTATCCAATGATATGCATATTGTGTGGATGTTTAAAAAATCGTGCAATATTCAATCATTTATACACTAAAAAACAAAATTTCGCCCCCCGGTGGCCGATTTCTTTGAAAATTCTTACAGACCTTTAGGGCCATGAGTCGAACATGCCCACCGAGTTTCGTTCCGATCGACCTCCGTTAACCATGCCAAATAAGTGACTAAAGTTTTTGGCCAATGGCGGCCATGTTTTTTGAGATACGCCAATATCCTCATTGACGATCGTGCCCCTTTGGACCAAGCAGCTGCATACCAATTTTCAAGTTGATCGGACCAACGGTTGCATAGTTATAGCTGTTTTTAAGTTTTTTCCGTATTATAGCGCCCCCAAGTGGCAGAGATGCGCGGTTTTTTTTATTTGGCCAAAGATTGAGCTCGTACACATGTACCCCGAGTTTGGTGAAGATAGGTCATTCCGTTCCAGAGTTATACTTCATTAAGCATTTTGGCTAATGTTAGCATAGACGCTAATTTGCATACTGTTTCGCGTGAAAATCAAAATTTCAACTTTTTTTTGATAATTATTGATATTCAGTGTCCCTAGAAGATTTCTGAAGTGGTTTGGTTCCGATCGGACGAAAAACCTAGGACTAGTTCGTAAAAGTAGGTTTGGGATATAGGGTAATTTTGCGGAAAAACGGTGCTTCGTAGAGAAAATCTGTCGTAATACACTTTTTTTTGTATTGAACCAAGGATCGCAACGGTGAAAAAATTTTGAGTCTACGACAAAAAATGTACAAGTTAGGGCCAAAAACGTCTGAAATTTTTGTTTTTTGCGCTGTACCGCCCCCGTTTGGCCGATTGGGCTGAGACTTTGATACGTTCTTCACAGACTGAGCTCTACGATCTGGCCAAGTTTCAAGTCTCTAGGCCTTACGGTTTGGGCTGCTCGATCAGTTTTACGGCAGAATAATAATAATAATAATAAAAATCTTAACAAATACAATAGGGTTTCTAGCACTGCGTGCTCGAACCCCTAATAAATATAGCTGCAAGCAGCGATTACCGGGGTTCGAGCCTTAAGGCCTTAAGGTGGTGTAATTTTACAGTCTAGGCCAACCTGGATGTATAGCTGACTGTTAAACACATTGAAAATGGACAATAGGCTCAGACATAAACACACACACACACACACACACACACACACACACACACACACACAGAAATGAAATGGTTGAAACTATCATATGAATAATCAATAAGCATTCTTACACACACTCACACACACACGGACATACATGCACACAAATTTTTTTGCAAATATAGATATTTGAAATAAATGATAGGTGACAAAATACTTATTGCAAGTATTCTCTTTTTAAGAGTTTACATGTCATTTTCAGGTTTCATTGTACTCATAATCTGGCAAAATTGTTATAACTGATATATCTGTATGAATAAAATGGTAAACTTGAATTAAATGTGATTTTAAATGTTATAACAGTGATTTTATAATAACTCCATAAGAAAACCTATTACTGTTTTAATGCTTAATAAGCCCATTAGTGGTCTTCCGCTGCCATCTAGTGGTTATAAATAGCAATTTCTCATAAATCACTGTGTTTTTATCCTTTATAACAATTATATTGTTATTTTTTGCTCAATCTCTCTTAAATTTTGCATGTTTGTTTAGAATGAAATTATGCATCGTTTTACAGAGTTTTGAGAAAGTTTAGGGCTTTCTTTAAGGATTCATAGGCCTTTTGTGTGCACTATGTAAAGACCATATTATAAAATAAAGGGTTTTTAGTTGTCCAAATGCAAATGTTGAAATTTTTTTGATAATTATTGACCTAGAGAGTCTAGAGAATAATTCTGCACTGATTTTATTGATTTTCAGTTAAAAACTGAGGGCTAGTTCATAAAAGTAGGTATTTTAAATAATCTGAAATACTTAAAGAACAGTTTGATTGACAGCAGTGATCCTAGAGGAAAAGTTGCTCAGAATGAGAAGATCTATCGTATGATATGAAGATATAGTGTATAAGTGAATATTATGAAGATTTTATTGCAATTTGAGGTCTTTTTGTGTAGAAATTTTGTGATTTTGAGGCCTTTTTAACTGTTATAGCGCCACCTATAGTCCGATCTCTATGAAACTTTGCGTGCTTGTTAAGAGTCATCTGACACATGTTTTCAGCAGCTTTCGTAAAGTTTCGACTTTTCGTTTAGGGTTAATAGGCTTTCGGGAATATCGTGCCACTCCCCTTTATAAATGAGCCAATTATAGCTAACCAAATGACAAAATTCAACATTTTTTCGATAATTATTGATCTAGAGAGTCCAGAGATTATTACTGCAGTGATTTAATCAAGATTGAGCGAAAAACCTAGGACTAGTTCGCAAAAGTAGGTTTATAACATATTTGTAAATATTTAATGAACGATATGATTTACAGCATTACTCCCAGAGGCAAAGTTGCTCAGAATGAGGAGATCTATCATAAGATATGAAGATTATGTGTTTGTGTGAATATATGAACATGCTATGCAATTTGAGGTCATTTTCCATTGAAATTTTGAGTTTTTTAGGCATCTTTAACTGTTATAGCGCCACCTATATTCCGATCTTCATGAAACTGTGCATACTTATTAAGAGTCATCTGTCATATGTTTTCACCAAGTTTTGTAAAGTTTTGAGTTTGTTTTTAGGTTTTATAGATGTTTGGGTATATTGGGCAATGCCCCTTTTATAAATGACCTCATTATAGCTAACCAAAGGACAAAATTCAACTTTTTTTTGATAATTATTGATCTAGAGAGTCCACAGAATATTACTGCAGTGGTTTGGTTCCGATCGGGCAAAAAACCAGGGACTAGTTCGCAAAAGTAGGTTTTTCACATATTTGTTTATAATTAATGAACGATTTGATTGACAGCAATGGTTCTTGAGGCAAACTTGTTCATTATCAGGAGATCTATCAAATGATATGCATATTGTGTGGATGTGTGAAACATCACGTGATTACAGAGCCAAAAATCTCGTTAGCGCCAACTAGTGGCCGATTTCTTTCAAAATTCTTACAGACCTTTGTGGCCGTGAGTCGAACATGCCCACCGAGTTTCGTTCCGATCAACTTCTGTTAACCTTGTCTAATAAGTGCTCAAAGTTCATTGGCCTATGGCGGCCATGTTTTTTGAGATACCCCAATATCCTCATAGATCCTTATGGCACATTGGGCAAAGACACTGCATTCCAATTTTCAAGTCGATCGGCTTAACGATTGGATAGTTATAGCTATTTTTATGTTTTTTCAATCTTATAGCGCCATCAAGTGGTAGAGCTGCGAAATTTGTTTTTATTTGACCAATGGTTGTTCTTATACATATGTGTACCGAGTTTGGCGAAGATATGTCATTTCGTTCACGAGTTATAGCCTGTTTCGTAAAATTGAGCCGCGACTATTAAATGTTTTGGGGCCACTTTGCGAAAGTCAGTTGAAATTTAAACACTTTTTTTTAATAATTGTTCATTTTCAATGTCCAGAGAACATTTCAGCAGTTGTTTGGTTCCGATCGGACGAAACACTTAGAACTAGTTTGCAAAACTTGGTTTTGAACTTTATTGAGAATATTTAAATAACACTTTGATTGACAGCAGTGATCCAAGAGGCAAAGTTGTTCCAAATGAGGAGATCTATCATATGATATGAAGAACTAGTGGATGTGTGAATATATGAACATTTTTTTTACGATTTACTTTCATGTACTACTGAAATATTGTGTTTTTGAAGGCTTTTTTTACTGTTATAGCGCCACCTTTTGTCCGAACTCCATGAAACTTCTTATGCTTGTTAAGAGCGATGTGCCAGATGTTTTCACCAACTTTTGTAAAGTTTCGAGTTTTTGTTTAAATTTTATAGGCTTTTGGGTATATGTGGCCACGCCCCTTTTCTTAAAGGAGCCAATTATAGCTAACCAAAGGACAAAATTCAACATTTTTTTGATAATTATTGATTTAGAGAGTCCAGAGATTATTACTGCAGTGGTTTGATCTAGATTGAGCAAAAAACCAGAGACTAGTTTGCAAAAGTAGCTTTTAAACATATTTCCGAATAATTAAAGAACAATTTGATTGACAGCAATGGTTCTTGAGGCAAAGTTGTGTATTATGAGGAGATCTATCTAATGATATGCATATTGTGTGGATTTTTAAAAAATCATGCGATATTCAATCGTTTATTCACTAAAAAAACAAAATTTCGCCCCCCAGTGGCCGATTTCTTTGAAAATTCTTACAGACCTTTAGGGCCATGAGTCGAACATGCCCACCGAGTTTCGTTCCGATCGACCTCCGTTAACCTTGTCAAACAGGTGTTTAAAAGTTTTTGGCCAATGGCGGCCATGTTTTTTGAGATACGCGAATATCCTCATAGATGCACGTGCCCCTTTGGACCAAGACGCTGCATACCAATTTTCAAGTTGATCGGATCAACGGTTGCATAGTTATAGCTGCTTTTATGTTTTTTCCGTATTATAGCGCCCCCAAGTGGCAGAGATGCGCGGTTTTTTTGATTTGGCCAAAGATTGAGCTCATACACATGTACACCGAGTTTGGTGAAGATAGGTCATTCCGTTCCAGAGTTATACCTCAATAAGCATTTGGCTAACGTTAGCATAGACGCTAATTGGTGTACTGTTTCGCGTGAAAAACAAAATTTCAACTTTTTTTTGATAATTATTGATATTCAGTAGCCAAAGAACATTTCTGCAGTGGTTTGGTTCCGATCGGGTGAAAAACCTAGGACTAGTTCGCAAAAGTAGGTTTCGGATATAACTCAATTTTGCGGAAAAACGGTGCGTCGTAGAGCGAAATTGACCAGTGTGCACTTTTGTTCGGGCTAACCCAAGGATTGCAACGAAGTAAAGTTTTTGAGTCTACGGCACACGGTTTACGAGTTTGAGCTAAAAATGTCTGAAAATTTTGTTTTTTGCGCTGTAGCGCCCCCGTTTGGCCGATTGGGCTGAGACTTTGATAGGTTCTCCCCAAATTGAGGTCTACGATCTGGCCAAGTTTCAAGTCTCTAGGCCTTACGGTTTGGGCTGCACGATCAGTTTTAGGGCGGAATAATAATAATAAATATAGCTGCAAGCAGCGATTACCGGGGTTCGAGCCTTGAGGTCTTAAGGTGGTGTAATTTTACGGTCTAGGCCAACCTGGATGTATAGCTGACAGTTAAACACATTGAAAATGGACAATAGACTCAGACACAGACACAGACACACACACACACACACAGAAATGAAATGGTTAAACTATCATATGAATAATCAATAAGAATTCTTACACAAACTCACACACACACAGACATACATGCACTCAAATTTTCTTGCAGATATAGATATTTGAAATAAATGAAGGTGACAAAATACTTATTGCAAGTATTCTGTTTTTAAGAGTTTATATGTTATTTTCAGATTTCACTGTAATCATAATCTGGCATAATTGTAAAAACTGATATGTCTGTATGAACTAAATGATAAACTTTGATTTAATGTGATTTTAATCGTTATAACAGTACTGTTCATAAGACATTATAAAATCACTGTTTTATTTAGCTGAATGAGCCCATTAGTGGTCTTCGACTGCCATCTAGTGGCAATAAATTGCAATTTCTCATACAACACTCTGTTTTAAACCTTTATGAGTATTATAGTGTTATTTATTGCCCGATCTCTCTTAAATTGTGCATGCTTGTTTATGTCAGGAGCCTGTCCTCACTGTGTTGTCTGTCTTGTCTTTGTTTCATGTCTCTGTTTGTTTTCTGTTTGAGCACATGGCTCTGTCTTTGTTGTTGTCAACCATATACTCCTCCTGTCCTGCCTCCTTGTTATTTGTTGCCACGCCCCTTGTTTAGTCCTCGTTTGTCTGAGTTCTGTCACCTGTCTCTCTAGTTCTCTCTTGTTTGACTGAGTGTTGTCACCTGTTCCTCATGTTCTCCTGTCGCTTTATATTGTTCTCTTTTTCCTTCTTGTTTTATGTTTGTCCAAATGCAACCAGAGAGCAAAATTTGTCTGGGCCACAACCTTGCTTCACTTCTGGTCCTATTCTTGCTGGGTCCCCTGCCCAAAACTGGCCCACACACTGAAAACCGACTCAAGCAATTTCCTCTGGCCCAAATGCGGCCCCACGTCCTGTAAAATGACTCTTATTTATTGATGTGCCCCAGATCTGGCCCGCATACTGTAGAGTGACTTCTGTTTCTGTCATTTTATGTGGTCCATGTCTGGCTGAGACTCGGCTTGGTCTCCAGGCCAAATGTGGCCCAGAAACTGCTAAATGTAATTCAGCAGTGAAACACAAATGCAACCATTTAAAAACATTAAAAAGGCTTTAATTATAAAATTACCAAATACTTTAAAATAAATATATATTAACAATGAACGAATGCACTACAGTAAAAACATTAATACACTTTTTAAACCACAAAGTAACAAGTAAATTATATTTACTGTATATTATATATATAAAACGTTGTGTGTCATAATTCAGTTCAGTTCTTATCAAATGGCTCAGTGCAGTGAAGTCAATAATATTGCTGAATATTAGCAGTCGTCAACTAAGCAAGAGAAAAGGCAACAGTGACGAGGAACCCAAACTCAAACATGATCAGGCTCAGTCAGGAAACCAGTTCTCCTTTGACCAAACGAATGAACGTGGTGTGATTATTGCCGAGACTGAGCCGACAGTGCCACATTTCAGCCAGAATAGGCCCGAGTGTGCTTGCTATCTGGAAATGTTCAACATTTTTTTTTGATAATTATTGACGTAGAGAGTCTAGAGAATAGTACGGCACTATCTCATAGACACACACACACACACACACACACACACACAGAAATGAAATGGTGTGTGTGTGTAAGCATGCTTACTGATTATTAATATGATAGTTTAACCACACACAGACACACACATATACGGACATACATGCACACACATTTTGTTGCAGATATAGATATTTGAAATAATTGATAGGTGACTCAAAACTTATTGCAAGTCTTCTCTTTTAAGAGTTCGCATGTAATTTTCAGGTTTCTTTGAACTCATAATCTGGCAAAATTGTTATGTGATATATCTGTATGAATAAAATGGTAAACTTGAATAAATGTGATTTTAAATGTTATAACAGTGATTTTACAATAACTTCATAAGAAAACCTATTACTGTTTAGTGTTTAATAAGCCTATTAGTGGTCTTCCGCTGCCATCTAGTGGTTAGAAATTGCAATTTCTAATACAACACTGTATTTTTTAAAGTTTATGACTGTTTTAGTGTTATTTATTGCCCAGTCTCTCTTAAATTTTGCATGCTTCTTTAAAATAAAATTATGCACCATTTTACCCAGTTGTGACAGAAGATGTGGGGTTTCTTTTAGGATTTACAGGCCTTTGGGTAGCCTATGTAAAGAACATATTATAAAATGTCAGTTTTATAGTTGTTCAATTGCATATTTTCAAAGTTTTTTGATAATTATTGATCAAGAGAGTCTACAGAATAGTACTGCACTGATTTCATTGATTTTGATTATAAAAGTCATGTCTAGTTCACTAGTTCTCGTAGGTTTTTAAAAATAATCTTAAATATTAATGAACAGTTTGATTGACAGCATTGGTCCCAGAGGCAAACTTGTTCAGAATGAGGAGATTTATCATATGATATGAAGATCTAGTGTTTGTGTGAATATATGAACATGTTCTACAATTTGAGGTCATTTTATGTACAAATATTGTGTTTTTGAAGACTTTTTTAACTGTTATAGCGCCACCTATTGTCCGATCTGCATGAATCTTCGCATGCTTGTTAAGAGTCATATGCCCATGTTTTCACCAACTTTTGTAAAGTTTCAAGTTTTTGTTTAGGTTTTATAGGCTTTTGCGTATGTGTGACCATGCCCCCTTTTTAAATGAGCCTATTATAGCTAACCAAAAGACAAAATTCAACTTTTTTTTGATAATTATTGATCTAGAGAGTCCAGAGATTATTACTGCAGTGGTTTGATCGAGATTGAGCAAAAAACCAGAGACTAGTTCGCAAAAGTAGGTTTTAAACATATTTCCGAATAATTAATGAACGATTTGATTGACAGCAATGGTTCTTGAGGCAAACTTGTTCATTATCAGGAGATCTATCAAATGATATGCATATTGTGTGGATGTGTGAAACACCACGTGATTACAGAGGGCATAAATCTCGTTAGCGCCAACTAGTGGCCGATTTCTTTCAAATTCTTACAGACCTTTAGGGCCATGAGTCGAACATGCCCACCGAGTTTCGTTCCGATCGACTTCCGTTAACCTTGTCTAATAAGTGCTCAAATTTCATTGGCCTATGGCGGCCATGTTTTTTGAGATACGCCAATATCCTCAAGAAGCCTTATGGGACATTGGACAAAGACACTGCATTCCAATTTTCAAGTCGATCGGATTAACGATTGGATAGTTATAGCTGTTTTTATGTTTTTTCAATCTTATACCGCCATCAAGTGGTAGAGCTGCGCAATTTTTTTTTATTTGACCATTGTTTGTTCTTATACATATGTGTACCGAGTTTGGCAAAGATATGTCATTTCGTTCACGAGTTATAGCCTGTTTCGTAAAATTGATCCGCGACTTTTAAATGTTTTGGGCCCCTTTGCGAAAGTCAGTTGAAATTTAAACACTTTTTTTTTAAAATTATTGTTTTCCAATGTCCAGAGAACATTTCTGCAGTTGTTTGGTTCCGATCGGGTGAAAAACTTAGAACTAGTTCGCAAAACTTGGTTTTGAACTTTAATGAGAATATTTAAATAATACTTCCATTGACAGCAGTGATCCAAGAGGCAAAGTTGTTCGAAATGAGGAGATCTATCATATGATATGAAGAACTAGTGGATGTGTGAATATATGAACATTTTTTTTTACAATTTACTTTCATGTACTACTGAAATATTGTGTTTTGAAGGCTTTTTTTACTGTTATAGCGCCACCTATTGTCCGAACTCCATGAAACTTCTTATGCTTGTTAAGAGTGATGAGGCAGATGTTTTCACCAACTTTTGTAAAGTTTCGAGTTTTTGTTTAGGATTTATAGGCTTTTGAGTATACGTGGCCACGCCCCTTTTCTTAAAGGAGCCAATTATAGGTAACCAAAGGACAAAATTCAACATTTTTTTGATAATTATTGATCTAGACTGTCCAGAGATTATTACTGCAGTGGTTTGATCCAGATTGAGCAAAAAACGAGAGACTAGTTCGCAAAAGTAGGTTTTAAACATATTTCCAAATAATTAAAGAACAATTTGATTGACAGCAATGGTTCTTGAGGCAAAGTTGTGTATTATGAGGAGATCTATCCAATGATATGCATATTGTGTGGATGTTTAAAAAATCGTGCAATATTCAATCATTTATACACTAAAAAACAAAATTTCGCCCCCCGGTGGCCGATTTCTTTGAAAATTCTTACAGACCTTTAGGGCCATGAGTCGAACATGCCCACCGAGTTTCGTTCCGATCGACCTCCGTTAACCATGCCAAATAAGTGACTAAAGTTTTTGGCCAATGGCGGCCATGTTTTTTGAGATACGCCAATATCCTCATAGACGATCCTGCCCCTGTGGACCAAGCAGCTGCATACCAATTTTCAAGTTGATCGGACCAACGGTTGCATAGTTATAGCTGTTTTTATGTTTTTTCCACATTATAGCGCCCCCAAGTGGCAGAGATGCGCGGTTTTTTTTATTTGGCCAAAGATTGAGCTCGTACACATGTACCCCGAGTTTGGTGAAGATAGGTCATTCCGTTCCAGAGTTATACTTCATTAAGCATTTTGGCTAATGTTAGCATAGACGCTAATTTGAATACTGTTTCGCGTGAAAATCAAAATTTCAACTTTTTTTTGATAATTATTGATATTCAGTGTCCCTAGAAGATTTCTGAAGTGGTTTGGTTCCGATCGGACGAAAAACCTAGGACTAGTTCGTAAAAGTAGGTTTGGGATATAGGTCAATTTTGCGGAAAAACGGTGCTTTGTAGAGAAAATCTGTCGTAATACACTTTTTTTTGTATTGAACCAAGGATCGCAACGGTGAAAAAATTTTGAGCCTACGACAAAAAATGTACAAGTTAGGGCCAAAAACGTCTGAAATTTTTGTTTTTTGCGCTGTACCGCCCCCGTTTGGCCGATTGGGCTGAGACTTTGATACGTTCTTCACAGACTGAGCTCTACGATCTGGCCAAGTTTCAAGTCTCTAGGCCTTACGGTTTGGGCTGCTCGATCAGTTTTACGGCAGAATAATAATAATAATAATAAAAATCTTAACAAATACAATAGGGTTTCTAGCACTGCGTGCTCGAACCCCTAAATATAGCTGCAAGCAGCGATTACCGGGGTTCGAGCCTTGAGGTCTTAAGGTGGTGTAATTTTACAGTCTAGGCCAACCTGGATGTATAGCTGACAGTTAAACACATTGAAAATGGACAATAGACTCAGACACAGACACAGACACACACACACACAGAAATGAAATGGTTAAACTATCATATGAATAATCAATAAGAATTCTTACACAAACTCACACACACACAGACATACATGCACTCAAATTTTCTTGCAGATATAGATATTTGAAATAAATGATAGGTGACAAAATACTTATTGCAAGTATTCTGTTTTTAAGAGTTTATATGTTATTTTCAGATTTCACTGTAATCATAATCTGGCATAATTGTAAAAACTGATATGTCTGTATGAACTAAATGATAAACTTTGATTTAATGTGATTTTAATCGTTATAACAGTACTGTTCATAAGACATTATAAAATCACTGTTTTATTTAGCTGAATGAGCCCATTAGTGGTCTTCGACTGCCATCTAGTGGCAATAAATTGCAATTTCTCATACAACACTCTGTTTTAAACCTTTATGAGTATTATAGTGTTATTTATTGCCCGATCTCTCTTAAATTGTGCATGCTTGTTTATGTCAGGAGCCTGTCCTCACTGTGTTGTCTGTCTTGTCTTTGTTTCATGTCTCTGTTTGTTTTCTGTTTGAGCACATGGCTCTGTCTTTGTTGTTGTCAGCCATGTGCTCCTCCTGTCCTGCCTCCTTGTTATTTGTTGCCACGCCCCCTTGTGTAGTCCTCGTTTGTCTGAGTTCTGTCACCTGTCTCTCTCGTTCTCTCTTGTTTGACTGAGTGTTGTCACCTGTTCCTCATGTTCTCCTGTCGCTTTATATTGTTCTCTTTTTCCTTCTTGTTTTATGTTTGTCCAAATGCAACCCAGAGAGCAAAATTTGTCTGGGCCACAACCTTGCTTCACTTCTGGTCCTATTCTTGCTGGGTCCCCTGCCCAAAACTGGCCCACACACTGAAAACCGACTCAAGCAATTTCCTCTGGCCCAAATGCGGCCCACGCCCTGTAAAATGACTCTTATTTATTGATGTGCCCCAGATCTGGCCCGCATACTGTAGAGTGACTTCTGTTTCTGTCATTTTATGTGGTCCATGTCTGGCTGAGACTCGGCTTGGTCCCCAGGCCAAATGTGGCCCAGAAACTGCTAAATGTAATTCAGCAGTGAAACACAAATGCAACCATTTAAAAACATTAAAAAGGCTTTAATTATAAAATTACCAAATACTTTAAAATAAATATATATTAACAATGAACGAATGCACTACAGTAAAAACATTAATACACTTTTTAAACCACAAAGTAACAAGTAAATTATATTTACTGTATATTATATATATAAAACGTTGTGTGTCATAATTCAGTTCAGTTTTTATCAAATGGCTCAATGCAGTGAAGTCAATAATATTGCTGAATATTAGCAGTCGTCAACTAAGCAAGAGAAAAGGCAACAGTGACGAGGAACCCAAACTCAAACATGATCAGGCTCAGTCAGGAAACCAGTTCTCCTTTGACCAAACGAATGAACGTGGTGTGATTATTGCTGAGACTGAGCCGACAGTGCCACATTTCAGCCAGAATAAGCCCGAGTGTGCTTGCTATCTGGGAAATGTTCAACATTTTTTTTTTTGATAATTATTGACGTAGAGAGTCTAGAGAATAGTACGGCACTATTCTCATAGACACACACACACACACACACACACACACAGAAATGAAATGGTGTGTGTGTGTAAGCATGCTTACTGATTATTAATATGATAGTTTAACCACACACAGACACGCACATACATGCACACACATTTTGTTGCAGATATAGATATTTGAAATAATTGATAGGTGACTCAAAACTTATTGCAAGTCTTCTCTTTTTAAGAGTTCGCATGTAATTTTCAGGTTTCTTTGAACTCATAATCTGGCAAAATTGTTATAAGTGATATCTGTATGAATAAAATGGTAAACTTGAATTAAATGTGATTTTAAATGTTATAA
Organism: Spinibarbus caldwelli; assembly: GCA_039654775.1. Lineage (NCBI taxonomy): Eukaryota > Metazoa > Chordata > Actinopteri > Cypriniformes > Cyprinidae > Spinibarbus > Spinibarbus caldwelli. The sequence goes on along the minus strand of CM077234.1, from coordinate 28,501,208 downwards.
CAGTGATTTTACAATAACTTCATAAGAAAACCTATTACTGTTTAGTGTTTAATAAGCCTATTAGTGGTCTTCCGCTGCCATCTAGTGGTTAGAAATTGCAATTTCTAATACAACACTGTATTTTTTAAAGTTTATGACTGTTTTAGTGTTATTTATTGCCCAGTCTCTCTTAAATTTTGCATGCTTCTTTAAAATAAAATTATGCACCATTTTACCCAGTTGTGACAGAAGATGTGGGGTTTCTTTTAGCATTTACAGGCCTTTGGGTAGCCTATGTAAAGAACATATTATAAAATGACAGTTTTATAGTTGTTCAATTGCATATTTTCAAAGTTTTTTGATAATTATTGATCAAGAGAGTCTACAGAATAGTACTGCACTGATTTCATTGATTTTGATTATAAAAGTCATGTCTAGTTCACTAGTTCTCGTAGGTTTTTAAAAATAATCTTAAATATTTAATGAACAGTTTGATTGACAGCATTGGTCCCAGAGGCAAACTTGTTCAGAATGAGGAGATTTATCATATGATATGAAGATCTAGTGTTTGTGTGAATATATGAACATGTTCTACAATTTGAGGTCATTTTATGTACAAATATTGTGTTTTTGAAGACTTTTTTAACTGTTATAGCGCCACCTATTGTCCGATCTGCATGAATCTTCGCATGCTTGTTAAGAGTCATATGCCCCATGTTTTCACCAACTTTTGTAAAGTTTCAAGTTTTTGTTTAGGTTTTATAGGCTTTTGCGTATGTGTGACCATGCCCCCTTTTTAAATGAGCCTATTATAGCTAACCAAAAGACAAAATTCAACTTTATTTTGATAATTATTGATCTAGAGAGTCCAGAGATTATTACTGCAGTGGTTTGATCGAGATTGAGCAAAAAACCAGAGACTAGTTCGCAAAAGTAGGTTTTAAACATATTTCCGAATAATTAATGAACGATTTGATTGACAGCAATGGTTCTTGAGGCAAACTTGTTCATTATCAGGAGATCTATCAAATGATATGCATATTGTGTGGATGTGTGAAACACCACGTGATTACAGAGGGCATAAATCTCGTTAGCGCCAACTAGTGGCCGATTTCTTTCAAAATTCTTACAGACCTTTAGGGCCATGAGTCGAACATGCCCACCGAGTTTCGTTCCGATCGACTTCCGTTAACCTTGTCTAATAAGTGCTCAAATTTCATTGGCCTATGGCGGCCATGTTTTTTGAGATACGCCAATATCCTCAAGAAGCCTTATGGGACATTGGACAAAGACACTGCATTCCAATTTTCAAGTCGATCGGATTAACGATTGGATAGTTATAGCTGTTTTTATGTTTTTTCAATCTTATACCGCCATCAAGTGGTAGAGCTGCGCAATTTTTTTTTATTTGACCATTGTTTGTTCTTATACATATGTGTACCGAGTTTGGCAAAGATATGTCATTTCGTTCACGAGTTATAGCCTGTTTCGTAAAATTGATCCGCGACTTTTAAATGTTTTGGGGCCCCTTTGCGAAAGTCAGTTGAAATTTAAACACTTTTTTTTTAAAATGATTGTTTTCCAATGTCCAGAGAACATTTCTGCAGTTGTTTGGTTCCGATCGGGTGAAAAACTTAGAACTAGTTCGCAAAACTTGGTTTTGAACTTTAATGAGAATATTTAAATAATACTTCCATTGACAGCAGTGATCCAAGAGGCAAAGTTGTTCGAAATGAGGAGATCTATCATATGATATGAAGAACTAGTGGATGTGTGAATATATGAACATTTTTTTTTACAATTTACTTTCATGTACTACTGAAATATTGTGTTTTGAAGGCTTTTTTTACTGTTATAGCGCCACCTATTGTCCGAACTCCATGAAACTTCTTATGCTTGTTAAGAGTGATGAGGCAGATGTTTTCACCAACTTTTGTAAAGTTTCGAGTTTTTGTTTAGGATTTATAGGCTTTTGAGTATACGTGGCCACGCCCCTTTTCTTAAAGGAGCCAATTATAGGTAACCAAAGGACAAAATTCAACATTTTTTTGATAATTATTGATCTAGACTGTCCAGAGATTATTACTGCAGTGGTTTGATCCAGATTGAGCAAAAAACGAGAGACTAGTTCGCAAAAGTAGGTTTTAAACATATTTCCAAATAATTAAAGAACAATTTGATTGACAGCAATGGTTCTTGAGGCAAAGTTGTGTATTATGAGGAGATCTATCCAATGATATGCATATTGTGTGGATGTTTAAAAAATCGTGCAATATTCAATCATTTATACACTAAAAAACAAAATTTCGCCCCCCGGTGGCCGATTTCTTTGAAAATTCTTACAGACCTTTAGGGCCATGAGTCGAACATGCCCACCGAGTTTCGTTCCGATCGACCTCCGTTAACCATGCCAAATAAGTGACTAAAGTTTTTGGCCAATGGCGGCCATGTTTTTTGAGATACGCCAATGTCCTCATAGACGATCCTGCCCCTGTGGACCAAGCAGCTGCATACCAATTTTCAAGTTGATCGGACCAACGGTTGCATAGTTATAGCTGTTTTTATGTTTTTTCCACATTATAGCGCCCCCAAGTGGCAGAGATGCGCGGTTTTTTTTATTTGGCCAAAGATTGAGCTCGTACACATGTACCCCGAGTTTGGTGAAGATAGGTCATTCCGTTCCAGAGTTATACTTCATTAAGCATTTTGGCTAATGTTAGCATAGACGCTAATTTGAATACTGTTTCGCGTGAAAATCAAAATTTCAACTTTTTTTTGATAATTATTGATATTCAGTGTCCCTAGAAGATTTCTGAAGTGGTTTGGTTCCGATCGGACGAAAAACCTAGGACTAGTTCGTAAAAGTAGGTTTGGGATATAGGTCAATTTTGCGGAAAAACGGTGCTTTGTAGAGAAAATCTGTCGTAATACACTTTTTTTTGTATTGAACCAAGGATCGCAACGGTGAAAAAATTTTGAGTCTACGACAAAAAATGTACAAGTTAGGGCCAAAAACGTCTGAAATTTTTGTTTTTTGCGCTGTACCGCCCCCGTTTGGCCAATTGGGCTGAGACTTTGATACGTTCTTCACAGACTGAGCTCTACGATCTGGCCAAGTTTCAAGTCTCTAGGCCTTACGGTTTGGGCTGCTCGATCAGTTTTACGGCAGAATAATAATAATAATAATAAAAATCTTAACAAATACAATAGGGTTTCTAGCACTGCGTGCTCGAACCCCTAAAAATCCTAACAAATACAATAGGGTTTCTAGCACTGCGTGCTCGAACCCCTAAATATAGCTGCAAGCAGCGATTACCGGGGTTCGAGCCTTAAGGCCTTAAGGTGGTGTAATTTTACAGTCTAGGCCAACCTGGATGTATAGCTGACTGTTAAACACATTGAAAATGGACAATAGGCTCAGACATAAACACACACACACACACACACACACACACACACACACACACACACAGAAATGAAATGGTTGAAACTATCATATGAATAATCAATAAGCATTCTTACACACACTCACACACACACGGACATACATGCACACAAATTTTTTTGCAAATATAGATATTTGAAATAAATGATAGGTGACAAAATACTTATTGCAAGTATTCTCTTTTTAAGAGTTTACATGTCATTTTCAGGTTTCATTGTACTCATAATCTGGCAAAATTGTTATAACTGATATATCTGTATGAATAAAATGGTAAACTTGAATTAAATGTGATTTTAAATGTTATAACAGTGATTTTATAATAACTCCATAAGAAAACCTATTACTGTTTTAATGCTTAATAAGCCCATTAGTGGTCTTCCGCTGCCATCTAGTGGTTATAAATAGCAATTTCTCATAAATCACTGTGTTTTTATCCTTTATAACAATTATATTGTTATTTTTTGCTCAATCTCTCTTAAATTTTGCATGTTTGTTTAGAATGAAATTATGCATCGTTTTACAGAGTTTTGAGAAAGTTTAGGGCTTTCTTTAAGGATTCATAGGCCTTTTGTGTGCACTATGTAAAGACCATATTATAAAATAAAGGGTTTTTAGTTGTCCAAATGCAAATGTTGAAATTTTTTTGATAATTATTGACCTAGAGAGTCTAGAGAATAATTCTGCACTGATTTTATTGATTTTCAGTTAAAAACTGAGGGCTAGTTCATAAAAGTAGGTATTTTAAATAATCTGAAATACTTAAAGAACAGTTTGATTGACAGCAGTGATCCTAGAGGAAAAGTTGCTCAGAATGAGAAGATCTATCGTATGATATGAAGATATAGTGTATAAGTGAATATTATGAAGATTTTATTGCAATTTGAGGTCTTTTTGTGTAGAAATTTTGTGATTTTGAGGCCTTTTTAACTGTTATAGCGCCACCTATAGTCCGATCTCTATGAAACTTTGCGTGCTTGTTAAGAGTCATCTGACACATGTTTTCAGCAGCTTTCGTAAAGTTTCGACTTTTCGTTTAGGGTTAATAGGCTTTCGGGAATATCGTGCCACTCCCCTTTATAAATGAGCCAATTATAGCTAACCAAATGACAAAATTCAACATTTTTTCGATAATTATTGATCTAGAGAGTCCAGAGATTATTACTGCAGTGATTTAATCAAGATTGAGCGAAAAACCTAGGACTAGTTCGCAAAAGTAGGTTTATAACATATTTGTAAATATTTAATGAACGATATGATTTACAGCATTACTCCCAGAGGCAAAGTTGCTCAGAATGAGGAGATCTATCATAAGATATGAAGATTATGTGTTTGTGTGAATATATGAACATGCTATGCAATTTGAGGTCATTTTCCATTGAAATTTTGAGTTTTTTAGGCATCTTTAACTGTTATAGCGCCACCTATATTCCGATCTTCATGAAACTGTGCATACTTATTAAGAGTCATCTGTCATATGTTTTCACCAAGTTTTGTAAAGTTTTGAGTTTGTTTTTAGGTTTTATAGATGTTTGGGTATATTGGGCAATGCCCCTTTTATAAATGACCTCATTATAGCTAACCAAAGGACAAAATTCAACTTTTTTTTGATAATTATTGATCTAGAGAGTCCACAGAATATTACTGCAGTGGTTTGGTTCCGATCGGGCAAAAAACCAGGGACTAGTTCGCAAAAGTAGGTTTTTCACATATTTGTTTATAATTAATGAACGATTTGATTGACAGCAATGGTTCTTGAGGCAAACTTGTTCATTATCAGGAGATCTATCAAATGATATGCATATTGTGTGGATGTGTGAAACATCACGTGATTACAGAGCCAAAAATCTCGTTAGCGCCAACTAGTGGCCGATTTCTTTCAAAATTCTTACAGACCTTTGTGGCCGTGAGTCGAACATGCCCACCGAGTTTCGTTCCGATCAACTTCTGTTAACCTTGTCTAATAAGTGCTCAAAGTTCATTGGCCTATGGCGGCCATGTTTTTTGAGATACCCCAATATCCTCATAGATCCTTATGGCACATTGGGCAAAGACACTGCATTCCAATTTTCAAGTCGATCGGCTTAACGATTGGATAGTTATAGCTATTTTTATGTTTTTTCAATCTTATAGCGCCATCAAGTGGTAGAGCTGCGAAATTTGTTTTTATTTGACCAATGGTTGTTCTTATACATATGTGTACCGAGTTTGGCGAAGATATGTCATTTCGTTCACGAGTTATAGCCTGTTTCGTAAAATTGAGCCGCGACTATTAAATGTTTTGGGGCCACTTTGCGAAAGTCAGTTGAAATTTAAACACTTTTTTTTAATAATTGTTCATTTTCAATGTCCAGAGAACATTTCAGCAGTTGTTTGGTTCCGATCGGACGAAACACTTAGAACTAGTTTGCAAAACTTGGTTTTGAACTTTATTGAGAATATTTAAATAACACTTTGATTGACAGCAGTGATCCAAGAGGCAAAGTTGTTCCAAATGAGGAGATCTATCATATGATATGAAGAACTAGTGGATGTGTGAATATATGAACATTTTTTTTACGATTTACTTTCATGTACTACTGAAATATTGTGTTTTTGAAGGCTTTTTTTACTGTTATAGCGCCACCTTTTGTCCGAACTCCATGAAACTTCTTATGCTTGTTAAGAGCGATGTGCCAGATGTTTTCACCAACTTTTGTAAAGTTTCGAGTTTTTGTTTAAATTTTATAGGCTTTTGGGTATATGTGGCCACGCCCCTTTTCTTAAAGGAGCCAATTATAGCTAACCAAAGGACAAAATTCAACATTTTTTTGATAATTATTGATTTAGAGAGTCCAGAGATTATTACTGCAGTGGTTTGATCTAGATTGAGCAAAAAACCAGAGACTAGTTTGCAAAAGTAGCTTTTAAACATATTTCCGAATAATTAAAGAACAATTTGATTGACAGCAATGGTTCTTGAGGCAAAGTTGTGTATTATGAGGAGATCTATCTAATGATATGCATATTGTGTGGATTTTTAAAAAATCATGCGATATTCAATCGTTTATTCACTAAAAAAACAAAATTTCGCCCCCCAGTGGCCGATTTCTTTGAAAATTCTTACAGACCTTTAGGGCCATGAGTCGAACATGCCCACCGAGTTTCGTTCCGATCGACCTCCGTTAACCTTGTCAAACAGGTGTTTAAAAGTTTTTGGCCAATGGCGGCCATGTTTTTTGAGATACGCGAATATCCTCATAGATGCACGTGCCCCTTTGGACCAAGACGCTGCATACCAATTTTCAAGTTGATCGGATCAACGGTTGCATAGTTATAGCTGCTTTTATGTTTTTTCCGTATTATAGCGCCCCCAAGTGGCAGAGATGCGCGGTTTTTTTGATTTGGCCAAAGATTGAGCTCATACACATGTACACCGAGTTTGGTGAAGATAGGTCATTCCGTTCCAGAGTTATACCTCAATAAGCATTTGGCTAACGTTAGCATAGACGCTAATTGGTGTACTGTTTCGCGTGAAAAACAAAATTTCAACTTTTTTTTGATAATTATTGATATTCAGTAGCCAAAGAACATTTCTGCAGTGGTTTGGTTCCGATCGGGTGAAAAACCTAGGACTAGTTCGCAAAAGTAGGTTTCGGATATAACTCAATTTTGCGGAAAAACGGTGCGTCGTAGAGCGAAATTGACCAGTGTGCACTTTTGTTCGGGCTAACCCAAGGATTGCAACGAAGTAAAGTTTTTGAGTCTACGGCACACGGTTTACGAGTTTGAGCTAAAAATGTCTGAAAATTTTGTTTTTTGCGCTGTAGCGCCCCCGTTTGGCCGATTGGGCTGAGACTTTGATAGGTTCTCCCCAAATTGAGGTCTACGATCTGGCCAAGTTTCAAGTCTCTAGGCCTTACGGTTTGGGCTGCACGATCAGTTTTAGGGCGGAATAATAATAATAATAATAATAAATATAGCTGCAAGCAGCGATTACCGGGGTTCGAGCCTTAAGGCCTTAAGATGGTGTAATTTTACAGTATAGGCCAACCTGGATGTATAGCTGACAGTTAAACACATTGAAAATGGACAATAGGCTCAGACACAGACACAGACAGACACACACACACACACACACATTGAAATGAAATGGTTAAACTATCATATGAATAATGAATAAGCATTCTTACACACACTCACACACACACGGACATACATGCATACAAATTTTCTTGCAGATATAGATATTTGAAATAAATGATAGGTGACAAAATACTTATTGCAAGTATTCTCTTTTTAAGAGTTTATATGTTATTTTCAGGTTTTACTGTAATCATAATCTGGCATAAGTGTAAAAACTGATATGTCTGTATGAACTAAATGGTAAACTTTGATTTAATGTGATTTTAAATGTTATAACAGTGATTTTATAATGTCTTATGAACAGTAATGTTTTATTTGGCTGAATGAGCCCATTAGTGGTCTTCGACTGCCACTAGTGTGGAGTGTCTGGCCACCGCTGCTAACCTCCGGCCTCCAGCTTTACTGTCTTCACTGCTCTCTGACGGTCTGCCATCCCGGACTGGACTCTGTGGCTGCTCACCTAGGCCGCCTGTCTTCATTCATTCCCTGCCGATTGTCTGGACTGTGTTCTCTCCCCTCCTCACCATCTCATGTGCTGTCTGCTGTTTTGTTAATAAACTGTCAACTCTTATCCTGCTTTTGAGTGCTCTCTCATAGAAACCCTAACAGTTTATAATGAAATTATGCATTATTTCATCATTTTACTCAGTTTTGAGAGACGTTGAAGGATGTTTTTTTTTTTTTTTGTGCTTTATAGGCACTTGGGTACATTACGTAGAGAACATATTATGAAATGAAAGGTTTATAGCTGTTCAAATGCAACCCAGATAGCAAAATTTGTCTGGCCCACCTCTGGGCCACAACCTTGCTTAACTTCTGGCCCAATTCTGGCTGGGTCCCTGGCCCAAAACTGGCCCACACACTGAAAACCGACTCAAACAATTTCCTTTGGCTCAGATGCGGCCCACGCCCTGTAAAATTACTCTTATTTATTGATGTGGCCCAGATCTGGCCCGCATACTAGAGAGTGACATCTGTTATTTTATGTGGTCCAGGTCTGGCCCAGACACTTTAAGCCAGATCTGGCTGAGACTCAGCTTGGTCCCCGGGCCAAATGTGGCCCAGAAACTGCTAAATGTAATTCAGCAGTGAAACACAAATGCAACCATTTAAAAATATTAAAAAGGCTTTAATTATAACATTACCAAATACTTTAATATAAATATATTAACAATGAACAAATGCACTACAGTAAAAACATTAATACGCTTTTAAACCATAAAGTAACAAGTAAATTTATTTATTTATTTATTTATTATATTTACTGTATATTATATATATAATAAACATTGTGTGTCATAATTCAGGTCAGTTCTTATCAAATGGCGTCAGTGCAGTCAAGTCAATAATATTGCTGAATATTAGCTGTCTTCAACTAAGCAAGACAAAAGGCAACAGTGACGAGGAACCCAAACAAGATCAGGCTCAGTCAGGAAACCAGTTCTCCTTTGACCAAACGAGTGAACGTGGTGTGATTATTGCCGAGACTGAGCCGACAGTGCCGCATTTCAGCCAGAATTGATAATTATTGACCTAGAGAGTATAGAGAATAGTACGGCACTATTCTCATAGACACACACACACACACACACACACACAGAAATGAAATGGTGTGTGTGTGTAAGCATGCTTACTGATTATTAATATGATAGTTTAACCACACACAGACACACACATATACGGACATACATGCACACACATTTTGTTGCAGATATAGATATTTGAAATAATTGATAGGTGACTCAAAACTTATTGCAAGTCTTCTCTTTTTAAGAGTTCGCATGTAATTTTCAGGTTTCTTTGAACTCATAATCTGGCAAAATTGTTATGTGATATATCTGTATGAATAAAATGGTAAACGAATTAAATGTGATTTTAAATGTTATAACAGTGATTTTACAATAACTTCATAAGAAAACCTATTACTGTTTAGTGTTTAATAAGCCTATTAGTGGTCTTCCGCTGCCATCTAGTGGTTAGAAATTGCAATTTCTAATACAACACTGTATTTTTTAAAGTTTATGACTGTTTTAGTGTTATTTATTGCCCAGTCTCTCTTAAATTTTGCATGCTTCTTTAAAATAAAATTATGCACCATTTTACCCAGTTGTGACAGAAGATGTGGGGTTTCTTTTAGGATTTACAGGCCTTTGGGTAGCCTATGTAAAGAACATATTATAAAATGACAGTTTTATAGTTGTTCAATTGCATATTTTCAAAGTTTTTTGATAATTATTGATCAAGAGAGTCTACAGAATAGTACTGCACTGATTTCATTGATTTTGATTATAAAAGTCATGTCTAGTTCACTAGTTCTCGTAGGTTTTTAAAAATAATCTTAAATATTTAATGAACAGTTTGATTGACAGCATTGGTCCCAGAGGCAAACTTGTTCAGAATGAGGAGATTTATCATATGATATGAAGATCTAGTGTTTGTGTGAATATATGAACATGTTCTACAATTTGAGGTCATTTTATGTACAAATATTGTGTTTTTGAAGACTTTTTTAACTGTTATAGCGCCACCTATTGTCCGATCTCCATGAATCTTCGCATGCTTGTTAAGAGTCATATGCCCCATGTTTTCACCAACTTTTGTAAAGTTTCAAGTTTTTGTTTAGGTTTTATAGGCTTTTGCGTATGTGTGACCATGCCCCCTTTTTAAATGAGCCTATTATAGCTAACCAAAAGACAAAATTCAACTTTTTTTTGATAATTATTGATCTAGAGAGTCCAGAGATTATTACTGCAGTGGTTTGATCGAGATTGAGCAAAAAACCAGAGACTAGTTCGCAAAAGTAGGTTTTAAACATATTTCCGAATAATTAATGAACGATTTGATTGACAGCAATGGTTCTTGAGGCAAACTTGTTCATTATCAGGAGATCTATCAAATGATATGCATATTGTGTGGATGTGTGAAACACCACGTGATTACAGAGGGCATAAATCTCGTTAGCGCCAACTAGTGGCCGATTTCTTTCAAAATTCTTACAGACCTTTAGGGCCATGAGTCGAACATGCCCACCGAGTTTCGTTCCGATCGACTTCCGTTAACCTTGTCTAATAAGTGCTCAAATTTCATTGGCCTATGGCGGCCATGTTTTTTGAGATACGCCAATATCCTCAAGAAGCCTTATGGGACATTGGACAAAGACACTGCATTCCAATTTTCAAGTCGATCGGATTAACGATTGGATAGTTATAGCTGTTTTTATGTTTTTTCAATCTTATACCGCCATCAAGTGGTAGAGCTGCGCAATTTTTTTTTATTTGACCATTGTTTGTTCTTATACATATGTGTACCAAGTTTGGCAAAGATATGTCATTTCGTTCACGAGTTATAGCCTGTTTCGTAAAATTGATCCGCGACGTTTAAATGTTTTGGGGCCCCTTTGCGAAAGTCAGTTGAAATTTAAACACTTTTTTTTTAAAATTATTGTTTTCCAATGTCCAGAGAACATTTCTGCAGTTGTTTGGTTCCGATCGGGTGAAAAACTTAGAACTAGTTCGCAAAACTTGGTTTTGAACTTTAATGAGAATATTTAAATAATACTTCCATTGACAGCAGTGATCCAAGAGGCAAAGTTGTTCGAAATGAGGAGATCTATCATATGATATGAAGAACTAGTGGATGTGTGAATATATGAACATTTTTTTTTACAATTTACTTTCATGTACTACTGAAATATTGTGTTTTGAAGGCTTTTTTTACTGTTATAGCGCCACCTATTGTCCGAACTCCATGAAACTTCTTATGCTTGTTAAGAGTGATGAGGCAGATGTTTTCACCAACTTTTGTAAAGTTTCGAGTTTTTGTTTAGGATTTATAGGCTTTTGAGTATACGTGGCCACGCCCCTTTTCTTAAAGGAGCCAATTATAGGTAACCAAAGGACAAAATTCAACATTTTTTTGATAATTATTGATCTAGACTGTCCAGAGATTATTACTGCAGTGGTTTGATCCAGATTGAGCAAAAAACGAGAGACTAGTTCGCAAAAGTAGGTTTTAAACATATTTCCAAATAATTAAAGAACAATTTGATTGACAGCAATGGTTCTTGAGGCAAAGTTGTGTATTATGAGGAGATCTATCCAATGATATGCATATTGTGTGGATGTTTAAAAAATCGTGCAATATTCAATCGTTTATACACTAAAAAACAAAATTTCGCCCCCCGGTGGCCGATTTCTTTGAAAATTCTTACAGACCTTTAGGGCCATGAGTCGAACATGCCCACCGAGTTTCGTTCCGATCGACCTCCGTTAACCATGCCAAATAAGTGACTAAAGTTTTTGGCCAATGGCGGCCATGTTTTTTGAGATACGCCAATATCCTCATAGACGATCCTGCCCCTGTGGACCAAGCAGCTGCATACCAATTTTCAAGTTGATCGGACCAACGGTTGCATAGTTATAGCTGTTTTTATGTTTTTTCCACATTATAGCGCCCCCAAGTGGCAGAGATGCGCGGTTTTTTTTATTTGGCCAAAGATTGAGCTCGTACACATGTACCCCGAGTTTGGTGAAGATAGGTCATTCCGTTCCAGAGTTATACTTCATTAAGCATTTTGGCTAATGTTAGCATAGACGCTAATTTGAATACTGTTTCGCGTGAAAATCAAAATTTCAACTTTTTTTTGATAATTATTGATATTCAGTGTCCCTAGAAGATTTCTGAAGTGGTTTGGTTCCGATCGGACGAAAAACCTAGGACTAGTTCGTAAAAGTAGGTTTGGGATATAGGTCAATTTTGCGGAAAAACGGTGCTTTGTAGAGAAAATCTGTCGTAATACACTTTTTTTTGTATTGAACCAAGGATCGCAACGGTGAAAAAATTTTGAGTCTACGACAAAAAATGTACAAGTTAGGGCCAAAAACGTCTGAAATTTTTGTTTTTTGCGCTGTACCGCCCCCGTTTGGCCGATTGGGCTGAGACTTTGATACGTTCTTCACAGACTGAGCTCTACGATCTGGCCAAGTTTCAAGTCTCTAGGCCTTACGGTTTGGGCTGCTCGATCAGTTTTACGGCAGAATAATAATAATAATAATAAAAATCTTAACAAATACAATAGGGTTTCTAGCACTGCGTGCTCGAACCCCTAAATATAGCTGCAAGCAGCGATTACCGGGGTTCGAGCCTTAAGGTGGTGTAATTTTACAGTCTAGGCCAACCTGGATGTATAGCTGACAGTTAAACACATTGAAAATGGACAATAGGCTCAGACACAGACACAGAGACACACACACACACACACACACACATATTGAAATGAAATGGTTAAACTATCATATGAATAATGAATAAGCATTCTTACACACACTCACACACACACGGACATACATGCACACAAATTTTCTTGCAGATATAGATATTTGAAATAAATAATAGGTGACAAAATGCTTATTGCAAGTATTCTCTTTTTAAGAGTTTATATGTTATTTTCAGGTTTCACTGTAATCTTAATCTGGCATAATTGTAAAAACTGATATATCTGTATGAACTAAATGGTAAACTTTGATTTAATGTGATTTTAAATGTTATAACAGTGGATTTTATAATGTTTTATGAACAATACTGTTTTATTTAGCTGAATGAGCCCATTAGTGGTCTTCGACTGCCATCTAGTGGCAATAAATTGCAATTTCTCATACAACACTGTTTTTGACCTTTGAATATTATAGTGTTATTTATTGCCCGATCTCTCTTAAATTGTGCATGCTTGTTTATGTCATGAGCCTGCCCTCACTGTGTTGTCTGTCTTGTCATTGTTTCATTTCTCTATGTTTGTTTTCTGTTTGAGCACATGGCTCTGTCTTTGTTGTTGTCAGCCATGTGCTCCTCCTGTCCTGCCTCCTTGTTACTTGTTGCCACGCCCCCTTGTTTAGTCCTCCTTTTTCTGAGTTCTGTCACCTGTCCCTCTCGTTCTCTCTTGTTTGTCTGAGTGTTGTCACCTGTTCCTCATGTTCTCCTGTCGCTTTATATTGTTCTCTTTTTCCTTCTTGTTTTATGTTTGTCCAAATGCAACCCAGATAGCAAAATTTGTCTGGGCCACAACCTTGCTTAATTTCTGGCCCAATTCTGGCTGGGTCCCCGGCCCAAAACTGGCCCACACACTGAAAACTGACTCAAACAATTTCTTCTGGCCCAGATGCGGCCCACGCCCTTTAAAATGACTCTTATTTATTGATGTGGCCCAGATCTGGCCCGCATACTGTAGAGTGACTTCTGTTATTTTATATAGCCCAGGTCTGGCCCAGACACTTTAAGCCAGATCTGGCTGAGACTCGGCTTGGTCCCCAGGCCAGATGTGGCCCAGAAACTGCTAAATTTAATTCAGCAATGAAACACAAATGCAACCATTTAAAAACATTAAAAACGCTTTAATTATAAAATTACCAAATAATTTAATATAAATATATATTAACAATGAACAAATGCACTACAGTAAAAACATTAATACACTTTTGAAACCACAAAGTAACAAGTAAATTGTATTTACTGTATATTATATATATAAAAAACACTGTGTGTCATAATTCAGTTCAGTTTTTATCAAATGGCGTCAGTGCAGTGAAGTCAATAATATTGCTGAATATTAGGTGTCTTCAACTAAGCAAGACAAAAGGCAACAGTGACGAGGAACCCAAACCCAAACAAGATCAGGCTCAGTCAGGAAACCAGTTCTCATTTGACCAAACGAATGAACGTGGTGTGATTATTGCCGAGACTGAGCCGACAGTGCCGCATTTCAGCCAGAATTGGCCCAAGTGTGCTTGTTATTTGGGAAATGTTCAACATTTTTTTTTTTTTTTATAATTATTGACCTAGAGAGTCTAGATAATATGTATGGCACTATTCTCAAAGACACACACACACACACACACTCACTCACAGAAATGAAATGGTCTGTGTGTGTAAGCATGCTTACTGATTATTAATATGATAGTTTAACCACACACAGACACGCACATACACGGACATACATGCACACACATTTTGTTGCAGATATAGATATTTGAAATAATTGATAGGTGACTCAAAACTTATTGCAAGTCTTCTCTTTTTAAGAGTTTACATGTCATTTTCAGGTTTCATTGTACTCATAATCTGGGAAAACTGTTATAACTGATATATCTGTATGAATAAAATGGTCAACTTGAATTAAATGTGATTTTAAATGTTATAACAGTGATTTTATAATAACTCCATAAGAAAACCTATTACTGATTTAGTGTTTAATGAGCCCATTAGTGGTCTTCCGCTGCCATCTAGTGGTTATAAATAGCAATTTCTCATACAACACTGTGTTTTTTAAAGTTTATTACTGTTTTAGTGTTATTTTTTGCCCAGTCTCTCTTAAATGTTGCATGCTTCTTTAAAATAAAATTATGCACCATTTTACCCAGTTGTGACAGAAGATGTGGGGTTTCTTTTAGGATTTACAGGCCTTTGAGTAGCCTATGTAAAGAACATATTATAAAATGACAGTTTTATAGTTGTTCATTTGCATATTTTCAACGTTTTTTGATAATTATTGACCAAGAGAGTCTACAGAATAGTACTGCACTGATTTCATTGATTTTGATTATAAAAGTCATGTCTAGTTCACCAGTTCTAGTAGGTTTTTAAAAATAATCTTAAATATTTAATGAACAGTTTGATTGACAGCATTGGTCCCAGAGGCAAAGTTGTTCAGAATGAGGAGATCTATCATATGACATGAAGATCTAGAGTTTGTGTGAGTGTATAAACATTTATTTATTTATTTATTTATTTATTTATTTATTGCATTTTGAGGTAATTCATGCAGAAATTCTGTGTTTTGAGGCCTTTTTCACTGTTATAGCGCCATCTATGGTCCAATCTCCATTAAACTTTGCACGTTTGTTAAGAGTCATCTGATACATGTCTTCACCAACATTCGTGAAGTTTTGAGTTTATGTACAAGTTTTATAGGCTCTTGGTTATATGTAGCCACGCCCCTTTTGTAAATGACCCCGTTATAGATAACCAAAAGTCAAAATTCAACATTTTTTTGATAATTATTTATCTAGAGAGTCCAGAGAATTGTTCTGTAGTGGTTTGATCGAAATTGAGCGAAAAACCCAGGACTAGTTCGCAAAAGTAGGTTTTTAACTTAATTGAGAATATTAAATGAACGATTTGATTGACAAAATTATTCCCAGAGGCAAAGTTGTTCAGAATGAGGAGATTTATCAAATGATATGAAGATCTAGTGTTTGTGTGAAAATATGAACATGTTCTACAATTTGAGGTCATTATGTACAAATATTGTGTTTTTGAAGACTTTTTTAACTGTTATAGCGCCACCTATTGTCCGATCTGCATGAATCTTCGCATGCTTGTTAAGAGTCATATGCCCCATGTTTTCACCAACTTTTGTAAAGTTTCAAGTTTTTGTTTACGTTTTATAGGCTTTTGCGTATGTGTGACCATGCCCCCTTTTTAAATGAGCCTATTATAGCTAACCAAAAGACAAAATTCAACTTTTTTTTTGATAATTATTGATCTAGAGAGTCCAGAGATTATTACTGCAGTGGTTTGATCGAGATTGAGCAAAAAACCAGAGACTAGTTCGCAAAAGTAGGTTTTAAACATATTTCCGAATAATTAATGAACGATTTGATTGACAGCAATGGTTCTTGAGGCAAACTTGTTCATTATCAGGAGATCTATCAAATGATATGCATATTGTGTGGATGTGTGAAACACCACGTGATTACAGAGGGCATAAATCTCGTTAGCGCCAACTAGTGGCCGATTTCTTTCAAAATTCTTACAGACCTTTAGGGCCATGAGTCGAACATGCCCACCGAGTTTCGTTCCGATCGACTTCCGTTAACCTTGTCTAATAAGTGCTCAAATTTCATTGGCCTATGGCGGCCATGTTTTTTTAGATACGCCAATATCCTTAAGAAGCCTTATGGGACATTGGACAAAGACACTGCATTCCAATTTTCAAGTCGATCGGATTAACGATTGGATAGTTATAGCTGTTTTTATGTTTTTTCAATCTTATACCGCCATCAAGTGGTAGAGCTGCGCAATTTTTTTTATTTGACCATTGTTTGTTCTTATACATATGTGTACCGAGTTTGGCAAAGATATGTCATTTCATTCACGAGTTATAGCCTGTTTCGTAAAATTGATCCGCGACTTTTACATGTTTTGGGGCCCCTTTGCGAAAGTCAGTTGAAATTTAAACACTTTTTTTTTAAAAATTATTGTTTTCCAATGTCCAGAGAACATTTCTGCAGTTGTTTGGTTCCGATCGGGTGAAAAACTTAGAACTAGTTCGCAAAACTTGGTTTTGAACTTTAATGAGAATATTTAAATAATACTTCCATTGACAGCAGTGATCCAAGAGGCAAAGTTGTTCCAAATGAGGAGATCTATCATATGATATGAAGAACTAGTGGATGTGTGAATATATGAACATTTTTTTTTACAATTTACTTTCATGTACTACTGAAATATTGTGTTTTGAAGGCTTTTTTTACTGTTATAGCGCCACCTATTGTCCGAACTCCATGAAACTTCTTATGCTTGTTAAGAGTGATGTGCCAGATGTTTTCACCAACTTTTGTAAAGTTTCGAGTTTTTGTTTAGGATTTATAGGCTTTTGAGTATACGTGGCCACGCCCCTTTTCTTAAAGGAGCCAATTATAGGTAACCAAAGGACAAAATTCAACATTTTTTTGATAATTATTGATCTAGAGAGTCCAGAGATTATCACTGCAGTGGTTTGATCCAGATTGAACAAAAAACCAGAGACTAGTTCGCAAAAGTAGGTTTAAAACATATTTCCAAATAATTAAAGAACAATTTGATTGACAGCAATGGTTCTTGAGGCAAAGTTGTGTATTATGAGGAGGTCTATCTAATGATATGCATATTGTGTGGATGTTTAAAAAATCGTGCAATATTCAATCATTTATTCACTAAAAAACAAAATTTCGCCCCCTAGTGGCCGATTTCTTTGAAAATTCTTACAGACCTTTAGGACCATGAGTCGAACATGCCCACCGAGTTTCGTTCCGATCGACCTCCGTTAACCATGCCAAATAAGTGACTAAAGTTTTTGGCCAATGGCGGCCATGTTTTTTGAGATACGCCAATATCCTCATAGACGATCGTGCCCCTGTGGACCAAGCAGCTGCATACCAATTTTCAAGTTGATCGGACCAACGGTTGCATAGTTATAGCTGTTTTTATGTTTTTTCCGCATTATAGCGCCCCCAAGTGGCAGAGATGCGTGGTTTTTTTTATTTGGCCAAAGATTGAGCTCGTACACATGTACCCCGAGTTTGGTGAAGATAGGTCATTCCGTTCCAGAGTTATTCTTCATTAAGCATTTTGGCTAATGTTAGCATAGACGCTAATTTGCATACTGTTTCGCGTGAAAATCAAAATTTCAACTTTTTTTTGATAATTATTGATATTCAGTATCCCTAGAAGATTTCTGAAGTGGTTTGGTTCCGATCGGACGAAAAACCTAGGACTAGTTCGTAAAAGTAGGTTTGGGATATAGGTCAATTTTGCGGAAAAACGGTGCATCGTAGAGAAAATCTGTCGTAATACACTTTTTTTCGTATTGAACCAAGGATCGCAACGGTGAAAAATTTTTGAGTCTACGACAAAAAATGTACAAGTTAGGGCCAAAAATGTCTGAAAATTTTGTTTTTTGCGCTGTACCGCCCCCGTTTGGCCGATTGGGCTGAGACTTTGATACGTTCTTCACAGACTGAGCTCTACGATCTGGCAAAGTTTCAAGTCTCTAGGCCTTACGGTTTGGGCTGCTCGATCAGTTTTACGGCAGAATAATAATAATAATAATAAAAATCCTAACAAATACAATAGGGTTTCTAGCACTGCGTGCTCGAACCCCTAAATATAGCTGCAAGCAGCGATTACCGGGGTTCGAGCCTTGAGGTCTTAAGGTGGTGTAATTTTACGGTCTAGGCCAACCTGGATGTATAGCTGACAGTTAAACACATTGAAAATGGACAATAGACTCAGACACAGACACAGACACACACACACACAGAAATGAAATGGTTAAACTATCATATGAATAATCAATAAGAATTCTTACACAAACTCACACACACACAGACATACATGCACTCAAATTTTCTTGCAGATATAGATATTTGAAATAAATGATAGGTGACAAAATACTTATTGCAAGTATTCTGTTTTTAAGAGTTTATATGTTATTTTCAGATTTCACTGTAATCATAATCTGGCATAATTGTAAAAACTGATATGTCTGTATGAACTAAATGATAAACTTTGATTTAATGTGATTTTAATCGTTATAACAGTACTGTTCATAAGACATTATAAAATCACTGTTTTATTTAGCTGAATGAGCCCATTAGTGGTCTTCGACTGCCATCTAGTGGCAATAAATTGCAATTTCTCATACAACACTCTGTTTTAAACCTTTATGAGTATTATAGTGTTATTTATTGCCCGATCTCTCTTAAATTGTGCATGCTTGTTTATGTCAGGAGCCTGTCCTCACTGTGTTGTCTGTCTTGTCTTTGTTTCATGTCTCTGTTTGTTTTCTGTTTGAGCACATGGCTCTGTCTTTGTTGTTGTCAACCATGTGCTCCTCCTGTCCTGCCTCCTTGTTATTTGTTGCCACGCCCCCTTGTTTAGTCCTCCTTTGTCTGAGTTCTGTCACCTGTCTCTCTCGTTCTCTCTTGTTTGACTGAGTGTTGTCACCTGTTCCTCATGTTCTCCTGTCGCTTTATATTGTTCTCTTTTTCCTTCTTGTTTTATGTTTGTCCAAATGCAACCCAGAGAGCAAAATTTGTCTGGGCCACAACCTTGCTTCACTTCTGGTCCTATTCTTGCTGGGTCCCCTGCCCAAAACTGGCCCACACACTGAAAACCGACTCAAGCAATTTCCTCTGGCCCAAATGCGGCCCACGTCCTGTAAAATGACTCTTATTTATTGATGTGCCCCAGATCTGGCCCGCATACTGTAGAGTGACTTCTGTTTCTGTCATTTTATGTGGTCCATGTCTGGCTGAGACTCGGCTTGGTCTCCAGGCCAAATGTGGCCCAGAAACTGCTAAATGTAATTCAGCAGTGAAACACAAATGCAACCATTTAAAAACATTAAAAAGGCTTTAATTATAAAATTACCAAATACTTTAAAATAAATATATATTAACAATGAACGAATGCACTACAGTAAAAACATTAATACACTTTTTAAACCACAAAGTAACAAGTAAATTATATTTACTGTATATTATATATATAAAACGTTGTGTGTCATAATTCAGTTCAGTTCTTATCAAATGGCTCAGTGCAGTGAAGTCAATAATATTGCTGAATATTAGCAGTCGTCAACTAAGCAAGAGAAAAGGCAACAGTGACGAGGAACCCAAACTCAAACATGATCAGGCTCAGTCAGGAAACCAGTTCTCCTTTGACCAAACGAATGAACGTGGTGTGATTATTGCCGAGACTGAGCCGACAGTGCCACATTTCAGCCAGAATAGGCCCGAGTGTGCTTGCTATCTGGGAAATGTTCAACATTTTTTTTTTGATAATTATTGACGTAGAGAGTCTAGAGAATAGTACGGCACTATTCTCATAGACACACACACACACACACACACACACAGAAATGAAATGGTGTGTGTGTGTAAGCATGCTTACTGATTATTAATATGATAGTTTAACCACACACAGACACACACATATACGGACATACATGCACACACATTTTGTTGCAGATATAGATATTTGAAATAATTGATAGGTGACTCAAAACTTATTGCAAGTCTTCTCTTTTTAAGAGTTCGCATGTAATTTTCAGGTTTCTTTGAACTCATAATCTGGCAAAATTGTTATGTGATATATCTGTATGAATAAAATGGTAAACTTGAATTAAATGTGATTTTAAATGTTATAACAGTGATTTTACAATAACTTCATAAGAAAACCTATTACTGTTTAGTGTTTAATAAGCCTATTAGTGGTCTTCCGCTGCCATCTAGTGGTTAGAAATTGCAATTTCTAATACAACACTGTATTTTTTAAAGTTTATGACTGTTTTAGTGTTATTTATTGCCCAGTCTCTCTTAAATTTTGCATGCTTCTTTAAAATAAAATTATGCACCATTTTACCCAGTTGTGACAGAAGATGTGGGGTTTCTTTTAGGATTTACAGGCCTTTGGGTAGCCTATGTAAAGAACATATTATAAAATGACAGTTTTATAGTTGTTCAATTGCATATTTTCAAAGTTTTTTGATAATTATTGATCAAGAGAGTCTACAGAATAGTACTGCACTGATTTCATTGATTTTGATTATAAAAGTCATGTCTAGTTCACTAGTTCTCGTAGGTTTTTAAAAATAATCTTAAATATTTAATGAACAGTTTGATTGACAGCATTGGTCCCAGAGGCAAACTTGTTCAGAATGAGGAGATTTATCATATGATATGAAGATCTAGTGTTTGTGTGAATATATGAACATGTTCTACAATTTGAGGTCATTTTATGTACAAATATTGTGTTTTTGAAGACTTTTTTAACTGTTATAGCGCCACCTATTGTCCGATCTGCATGAATCTTCGCATGCTTGTTAAGAGTCATATGCCCCATGTTTTCACCAACTTTTGTAAAGTTTCAAGTTTTTGTTTAGGTTTTATAGGCTTTTGCGTATGTGTGACCATGCCCCCTTTTTAAATGAGCCTATTATAGCTAACCAAAAGACAAAATTCAACTTTTTTTTGATAATTATTGATCTAGAGAGTCCAGAGATTATTACTGCAGTGGTTTGATCGAGATTGAGCAAAAAACCAGAGACTAGTTCGCAAAAGTAGGTTTTAAACATATTTCCGAATAATTAATGAACGATTTGATTGACAGCAATGGTTCTTGAGGCAAACTTGTTCATTATCAGGAGATCTATCAAATGATATGCATATTGTGTGGATGTGTGAAACACCACGTGATTACAGAGGGCATAAATCTCGTTAGCGCCAACTAGTGGCCGATTTCTTTCAAAATTCTTACAGACCTTTAGGGCCATGAGTCGAACATGCCCACCGAGTTTCGTTCCGATCGACTTCCGTTAACCTTGTCTAATAAGTGCTCAAATTTCATTGGCCTATGGCGGCCATGTTTTTTGAGATACGCCAATATCCTCAAGAAGCCTTATGGGACATTGGACAAAGACACTGCATTCCAATTTTCAAGTCGATCGGATTAACGATTGGATAGTTATAGCTGTTTTTATGTTTTTTCAATCTTATACCGCCATCAAGTGGTAGAGCTGCGCAATTTTTTTTTATTTGACCATTGTTTGTTCTTATACATATGTGTACCGAGTTTGGCAAAGATATGTCATTTCGTTCACGAGTTATAGCCTGTTTCGTAAAATTGATCCGCGACTTTTAAATGTTTTGGGGCCCCTTTGCGAAAGTCAGTTGAAATTTAAACACTTTTTTTTTAAAATTATTGTTTTCCAATGTCCAGAGAACATTTCTGCAGTTGTTTGGTTCCGATCGGGTGAAAAACTTAGAACTAGTTCGCAAAACTTGGTTTTGAACTTTAATGAGAATATTTAAATAATACTTCCATTGACAGCAGTGATCCAAGAGGCAAAGTTGTTCGAAATGAGGAGATCTATCATATGATATGAAGAACTAGTGGATGTGTGAATATATGAACATTTTTTTTTACAATTTACTTTCATGTACTACTGAAATATTGTGTTTTGAAGGCTTTTTTTACTGTTATAGCGCCACCTATTGTCCGAACTCCATGAAACTTCTTATGCTTGTTAAGAGTGATGAGGCAGATGTTTTCACCAACTTTTGTAAAGTTTCGAGTTTTTGTTTAGGATTTATAGGCTTTTGAGTATACGTGGCCACGCCCCTTTTCTTAAAGGAGCCAATTATAGGTAACCAAAGGACAAAATTCAACATTTTTTTGATAATTATTGATCTAGACTGTCCAGAGATTATTACTGCAGTGGTTTGATCCAGATTGAGCAAAAAACGAGAGACTAGTTCGCAAAAGTAGGTTTTAAACATATTTCCAAATAATTAAAGAACAATTTGATTGACAGCAATGGTTCTTGAGGCAAAGTTGTGTATTATGAGGAGATCTATCCAATGATATGCATATTGTGTGGATGTTTAAAAAATCGTGCAATATTCAATCATTTATACACTAAAAAACAAAATTTCGCCCCCCGGTGGCCGATTTCTTTGAAAATTCTTACAGACCTTTAGGGCCATGAGTCGAACATGCCCACCGAGTTTCGTTCCGATCGACCTCCGTTAACCATGCCAAATAAGTGACTAAAGTTTTTGGCCAATGGCGGCCATGTTTTTTGAGATACGCCAATGTCCTCATAGACGATCCTGCCCCTGTGGACCAAGCAGCTGCATACCAATTTTCAAGTTGATCGGACCAACGGTTGCATAGTTATAGCTGTTTTTATGTTTTTTCCACATTATAGCGCCCCCAAGTGGCAGAGATGCGCGGTTTTTTTTATTTGGCCAAAGATTGAGCTCGTACACATGTACCCCGAGTTTGGTGAAGATAGGTCATTCCGTTCCAGAGTTATACTTCATTAAGCATTTTGGCTAATGTTAGCATAGACGCTAATTTGAATACTGTTTCGCGTGAAAATCAAAATTTCAACTTTTTTTTGATAATTATTGATATTCAGTGTCCCTAGAAGATTTCTGAAGTGGTTTGGTTCCGATCGGACGAAAAACCTAGGACTAGTTCGTAAAAGTAGGTTTGGGATATAGGTCAATTTTGCGGAAAAACGGTGCTTTGTAGAGAAAATCTGTCGTAATACACTTTTTTTTGTATTGAACCAAGGATCGCAACGGTGAAAAAATTTTGAGTCTACGACAAAAAATGTACAAGTTAGGGCCAAAAACGTCTGAAATTTTTGTTTTTTGCGCTGTACCGCCCCCGTTTGGCCAATTGGGCTGAGACTTTGATACGTTCTTCACAGACTGAGCTCTACGATCTGGCCAAGTTTCAAGTCTCTAGGCCTTACGGTTTGGGCTGCTCGATCAGTTTTACGGCAGAATAATAATAATAATAATAAAAATCTTAACAAATACAATAGGGTTTCTAGCACTGCGTGCTCGAACCCCTAATAATAATAATAATAATAATAATAAATATAGCTGCAAGCAGCGATTACCGGGGTTCGAGCCTTAAGGCCTTAAGGTGGTGTAATTTTACAGTCTAGGCCAACCTAGATGTATAGCCGACAGTTAAACACATTGAAAATGGACAATAGGCTCAGACACAGACACACACACACAGAAATGAAATGGTTGAAACTATCATATGAATAATCAATAAGCATTCTTACACACACTCACACACACACGGACATACATGCACACAAATTTTCTTGCAGATATAGATATTTGAAATAAATGATAGGTGACAAAATACTTATTGCAAGTATTCTCTTTTTAAGAGTTTATATGTTATTTTCAGGTTTTACTGTAATCATAATCTGGCATAATTGTAAAAACTGATATGTCTGTATGAACTAAATGGTAAACTTTGATTTAATGTGATTTTAAATGTTATAACAGTGATTTTATAATGTCTTATGAACAATACTGTTTTATTTAGCTGAATGAGCCCATTAGTGGTCTTCGACTGCCATCTAGTGGCAATAAATTGCAATTTTTCATACAACACTCTGTTTTTAACCTTTATGAGTATTAAACTGTTATATTTTGCCCGATCTCTCTTAAATTTTGCATGCTTGTTTATGTCAGGAGCCTGCCCTCACTGTTTTGTTTGTCTTGTCATTGTTTCATGTCTCTATGTTTGTTTTGTGTTTGAGCACATGGCTCTGTCTTTGTTGTTGTCAGCCATGTGCTCCTCCTGTCCTGCCTCCTTGTTACTTGTTGCCACGCCCCCTTGTTTAGTCCTCGTTTGTCTGAGTTCTGTCACCTGTCCCTCTCATTCTCTCTTGTTTGTCTGTGTGTTGTCACATGTTCCTCATGTTCTCCTGTCGCTTAATAATGTTCTCCCTTTCCCTCTAGTTTTGCCAGTTCGTTGTGCTACGTCAGTGTTTGCTTGCTCTGTCTTACAAATCCTGTGATACCGCTTATTCCCTACCTAGTTGTTTGTAGGTTTAGTCTCTCGTCAGTCCCCAGTCTAGTCCTGTCTCGTCTTGTTCTGTGCAGCAGATTGGGCAACCGGTCCTGTCCCTGGGTCTGCCACGCTGCTAGGCCCGTGCCGAGCTGGTGACATCACTAGTGTGGAGTGTCTGGCCACCCCTGCTAACCTCTGGCCTCCAGCTTTACTGCCTTCACTGCTCTCTGACGGTCTGCCATCCCGGACTGGTCTCTGTGGCTGCTCACCTAGGCCGCCTGTCTTCATTCATTCCCTGCCGATTGTCTGGACTGTGTTCTCTCCCCTCCTCTCCATCTCATGTGCTGTCTGCTGTTTTGTTAATAAACTGTCAAGTCTTATCCTGCTTTTGAGTGCTCTCTCATAGAAACCCTGACAGTTTATAATGAAATTATGCATTATTTCATCATTTTACTCAGTTTTGAGAGATGTTGAAGGATGTTTTTTTTTTTTTTTGTGATTTATAGGCACTTGAGTACATTATGTAGAGAACATATTATGAAATTAAAGGTTTACAGTTGTCCAAATACAACCCAGATAGCAAAATTTGTCTGGCCCACCTCTGGGCCACAACCTTGCTTAACTTCTGGCCCAATTCTGGCTGGGTCCCCGGCCCAAAACTGGCCCACACACTGAAAACCGACTCAAACAATTTCCTTTGGCCCAGATGCGGCCCACGCCCTGTAAAATTACTCTTATTTATTGATGTGGCCCAGATCTGGCCCGCATACTAGAGAGTGACTTCTGTTATTTTATGTGGTCCAGGTCTGGCCCAGACACTTTAAGCCAGATCTGGCTGAAACTCAGCTTGGTCCTCGGGCCAAATGTGGCCCAGAAACTGCTAAATATAATTCAGCAGTGAAACACAAATGCAACCATTTAAAAATATTAAAAAGGCTTTAATTATAAAATTACCAAATACTTTAATATAAATATATATTAACAATGAACAAATGCACTACAGTAAAAACATTAATACACTTTTAAACCATAAAGTAACAAGTAAATTTATTTATTTATTTATTTATTATTTATTTATTTATTATATTTACTGTATATTATATATATAAAAAAACATTGTGTGTCATAATTCAGTTCAGTTCTTATCAAATGGCGTCAGTGCAGTGAAGTCAATAATATTGCTGAATATTAGGTGTCTTCAACTAAGCAAGACAAAAGGCAACAGTGATGAGGAACCCAAACAAGATCAGCCTCAGTCAGGAAACCAGTTCTCTTTTGACCAAATGAATGAACATGGTGTGATTATTGCCGAGACTGAGCCGACAGTGCCGCATTTCAGCCAGAATCGGCCCGAGTGTGCTTGCTATCTGGGAAATGTTCAACATTTTTTTTTTGATAATTATTGCCCTAGAGAGTCTAGAGAATAGTACAGCACTTTTCTCACAGACATATACACACACACACAGAAATGAAATGGTGTGTGTGTGTGTGTAAGCATGTTTATTGATTATTAATATGATAGTTTAACCACACACACACAGACACACACATACATGGACATACATGCACACACATTTTGTTGCAGATATAGATATTTGAAATAATTGATAGGTGACTCAAAGCTTATTGCAAGTCTTCTCTTTTTAAGAGTTTACATGTCATTTTCAGGTTTCATTGTACTCATAATCTGGCAAAATTGTTATAACTGATATTTCTGTATGAATAAAATGGTCAACTTGAATTAAATGTGATTTTAAATGTTATAACAGTGATTTTATAATAACTCCATAAGAAAACCTATTACTGTTTTAATGGTTAATAAGCCCATTAGTGGTCTTCCGCTGCCATCTAGTGGTTATAAATAGCAATTTCTCATACATCACTGTGTTTTTATCCTTTATAACAATTATATTGTTATTTTTTTTGCTCATTCTCTCTTAAATTGCGCATGTTTGTTTAGAATGAAATTATGCATCATTTTACAGAGTTTTCAGGAAGTTTAGGGCTTTCTTTTAGGATTAATAGGCCTTTGGGTTCACTATGTAAAGAACATATTATAAAATAAAGGGTTTTTAGTTGACCAATTGCAAATGTTCAATTTTTTGTGATAATTATTGACCTAGAGAGTCTAGAGAATAGTACTGCACTGATTTTAATGATTTTCAGTTAAAAACTGAGGGCTGGTTTGTGGTTATTTTATGTGGCCCAGGTCTGGCCCAGACACTTTAAGCCAGATCTGGCGGAGACTCAGCTTGGTCCCCGGGCCAAATGTGGCCCAGAAACTGCTAAATGTAATTCAGCAGTGAAACACAAATGCAACCATTTAAAAACATTAAAAAGGCTTTAATTATAAAATTACCAATTACTTTAATATAAAAATATATATTAACAATGAACAAATGCACTACAGTAAAAACATTAATACGCTTTTTAAACCACAAAGCAACAAGTAAATTAAATTAAATTTATTTATTTATTTATTTATTATATTTACTGTATATTATATATATAAAAATCACTGTGTGTCATAATTCAGTTCAGTTCTTATCAAATGGCGTCAGTGCAGTGAAGTCAATAATATTGCTGAATATTAGCAGTCGTAAACTAAGCAAGAGAAAAGGCAACAGTGACGAGGAACCCAAACTCAAACATGATCAGGCTCAGTCAGGAAACCAGTTCTCCTTTGACCAAACGAATGAACGTGGTGTGATTATTGCCAATACTGAGACAACAGTGCCGCATTTCAGCCAGAATCGGCCCGAGTGTGCTTGCTATCTGGGAAATGTTCAACATTTTTTTTTTTTTGATAATTATTGACGTAGAGAGTCTAGAGAATAGTACGGCACTATTCTCATAGACACACACACACACACACACACACACAGAAATGAAATGGTGTGTGTGTGTAAGCATGCTTACTGATTATTAATATGATAGTTTAACCACACACAGACACACACATATACGGACATACATGCACACACATTTTGTTGCAGATATAGATATTTGAAATAATTGATAGGTGACTCAAAACTTATTGCAAGTCTTCTCTTTTTAAGAGTTCACATGTAATTTTCAGGTTTCTTTGAACTCATAATCTGGCAAAATTGTTATAAGTGATATATCTGTATGAATAAAATGGTAAACTTGAATTAAATGTGATTTTAAATGTTATAACAGTGATTTTATAATAACTTCATAAGAAAACCTATTACTGTTTTATGTTTAATAAGCCTATTAGTGGTCTCCCGCTGCCATCTAGTGGTTAGAAATTGCAATTTCTAATACAACACTGTGTTTTTTAAAGTTTATGACTGTTTTAGTGTTATTTATTGCCCAGTCTCTCTTAAATTTTGCATGCTTCTTTAAAATAAAATTATGCACCATTTTACCCAGTTGTGACAGAAGATGTGGGGTTTCTTTTAGGATTTACAGGCCTTTGGGTAGCCTATGTAAAGAACATATTATAAAATGACAGTTTTATAGTTGTTCAATTGCATATTTTCAACGTTTTTTGATAATTATTGACCAAGAGAGTCTACAGAATAGTACTGCACTGATTTCATTGATTTTGATTATAAAAGTCATGTCTAGTTCACTAGTTCTAGTAGGTTTTTAAAAATAATCTTAAATATTTAATGAACAGTTTGATTGACAACATTGGTCCCAGAGGCAAAGTTGTTCAGAATGAGGAGATTTATCATATGATATGAAGATCTAGTGTTTGTGTGAATATATGAACATGTTCTACAATTTGAGGTCATTTTATGTACAAATATTGTTTTTGAAGACTTTTTTAACTGTTATAGCGCCACCTATTGTCCGATCTGCATGAATCTTCGCATGCTTGTTAAGAGTCATATGCCCCATGTTTTCACCAACTTTTGTAAAGTTTCAAGTTTTTGTTTAGGTTTTATAGGCTTTTGCGTATGTGTGACCATGCCCCCTTTTTAAATGAGCCTATTATAGCTAACCAAAAGACAAAATTCAACTTTTTTTTGATAATTATTGATCTAGAGAGTCCAGAGATTATTACTGCAGTGGTTTGATCGAGATTGAGCAAAAAACCAGAGACTAGTTCGCAAAAGTAGGTTTTAAACATATTTCCGAATAATTAATGAACGATTTGATTGACAGCAATGGTTCTTGAGGCAAACTTGTTCATTATCAGGAGATCTATCAAATGATATGCATATTGTGTGGATGTGTGAAACACCACGTGATTACAGAGGGCATAAATCTCGTTAGCGCCAACTAGTGGCCGATTTCTTTCAAAATTCTTACAGACCTTTAGGGCCATGAGTCGAACATGCCCACCGAGTTTCGTTCCGATCGACTTCCGTTAACCTTGTCTAATAAGTGCTCAAATTTCATTGGCCTATGGCGGCCATGTTTTTTGAGATACGCCAATATCCTCAAGAAGCCTTATGGGACATTGGACAAAGACACTGCATTCCAATTTTCAAGTCGATCGGATTAACGATTGGATAGTTATAGCTGTTTTTATGTTTTTTCAATCTTATACCGCCATCAAGTGGTAGAGCTGCGCAATTTTTTTTATTTGACCATTGTTTGTTCTTATACATATGTGTACCGAGTTTGGCAAAGATATGTCATTTCGTTCACGAGTTATAGCCTGTTTCATAAAATTGATCCGCGACTTTTAAAAGTTTTGGGGCCCCTTTGCGAAAGTCAGTTGAAATTTAAACACTTTTTTTAAAAAATTATTGTTTTTCAATGTCCAGAGAACATTTCTGCAGTTGTTTGGTTCCGATCGGGTGAAAAACTTAGAACTAGTTCGCAAAACTTGGTTTTGAACTTTATTGAGAATATTTAAATAATACTTTGATTGACAGCAGGGATCCAAGAGGCAAAGTTGTTCCAAATGAGGAGATCTATCATATGATATGAAGAACTAGTGGATGTGTGAATATATGAACATTTTTTTTTACAATTTACTTTCATGTACTACTGAAATATTGTGTTTTGAAGGCTTTTTTTACTGTTATAGCGCCACCTATTGTCCGAACTCCATGAAACTTCTTATGCTTGTTAAGAGTGATGTGCCAGATGTTTTCACCAACTTTTGTAAAGTTTCGAGTTTTTGTTTAGGATTTATAGGCTTTTGAGTATACGTGGCCACGCCCCTTTTCTTAAAGGAGCCAATTATAGGTAACCAAAGGACAAAATTCACCATTTTTTTGATAATTATTGATCTAGAGTGTCCAGAGATTATTACTGCAGTGGTTTGATCCAGATTGAGCAAAAAACGAGAGACTAGTTCGCAAAAGTAGGTTTTAAACATATTTCCAAATAATTAAAGAACAATTTGATTGACAGCAATGGTTCTTGAGGCAAAGTTGTGTATTATGAGGAGATCTATCTAATGATATGCATATTGTGTGGATGTTTAAAAAATCGTGCAATATTCAATCATTTATTCACTAAAAAACAAAATTTCGCCCCCCGGTGGCCGATTTCTTTGAAAATTTTTACAGACCTTTAGGACCATGAGTCGAACATGCCCACCGAGTTTCGTTCCGATCGACCTCCGTTAACCATGCCAAATAAGTGACTAAAGTTTTTGGCCAATGGCGGCCATGTTTTTTGAGATACGCCAATATCCTCATAGACGATCGTGCCCCTTTGGACCAAGCAGCTGCATACCAATTTTCAAGTTGATCGGACCAACGGTTGCATAGTTATAGCTGTTTTTATGTTTTTTCCGTATTATAGCGCCCCCAAGTGGCAGAGATGCGCGGTTTTTTTTATTTGGCCAAAGATTGAGCTCGTACACATGTACCCCGAGTTTGGTGAAGATAGGTCATTCCGTTCCAGAGTTATACTTCATTAAGCATTTTGGCTAATGTTAGCATAGACGCTAATTTGCATACTGTTTCGCGTGAAAATCAAAATTTCAACTTTTTTTTGATAATTATTGATATTCAGTGTCCCTAGAAGATTTCTGAAGTGGTTTGGTTCCGATCGGACGAAAAACCTAGGACTAGTTCGTAAAAGTAGGTTTGGGATATAGGTCAATTTTGCGGAAAAACGGTGCATCGTAGAGAAAATCTGTCGTAATACACTTTTTTTCGTATTGAACCAAGGATCGCAACGGTGAAAAATTTTTGAGTCTACGACAAAAAATGTACAAGTTAGGGCCAAAAACGTCTGAAAATTTTGTTTTTTGCGCTGTACCGCCCCCGTTTGGCCGATTGGGCTGAGACTTTGATACGTTCTCCACAGACTGAGCTCTACGATCTGGCCAAGTTTCAAGTCTCTAGGCCTTACGGTTTGGGCTGCACGATCAGTTTTACGGCAGAATAATAATAATAATAATAAAAATCCTAACAAATACAATAGGGTTTCTAGCACTGCGTGCTCGAACCCCTAAAAATCCTAACGAATACAATAGGGTTTCAGCACTGCGTGCTCGAACCCCTAAAAATCCTAACAAATACAATAGGGTTTCTAGCACTACGTGCTCGAACCCCTAATAATAAATATAGCTGCAAGCAGCGATTACCGGGGTTCGAGCCTTAAGGTGGTGTAATTTTACAGTCTAGGCCAACCTGGATGTATAGCTGACAGTTAAACACATTGAAAATGGACAATAGGCTCAGACACAGACACAGAGACACACACACACACACACACATATTGAAATGAAATGGTTAAACTATCATATGAATAATGAATAAGCATTCTTACACACACTCACACACACACGGACATACATGCATACAAATTTTCTTGCAGATATAGATATTTGAAATAAATGATAGGTGACAAAATACTTATTGCAAGTATTCTCTTTTTAAGAGTTTATATGTTATTTTCAGGTTTCACTGTAATCATAATCTGGCATAATTGTAAAAACTGATATATCTGTATGAACTAAATGGTAAACTTTGATTTAATGTGATTTTAAATGTTATAACAGTGGATTTTATAATGTTTTATGAACAATACTGTTTTATTTAGCTGAATGAGCCCATTAGTGGTCTTCGACTGCCATCTAGTGGCAATAAATTGCAATTTCTCATACAACACTGTTTTTGACCTTTATGAGTATTATAGTGTTATTTATTGCCCGATCTCTCTTAAATTGTGCATGCTTGTTTATGTCAGGAGCCTGCCCTCACTGTGTTGTCTGTCTTGTCATTGTTTCATTTCTCTATGTTTGTTTTCTGTTTGAGCACATGGCTCTGTCTTTGTTGTTGTCAGCCATGTGCTCCTCCTGTCCTGCCTCCTTGTTATTTGTTGCCATGCCCCCTTGTTTAGTCCTCCTTTTTCTGAGTTCTGTCACCTGTCCCTCTCGTTCTCTCGTTTGTCTGAGTGTTGTCACCTGTTCCTCATGTTCTCCTGTCGCTTTATATTGTTCTCTTTTTCCTTCTTGTTTTATGTTTGTCCAAATGCAACCCAGATAGCAAAATTTGTCTGTCCCACCTCTGGGCCACAACCTTGCTTAACTTCTGGCACAATTCTGGCTGGGTCCCCGGCCCAAAACTGGCCCACACACTGAAAACTGACTCAAACAATTTCTTCTGGCCCAGATGCGGCCCACGCCATTTAAAATGACTCTTATTTATTGATGTGGCCCAGATCTGGCCCACATACTGTAGAGTGACTTCTGTTATTTTATATAGCCCAGCATTTCAGCCAGAATTGGCCCAAGTGTGGTTGTTATTTGGGAAATGTTCAACATTTTTTTTTTTTTTTTTTATAATTATTGACCTAGAGAGTCTAGATAATATGTATGGCACTATTCTCAAAGACACACACACACACACTCACTCACAGAAATGAAATGGTCTGTGTGTGTAAGCATGCTTACTGATTATTAATATGATAGTTTAACCACACACAGACACGCACATACACGGACATACATGCACACACATTTTGTTGCAGATATAGATATTTGAAATAATTAATAGGTGACTCAAAACTTATTGCAAGTCTTCTCTTTTTAAGAGTTTACATGTCATTTTCAGGTTTCATTGTACTCATAATCTGGCAAAATTGTTATAACTGATATATCTGTAGGAATAAAATGGCAAATTTGAATTAAATGTGATTTTCAATGTTATAACAGTGATTTTATAATAACTCCATAAGAAAACCTATTATTGTTTTAATGGTTAATAAGCCCATTAGTGGTCTTCCGCTGCCATCTAGTGGTTATAAATAGCAATTTCTCATACATCACTGTGTTTTTATCCTTTATAACAATTATATTGTTATTTTTTGCTCAATCTCTCTTAAATTTTGCATGTTTGTTTAGAATGAAATTATGCATCATTTTACAGAGTTTTGAGAAAATTTAGGGCTTTCTTTTAGGATTCATAGGCCTTTGAGTTCACTATGTAAAGACCACATTATAAAATAAAGGGTTTTTAATTGTCCAAATGCAAATGTTAATTTTTTTAATGATAATTATTGACCTAGAGAGTCTAGAGAATAGTTTTGCACTGATTTCGTTGATTTTCAGTTAAAAACTGAGGGCTAGTTCGTAAAAGTAAATTTTTTAAATAATCTGAAATACTTAAAGAACAGTTTGATTGACAGCAGTGATCCTATAGGAAAAGTTGCTCAGAATGAGAAGATCTATCGTATGATATGAAGATATGGTGTATAAGTGAATATTATTAACATTTTAATGCAATTTGAGGACTTTTTTTATAGAAATTTTGTGATTTTGCGGCCTTTTTAACTGTTATAGCGCCACCTATAGTCCGATCTCTATGAAACTTTGCGTGCTTGTTAAGAGTCATCTGACACATGTTTTCAGCAACTTTCGTAAAGTTTCGACTTTTCGTTTAGGTTTAATAGGGTTTTGGGTATGTCTGGCCACTCCCCTTTATAAATGAGCCAATTATAGCTAACCAAATGACAAAATTCAACATTTTTTCGATAATTATTGATCTAGAGAGTCCAGAGATTATTACTGCAGTGATTTAATCAAGATTGAGTGAAAAACCAGAGACTAGTTCGCAAAAGTAGGTTTATGACATATTTGTAAATATTTAATGAACGATATGATTTACAGAATTACTCCCAAAGGCAAAGTTGCTCAGAATGAGGAGATCTATCATAAGATATGAAGATTATGTGTTTGTGTGAATATATGAACATGCTATGCAATTTGAGGTCATTTTCCATTGAAATTTTGAGATTTTGAGGCATCTTTAACTGTTATAGCGCCACCTATAGTCAGATCTTCATGAAACTGTGCATACTTATTAAGAGTCATCTGTCATATGTTTTCACCAAGTTTCGTAAAGTTTTGAGTTTGCATTTAGGATTTATAGGTGTTTGGATATGTTGAAAAACGCCCCTTTTATAAATGACCTCATTATAGCTAACCAAAGGACAAAATTCAACTTTTTTTTGATAATTATTGATCTAGAGAGTCCACAGAATATTACTGCAGTGGTTTGGTTCCGATCGGGCAAAAAACCAGGGACTAGTTCGCAAAAGTAGGTTTTTCACATATTTGTTTATAATTAATGAACGATTTGATTGACAGCAATGGTTCTTGAGGCAAACTTGTTCATTATCAGGAGATCTATCAAATGATATGCATATTGTGTGGATGTGTGAAACATCACGTGATTACAGAGCCAAAAATCTCGTTAGCGCCAACTAGTGGCCGATTTCTTTCAAAATTCTTACAGACCTTTGTGGCCGTGAGTCGAACATGCCCACCGAGTTTCGTTCCGATCAACTTCTGTTAACCTTGTCTAATAAGTGCTCAAAGTTCATTGGCCTATGGCGGCCATGTTTTTTGAGATACCCCAATATCCTCATAGATCCTTATGGCACATTGGGCAAAGACACTGCATTCCAATTTTCAAGTCGATCGGCTTAACGATTGGATAGTTATAGCTATTTTTATGTTTTTTCAATCTTATAGCGCCATCAAGTGGTAGAGCTGCGAAATTTGTTTTTATTTGACCAATGGTTGTTCTTATACACATGTGTACCGAGTTTGGCGAAGATATGTCATTTCGTTCACGAGTTATAGCCTGTTTCGTAAAATTGAGCCGCGACTATTAAATGTTTTGGGGCCACTTTGCGAAAGTCAGTTGAAATTTAAACACTTTTTTTTAATAATTGTTGATTTTCAATGTCCAGAGAACATTTCAGCAGTTGTTTGGTTCCGATCGGATGAAACACTTAGAAATAGTTCGCAAAACTTGGTTTTGAACTTTATTGAGAATATTTAAATAATACTTCGATTGACAGCAGGGATCCAAGAGGCAAAGTTGTTCCAAATGAGGAGATCTATCATATGATATGAAGAACTAGTGGATGTGTGAATATATGAACATTTTTTTTATGATTTACTTTCATGTACTACTGAAATATTGTGTTTTTGAAGGCTTTTTTTACTGTTATAGCGCCACCTTTTGTCCGAACTCCATGAAACTTCTTATGCTTGTTAAGAGTGATGTGGCAGATGTTTTCACCAACTTTTGTAAAGTTTCGAGTTTTTGTTTAAATTTTATAGGCTTTTGGGTATATGTGGCCACGCCCCTTTTCTTAAAGGAGCCAATTATAGCTAACCAAAGGACAAAATTCAACATTTTTTTGATAATTATTGATCTAGAGAGTCCAGAGATTATCACTGCAGTGGTTTGATCCAGATTGAACAAAAAACCAGAGACTAGTTTGCAAAAGTAGGTTTTAAACATATTTCCAAATAATTAAAGAACAATTTGATTGACAGCAATGGTTCTTGAGGCAAAGTTGTGTATTATGAGGAGATCTATCTAATGATATGCATATTGTGTGGATGTTTAAAAAATCGTGCAATATTCAATCATTTATTCACTAAAAAACAAAATTTCGCCCCCTAGTGGCCGATTTCTTTGAATATTCTTACAGACCTTTAGGGCCATGAGTCGAACATGCCCACCGAGTTTCGTTCCGATCGACCTCTGTTAACCATGCCAAATAAGTGACTAAAGTTTTTGGCCAATGGCGGCCATGTTTTTTGAGATACGCCAATATCCTCATAGACGCTAGTGCCCCTTTGGACCAAGAAGCTGCATACCAATTTTCAAGTTGATCGGACCAACGGTTGCATAGTTATAGCTGTTTTTATGTTTTTTCCGTATTATAGCGCCCCCAAGTGGCAGAGATGCGCGGGTTTTTTTATTTGGCCAAAGATTGAGCTCGTACACATGTACACCGAGTTTGGTGAAGATAGGTCATTCCGTTCCAGAGTTATACTTCAATAAGCATTTTGGCTAATGTTAGCATAGACGCTAATTTGCATACTGTTTCGCGTGAAAATCAAAATTTCAACTTTTTTTTGATAATTATTGATATTCAGTGTCCCTAGAAGATTTCTAAAGTGGTTTGGTTCCGATCGGGTGAAAAACCTAGGACTAGTTCGTAAAAGTAGGTTTGGGATATAGGTCAATTTTGCGGAAAAACGGTGCTTCGTAGAGAAAATCTGTCGTAATACACTTTTTTTCGTATTGAACCAAGGATCGCAACGGTGAAAAATTTTTGAGTCTACGACAAAAAATGTACAAGTTAGGGCCAAAAACGTCTGAAATTTTTGTTTTTTGCGCTGTAGCGCCCCCGTTTGGCCGATTGGGCTGAGACTTTGATACGTTCTCCCCAAATTGAGCTCTACGATCTGGCCAAGTTTCAAGTCTCTAGGCCTTACGGTTTGGGCTGCACGATCAGTTTTAGGGCAGAATAATAATAATAATAATAATAATAATAATAAATATAGCTGCAAGCAGCGATTACCGGGGTTCGAGCCTTAAGGTGGTGTAATTTTACAGTCTAGGCCAACTTGGATGTATAGCTGACAGTTAAACACATTGAAAATGGACAATAGGCTCAGACACAGACACACACACACACACACACACAGAAATGAAATGGTTGAAACTATCATATGAATAATCAATAAGCATTCTTACACACACTCACACACACACGGACATACATGCACACAAATTTTCTTGCAGATATAGATATTTGAAATAAATGATAGGTGACAAAATACTTATTGCAAGTATTCTCTTTTTAAGATTTTATATGTTATTTTCAGGTTTTACTGTAATCATAATCTGGCATAAGTGTAAAAACTGATATGTCTGTATGAACTAAATGGTAAACTTTGATTTAATGTGATTTTAAATGTTATAACAGTGATTTTATAATGTCTTATGAACAGTAATGTTTTATTTGGCTGAATGAGCCCATTAGTGGTCTTCGACTGCCATCTAGTGGCAATAAATTGCAATTTTTCATACAACGCTCTGTTTTTAACCTTTATGAGCATTATAGTGTTATTTTTTGCCCGATCTCTCTTAAATTTTGCATGCTTGTTTATGTCAGGAGCCTGTCCTCACTGTGTTGTTTGTCTTGTCATTGTTTCATGTCTCTATGTTTCTTTTCTGTTTCAGCACATGGCTCTGTCTTTGTTGTTGTCAGCCATGTGCTCCTCCTGTCCTGCCTCCTTGTTACTTGTTGCCACGCACCCTTGTTTAGTCCTCATTTGTCTGAGTATTGTCACCTGCCCCTCTTGTCTCTGATCTCGTTTGTTTGAGTTCTGTCACCTGTCCCTCTCATTCTCTCTTGTTTGTCTGTGTGTTGTCACATGTTCCTCATGTTCTCCTGTCGCTTTATATTGTTCTCCCTTTCCCTCTAGTTTTGCCAGTTCGTTGTGCTACATCAATGTTTGCTTGCTCTGTCTTACCAATCCTGTGATACCGCTTATTCCCTACCTAGTTGTTTGTAGGTTTAGTCTCTCGTCAGTCCCCAGTCTAGTCCTGTCTCTTCTTGTCCTGTGCAGCATATTGGGCAACCGGTCCTGTCCCTGGGTCTGCCACGCTGCTAGGCCCGTGCCGAGCCGGTGACATCACTAGTGTGGAGTGTCTGGCCTCCGCTGCTAACCTCCGGCCTACAGCTTTACTGCCTTCACTGCTCTCTGGCGGTCTGCCATCCTGGACTGGACTCTGTGGCTGCTCACCTAGGCCGCCTGTCGTCATTCATTCCCTGCCGATTGTCTGGACCGTGTTCTCTCCCCTCCTCACCATCTCATGTGCTGTCTGCTGTTTTGTTAATAAACTGTCAACTCTTATCCTGCTTTTGAGTGCTCTCTCAAAGAAACCCTGACAGTTTGTACTGAAATTATGCATTATTTTACTCAGTTTTGAGAGACGTTGAAGGATGTTTTTTTTTTTTTTTTTTGATTTATAGGCACTTGAGTACATTATGTAGAGAACATATTATGAAATTAAAGGTTTATAGTTGTCCAAATGCAACCCAGATAGCAAAATTTGTCTGGCCCACCTCTGGGCCACAACCTTGCTTAACTTCTGGCCCAATTCTGGCTGGGTCCCCGGCCCAAAACTGGTCCACACACTGGAAACCGACTCAAACAATTTCCTTTGGCCCAGATGCGGCCCACACCCTGTAAAATTACTCTTATTTATTGATGTGGCCCAGATCTGGCCCGCATACTGTAGAGTGACTTCTGCTATTTTATATGGCCCAGGTCTGGCCCAGACACTTTAAGCCAGATCTGGCCGAGACTCGGCTTGGTCCCCGGGCCAGATGTGGCCCTGAAACTGCTAAATGTAATTCAGCAGTGAAACACAAATGCAACCATTTAAAAACATTAAAAAGGCTTTAATTATAAAATTACCAAATACTTTAATATAAATATATATTGACAATGAACTAATGCACTACAGTAAAAACATTAATACACTTTTTAAACCACAAAGTAACAAGTAAATTATATTTACTGTATATTATATATATAAAACACACTGTGTGTCATAATTCAGTTCAGTTCTTATCAAATGCCGTCAGTGCAGTGAAATCAATAATATTGCTGAATATTAGGTGTCTTCAAATAAGCAAGACAAAATGCAACAGTGACGAGGAACCCAAACCCAAACAAGATCAGGCTCAGTCAGGAAACCAGTTCTCCTTTGATCAAACGAATGAACGTGGTGTGATTATTGCCGAGACTGAGCCGACAGTGCCGCATTTCAGCCAGAATCGGCTCGAGTTTGCTTGCTATTTGGGAAATGTACAACCTTTTTTTTGATAATTATTGACCTAGAGTATGGCACTATTCTCACAGACACACATACACACACACACACACACAGAAATGAAATGGTGTGTGTGTGTGTGTGTAAGCATGCTTACTGATTATTAATATGATAGTTTAACCACACACAGAGACGCACATACACGGACATACATGCACACACATTTTGTTGCAGATATAGATATTTGAAATAATTGATAGGTGACTCAAAACTTATTGCAAGTCTTCTCTTTTTAAGAGTTTACATGTCATTTTCAGGTTTCATTGTACTCATAATCTGGCAAAATTGTTATAACTGATATATCTGTAGGAATAAAATGGTAAATTTGAATTAAATGTGATTTTCAATGTTATAACAGTGATTTTATAATAACTCCATAAGAAAACCTATTACTGTTTTAATGGTTAATAAGCCCATTAGTGGTCTTCCGCTGCCATCTAGTGGTTATAAATAGCAATTTCTCATACATCACTGTGTTTTTATCCTTTATAACAATTATATTGTTATTTTTTGCTCAATCTCTCTTAAATTTTGCATGTTTGTTTAGAATGAAATTATTCATCATTTTACAGAGTTTTGAGAAAGTTTAGGGCTTTCTTTTAGGATTCATAGGCCTTTGAGTTCACTATGTAAAGACCACATTATAAAATAAAGGGTTTTTAATTGTCCAAATGCAAATGTTAATTTTTTTAATGATAATTATTGACCTAGAGAGTCTAGAGAATACTTTTGCACTGATTTCGTTGATTTTCAGTTAAAAACTGAGGGCTAGTTCGTAAAAGGATATTTTTTAAATAATCTGAAATACTTAAAGAACAGTTTGATTGACAGCAGTGATCCTATAGGAAAAGTTGCTCAGAATGAGAAGATCTATCGTATGATATGAAGATATGGTGTATAAGTGAAT
This sequence comes from Spinibarbus caldwelli, assembly GCA_039654775.1. NCBI lineage: Eukaryota > Metazoa > Chordata > Actinopteri > Cypriniformes > Cyprinidae > Spinibarbus > Spinibarbus caldwelli. Next base: position 28,461,508 of record CM077234.1, on the reverse strand, counting down.
ATTATTAACATTTTAATGCAATTTGAGGACTTTTTGTATAGAAATTTTGTGATTTTGAGGCCTTTTTAACTGTTATAGCGCCACCTATAGTCCGATCTCTATGAAACTTTGCGTGCTTGTTAAGAGTCATCTGACACATGTTTTCAGCAACTTTCATAAAGTTTCGACTTTTCGTTTAGGTTTAATTGGGTTTTGGGTATGTCTGGCCACTCCCCTTTATAAATGAGCCAATTATAGCTAACCAAATGACAAAATTCAACATTTTTTCGATAATTATTGATCTAGAGAGTCCAGAGATTATTACTGCAGTGATTTAATCAAGATTGAGTGAAAAACCAGAGACTAGTTCGCAAAAGTAGGTTTATGACATATTTGTAAATATTTAATGAACGATATGATTTACAGAATTACTCCCAAAGGCAAAGTTGCTCAGAATGAGGAGATCTATCATAAGATATGAAGATTATGTGTTTGTGTGAATATATGAACATGCTATGCAATTTGAGGTCATTTTCCATTGAAATTTTGAGATTTTGAGGCATCTTTAACTGTTATAGCGCCACCTATAGTCCGATCTTCATGAAACTGTGCATACTTATTAAGAGTCATCTGTCATATGTTTTCACCAAGTTTCGTAAAGTTTTGAGTTTGCATTTAGGATTTATAGGTGTTTGGGTATGTTGAAAAACGCCCCTTTTATAAATGACCTCATTATAGCTAACCAAAGTACAAAATTCAACTTTTTTTTGATAATTATTGATCTAGAGAGTCCACAGAATATTACTGCAGTGGTTTGGTTCCGATCGGGCAAAAAACCAGGGACTAGTTCGCAAAAGTAGGTTTTTCACATATTTGTTAATAATTAATGAACGATTTGATTGACAGCAATGGTTCTTGAGGCAAACTTGTTCATTATCAGGAGATCTATCAAATGATATGCATATTGTGTGGATGTGTGAAACACCACGTGATTACAGAGCCAAAAATCTCGTTAGCGCCAACTAGTGGCCGATTTCTTTCAAAATTCTTACAGACCTTTGGGGCCGTGAGTCGAACGTGCCCACCGAGTTTCGTTCCGATCAACTTCTGTTAACCTTATCTAATAAGTGCTCAAAGTTCATTGGCCTATGGTGGCCATGTTTTTTGAGATACCCCAATATCCTCATAGATCCTTATGGTACATTGGGCAAAGACACTGCATTCCAATTTTCAAGTCGATCGGCTTAACGATTGGATAGTTATAGCTATTTTTATGTTTTTTCAATCTTATAGCGCCATCAAGTGGTAGAACTGCGAAATTTGTTTTTATTTGACCAATGTTTGTTCTTATACATATGTGTACCGAGTTTGGCGAAGATATGTCATTTTGTTCACGAGTTATAGCCTGTTTCGTAAAATTGATCCGCGACTTTTAAATGTTTTTGGGCCACTTTGCGAAAGTCAGTTGAAATTTAAAAACTTTTTTTAATAATTGTTGATTTTCAATGTCCAGAGAACATTTCAGCAGTTGTTTGGTTCCGATCGGACGAAACACTTAGAACTAGTTTGCAAAACTTGGTTTTGAACTTTATTGAGAATATTTAAATAATACTTTGATTGACAGCAGTGATCCAAGAGGCAAAGTTGTTCCAAATGAGGAGATCTATCATATGATATGGAGAACTAGTGGATGTGTGAATATATGAACATTTTTTTTACGATTTACTTTCATGTACTACTGAAATATTGTGTTTTTGAAGGCTTTTTTTACTGTTATAGCGCCACCTTTTGTCCGAACTTCATGAAACTTCTTATGCTTGTTAAGAGTGATGTGCCAGATGTTTTCACCAACTTTTGTAAAGTTTCGAGTTTTTGTTTAAATTTTATAGGCTTTTGGGTATATGTGGCCACGCCCCTTTTCTTAAAGGAGCCAATTATAGCTAACCAAAGGACAAAATTCAACATTTTTTTGATAATTATTGATCTAGAGAGTCCAGAGATTATTACTGCAGTGGTTTGATCTAGATTGAGCAAAAAACCAGAGACTAGTTTGCAAAAGTAGGTTTAAACATATTTCCAAATAATTAAAGAACAATTTGATTGACAGCAATGGTTCTTGAGGCAAAGTTGTGTATTATGAGGAGATCTATCTAATGATATGCATATTGTGTGGATGTTTAAAAAATCGTGCAATATTCAATCATTTATTCACTAAAAAAAACAAATTTCGCCCCCTAGTGCCGATTTCTTTGAAAATTCTTACAGACCTTTAGGGCCATGAGTCGAACATGCCCACCGAGTTTCGATCCGATCGACCTCCGTTAACCATGCCAAATAAGTGACTAAAGTTTTTGGAGAATGGCGGCCATGTTTTTTGAGATACGCCAATATCCTCATAGACGCTCGTGCCCCTTTGGACCAAGAAGCTGCATACCAATTTTCAAGTTGATCGGACCAACGGTTGCATAGTTATAGCTGTTTTTATGTTTTTTCCGTATTATAGCGCCCCAAGTGGCAGAGATGCGCGGGTTTTTTTTATTTGGCCAAAGATTGAGCTCATACACATGCACACTGAGTTTGATGAAGATAGGTCATTCCGTTCCAGAGTTATACTTCAATAAGCATTTTGGCTAATGTTAGCATAGACGCTAATTGGCATACTGTTTCGCGTGAAAATCAAAATTTCAACTTTTTTTTGATAATTATTGATACTCAGTGTCCCTAGAAGATTTCTAAAGTGGTTTGGTTCCGATCGGGTGAAAAACCTAGGACTAGTTCGTAAAAGTAGGTTTGGAATATAGGTCAATTTTGCGGAAAAACGGGGTCGTAGAGAAAATCTGTCGTAATACACTTTTTTTCGTATTGAACCAAGGATCGCAACGGTGAAAAATTTTTGAGTCTACGACAAAAAATGTACAAGTTAGGGCCAAAAACGTCTGAAATTTTTGTTTTTTGCGCTGTAGCGCCCCCGTTTGGCCGATTGGGCTGAGACTTTGATACGTTCTCCCCAAATTGAGCTCTACGATCTGCCAAAGTTTTCAAGTCTCTAGGCCTTACGGTTTGGGCTGCACGATCAGTTTTAGGGCAGAATAATAATAATAATAATAATAATAAAAATCCTAACAGATACAATAGGTTTCTAGCACTGCGTGCTCGAACCCCTAATAAATATAGCTGCAAGCAGCGATTACCGGGGTTCGAGCCTTAAGGTGGTGTAATTTTACAGTCTAGGCCAACTTGGATGTATAGCTGACAGTTAAACACATTGAAAATGGACAATAGGCTCAGACACAGACACACACACACAGAAATGAAATGGTTGAAACTATCATATGAATAATCAATAAGCATTCTTACACACACTCACACACACACGGACATACATGCACACAAATTTTCTTGCAGATATAGATATTTGAAATAAATGATAGGTGACAAAATACTTATTGCAAGTATTCTCTTTTTAAGAGTTTATATGTTATTTTCAGGTTTTACTGTAATCATAATCTGGCATAAGTGTAAAAACTGATATGTCTGTATGAACTAAATGGTAAACTTTGATTTAATGTGATTTTAAATGTTATAACAGTGATTTTATAATGTCTTATGAACAGTAATGTTTTATTTGGCTGAATGAGCCCATTAGTGGTCTTCGACTGCCATCTAGTGGCATTAAATTGCAATTTTTCATACAACGCTCTGTTTTTAACCTTTATGAGTATTATAGTGTTATTTTTTGCCCGATCTCTCTTAAATTTTGCATGCTTGTTTATGTCAGGAGCCTGTCCTCACTGTGTTGTTTGTCTTGTCATTGTTTCATGTCTCTATGTTTGTTTTGTGTTTGAGCACATGGCTCTGTCTTTGTTGTTGTCAGCCATGTGCTCCTCCTGTCCTGCCTCCTTGTTACTTGTTGCCACGCACCCTTGTTTAGTCCTCATTTGTCTGAGTATTGTCACCTGCCCCTCTTGTCTCTGATCTCATTTGTCTGAGTTCTGTCACCTGTCCCTCTCATTCTCTCTTGTTTGTCTGTGTGTTGTCACATGTTCCTCATGTTCTCCTGTCGCTTTATATTGTTCTCCCTTTCCCTCTAGTTTTGCCAGTTCGTTGTGCTACATCAATGTTTGCTTGCTCTGTCTTACCAATCCTGTGATACCGCTTATTCCCTACCTAGTTGTTTGTAGGTTTAGTCTCTCGTCAGTCCCCAGTCTAGTCCTGTCTCTTCTTGTCCTGTGCAGCATATTGGGCAACCGGTCCTCTCCCTGGGTCTGCCACGCTGCTAGGCCCGTGCCGAGCCGGTGACATCACTAGTGTGGAGTGTCTGGCCTCCGCTGCTAACCTCCGGCCTACAGCTTTACTGCCTTCACTGCTCTCTTGCGGTCTGCCATCCTGGACTGGACTCTGTGGCTGCTCACCTAGGCCGCCTGTCGTCATTCATTCCCTGCCGATTGTCTGGACTGTGTTCTCTCCCCTCCTCTCCATCTCATGTGCTGTCTGCTGTTTTATTAATAAACTGTCAACTCTTATCCTGCTTTTGAGTGCTCTCTCAAAGAAACCCTGACAGTTTGTAATGAAATTATGCATTATTTTACTCAGTTTTGAGAGACGTTGAAGGATGTTTTTTTTTTTTTTTTGTGATTTATAGGCACTTGAGTACATTATGTAGAGAACATATTATGAACTTAAAGGTTTATAGTTGTCCAAATGCAACCCAGATAGCAAAATTTGTCTGGCCCACCTCTGGGCCACAACCTTGCTTAACTTCTGGCCCAATTCTGGCTGGGTCCCCGGCCCAAAACTTCCACACACTGGAAACCGACTCAAACAATTTCCTTTGGCTCAGATGCGGCCCACGCCCTGTAAAATTACTCTTATTTATTGATGTGGCCCAGATCTGGCCCGCATACTAGAGAGTGATTTCTGTTATTTTATGTCGTCCAGGTCTGGCCCAGAGACTTTAAGCCAGATCTGGCTGAGACTCAGCTTGGTCTCCGGGCCAAATGTGGCCCAGAAACTGCTAAATTTCAGCAGTGAAACACAAATGCAACCATTTAAAATATTAAAAAGGCTTTAATTATAAAATTACCAAATACTTTAATATAAATATATATTAACAATGAACAAATGCACTACAGTAAAAACATTAATACGCTTTTAAACCACAAAGTAACAAGTAAATTAAATTTATTTATTTGTTATATTTACTGTATATTATATACATAAAAAACATTGTGTGTCATAATTCAGTTCAGTTCTTATCAAATGGCGTCAGTGCAGTGAAGTCAATAATATTGCTGAATATTAGGTGTCTTCAACTAAGCAAGACAAAAGGCAACAGTGACGAGGAACCCAAACAAGATCAGCCTCAGTCAGGAAACCAGTTCTCTTTTCACCAAATGAATGAACGTGGTATGATTATTGCCGAGACTAAACCGACAGTGCCGAATTTCAGCCAGAATCGGCCCAAGTGTGCTTGCTATCTGGGAAATGTTCAACAATTTTTTTTTGATAATTATTGCCCTAGAGAGTCTAGAGAATAGTATGGCACTTTTCTCACAGACACATACACACACACACAGAAATGAAATGGTGTGTGTGTGTGTGTGTAAGCATGCTTACTGATTATTAATATGATAGTTTAACCACACACAGAGACACGCACATACACGGACATACATGCACACACATCTTGTTGCAGATATAGATATTTGAAATAATTGATAGGTGACTCAAAACTTATTGCAAGTCTTCTCTTTTTAAGAGTTTACATATCATTTTCAGGTTTCATTGTACTCATAATCTGGCAAAATTGTTATAACTGATATATCTGTATGAATAAATTGGTCAACTTGAATTAAATGTGATTTTAAATGTTATAACAGTGATTTTATAATAGCTCCATAAGAAAACCTATTACTGTTGTAATGCTTAATGAGCCCATTAGTGGTCTTCCACTGCCATCTAGTGGTTATAAATAGCAATTTCTCATACATCACTGTGTTTTTATCCTTTATAACAATTATATTGTTATTTTGAGCTCAATCTCTCTTAAATTGTGCATGTTTGTTTAGAATGAAATTATGCATCATTTTACAGAGTTTTCAGAAAGTTTAGGGCTTTCTTTTAAGATTCATAGGCCTTTGGGTTTACTATGTAAAGACCATATTATAAAATAAAGGGTTTTTAGTTGACCAATTGCAAATGTTCAACTTTTTGTGATAATTATTGACCTAGAGAGTCTAGAGAATAGTTTTGCACTGATTTTATTGATTTTCAGTTAAAAACTGAGGGCTGGTTCGTAAAAGTAGGTATTTTAAATAATCTGAAATACTTAAAGAACAGTTTGATTGACAGCAGTGATCCTAGAGGAAAAGTTGCTCAGAATGAGAAGATCTATCGTATGATATGAAGATATGGTGTATAAGTGAATATTATTAACATTTTAATGCAATTTGAGGTCTTTTTGTATAGAAATTTTGTGATTTTGAGGCCTTTTTAACTGTTATAGCGCCACCTATAGTCAGATCTCTATGAAACTTTGCGTGCTTGTTAAGAGTCATCTGACACATGTTTTCAGCAACTTTCGTAAAGTTTTGACTTTTCGTTTAGGTTTAATAGGCTTTTGGGTATGTCTGGCCACTCCCCTTTATAAATGAGCCAATTATAGCTAACCAAATGACAAAATTCAACATTTTTTCGATAATTATTGATCTAGAGAGTCCAGAGATTATTACTGCAGTGATTTAATCAAGATTGAGTGAAAAACCAGAGACTAGTTCGCAAAAGTAGGTTTATGACATATTTGTAAATATTTAATGAACGATATGATTTACAGAATTACTCCCAAAGGCAAAGTTGCTCAGAATGAGGAGATCTATCATAAGATATGAAGATTATGTGTTTGTGTGAATATATGAACATGCTATGCAATTTGAGGTCATTTTCCATTGAAATTTTGAGATTTTGAGGCATCTTTAACTGTTATAGCGCCACCTATAGTCCGATCTTCATGAAACTGTGCATACTTATTAAGAGTCATCTGTCATATGTTTTCACCAAGTTTCGTAAAGTTTTGAGTTTGCATTTAGGATTTATAGGTGTTTGGGTGTGTTGAAAAACGCCCCTTTTATAAATGACCTCATTATTGCTAACCAAAGTACAAAATTCAACTTTTTTTTGATAATTATTGATCTAGAGAGTCCACAGAATATTACTGCAGTGGTTTGGTTCCGATCGGGCAAAAAACCAGGGACTAGTTCGCAAAAGTAGGTTTTTCACATTTTTGTTAATAATTAATGAACGATTTGATTGACAGCAATGGTTCTTGAGGCAAACTTGTTCATTATCAGGAGATCTATCAAATGATATGCATATTGTGTGGATGTGTGAAACACCACGTGATTACAGAGCCAAAAATCTCGTTAGCGCCAACTAGTGGCCGATTTCTTTCAAAATTCTTACAGACCTTTGGGGCCGTGAGTCGAACGTGCCCACCGAGTTTCGTTCCGATCAACTTCTGTTAACCTTATCTAATAAGTGCTCAAAGTTCATTGGCCTATGGCGGCCATGTTTTTTGAGATACCCCAATATCCTCATAGATCCTTATGGTACATTGGGCAAAGACACTGCATTCCAATTTTCAAGTCGATCGGCTTAACGATTGGATAGTTATAGCTATTTTTATGTTTTTTCAATCTTATAGCGCCATCAAGTGGTAGAACTGCGAAGTTTGTTTTTATTTGACCAATGTTTGTTCTTATACATATGTGTACCGAGTTTGGCGAAGATATGTCATTTTGTTCACGAGTTATAGCCTGTTTCGTAAAATTAATCCGCGACTTTTAAATGTTTTTGGGCCACTTTGCGAAAGTCAGTTGAAATTTAAAAACTTTTTTTAATAATTTTTGATTTTCAATGTCCAGAGAACATTTCAGCAGTTGTTTGGTTCCGATCGGACGAAGCACTTAGAACTAGTTTGCAAAACTTGGTTTTGAACTTTATTGAGAATATTTAAATAATACTTTGATTGACAGCAGTGATCCAAGAGGCAAAGTTGTTCCAAATGAGGAGATCTATCATATGATATGGAGAACTAGTGGATGTGTGAATATATGAAAATTTTTTTTACGATTTACTTTCATGTACTACTGAAATATTGTGTTTTTGAAGGCTTTTTTTACTGTTATAGCGCCACCTTTTGTCCGAACTTCATGAAACTTCTTATGCTTGTTAAGAGTGATGTGCCAGATGTTTTCACCAACTTTTGTAAAGTTTCGAGTTTTTGTTTAAATTTTATAGGCTTTTGGGTATATGTGGCCACGCCCCTTTTCTTAAAGGAGCCAATTATAGCTAACCAAAGGACAAAATTCAACATTTTTTTGATAATTATTGATCTAGAGAGTCCAGAGATTATTACTGCCGTGGTTTGATCTAGATTGAGCAAAAAACCAGAGACTAGTTCGCAAAAGTAGGTTTTAAACATATTTCCAAATAATTAAAGAACAATTTGATTGACAGCAATGGTTCTTGAGGCAAAGTTGTGTATTATGAGGAGATCTATCTAATGATATGCATATTGTGTGGATGTTTAAAAAATCGTGCAATATTCAATCATTTATTCACTAAAAAACCAAATTTCGCCCCCTAGTGGCCGATTTCTTTGAAAATTCTTACAGACCTTTAGGGCCATGAGTCGAACATGCCCACCGAGTTTCGATCCGATCGACCTCCGTTAACCATGCCAAATAAGTGACTAAAGTTTTTGGAGAATGGCGGCCATGTTTTTTGAGATACGCCAATATCCTCATAGACGATCGTGCCCCTTTGGACCAAGAAGCTGCATACCAATTTTCAAGTTGATCGGACCAACGGTTGCATAGTTATAGCTGTTTTTATGTTTTTTCCGTATTATAGCGCCCCCAAGTGGCAGAGATGCGCGGGTTTTTTTATTTGGCCAAAGATTGAGCTCGTACACATGCACACTGAGTTTGATGAAGATAGGTCATTCCGTTCCAGAGTTATACTTCAATAAGCATTTTGGCTAATGTTAGCATAGACGCTAATTGGCATACTGTTTCGCGTGAAAATCAAAATTTCAACTTTTTTTTGATAATTATTGATACTCAGTGTCCCTAGAAGATTTCTAAAGTGGTTTGGTTCCGATCGGGTGAAAAACCTAGGACTAGTTCGTAAAAGTAGGTTTGGAATATAGGTCAATTTTGCAGAAAAACGGTGCGTCGTAGAGAAAATCTGTCGTAATACACTTTTTTTCGTATTGAACCAAGGATCGCAACGGTGAAAAATTTTTGAGTCTACGACAAAAAATGTACAACTTAGGGCCAAAAACGTCTGAAATTTTTGTTTTTTGCGCTGTAGCGCCCCCGTTTGGCCGATTGGGCTGAGACTTTGATACGTTCTCCCCAAATTGAGCTCTACGATCTGCCAAAGTTTCAAGTCTCTAGGCCTTACGGTTTGGGCTGCACGATCAGTTTTAGGGCAGAATAATAATAATAATAATAATAATAAAAATCCTAACAGATACAATAGGGTTTCTAGCACTGCGTGCTCGAACCCCTAATAATAAATATAGCTGCAAGCAGCGATTACCGGGGTTCGAGCCTTGAGGTCTTAAGGTGGTGTAATTTTACGGTCTAGGCCAACCTGGATGTATAGCTGACAGTTAAACACATTGAAAATGGACAATAGACTCAGACACAGACACAGACACACACACACACAGAAATGAAATGGTTAAACTATCATATGAATAATCAATAAGAATTCTTACACAAACTCACACACACACGGACATACATGCACTCAAATTTTCTTGCAGATATAGATATTTGAAATAAATGATAGGTGACAAAATACTTATTGCAAGTATTCTGTTTTTAAGAGTTTATATGTTATTTTCAGATTTCACTGTAATCATAATCTGGCATAATTGTAAAAACTGATATGTCTGTATGAACTAAATGATAAACTTTGATTTAATGTGATTTTAATCGTTATAACAGTACTGTTCATAAGACATTATAAAATCACTGTTTTATTTAGCTGAATGAGCCCATTAGTGGTCTTCGACTGCCATCTAGTGGCAATAAATTGCAATTTCTCATACAACACTCTGTTTTAAACCTTTATGAGTATTATAGTGTTATTTATTGCCCGATCTCTCTTAAATTGTGCATGCTTGTTTATGTCAGGAGCCTGTCCTCACTGTGTTGTCTGTCTTGTCTTTGTTTCATGTCTCTGTTTGTTTTCTGTTTGAGCACATGGCTCTGTCTTTGTTGTTGTCAACCATATACTCCTCCTGTCCTGCCTCCTTGTTACTTGTTGCCACGCCCCCTTGTTTAGTCCTCGTTTGTCTGAGTTCTGTCACCTGTCTCTCTCGTTCTCTCTTGTTTGACTGAGTGTTGTCACCTGTTCCTCATGTTCTCCTGTCGCTTTATATTGTTCTCTTTTTCCTTCTTGTTTTATGTTTGTCCAAATGCAACCCAGAGAGCAAAATTTGTCTGGGCCACAACCTTGCTTCACTTCTGGTCCTATTCTTGCTGGGTCCCCTGCCCAAAACTGGCCCACAAACTGAAAACCGACTCAAGCAATTTCCTGTGGCCCAAATGCGGCCCACGCCCTGTAAAATGACTCTTTATTGATGTGCCCCAGATCTGGCCCGCATACTGTAGAGTGACTTCTGTTTCTGTCATTTTATGTGGTCCATGTCTGGCTGAGACTCGGCTTGGTCCCCAGGCCAAATGTGGCCCAGAAACTGCTAAATGTAATTCAGCAGTGAAACACAAATGCAACCATTTAAAAACATTAAAAAGGCTTTAATTATAAAATTACCAAATACTTTAAAATAAATATATATTAACAATGAACGAATGCACTACAGTAAAAACATTAATACACTTTTTAAACCACAAAGTAACAAGTAAATTATATTTACTGTATATTATATATATAAAACGTTGTGTGTTATAATTCAGTTCAGTTCTTATCAAATGGCGTCAGTGCAGTGAAGTCAATAATATTGCTGAATATTAGCAGTCGTCAACTAAGCAAGAGAAAAGGCAACAGTGACGAGGAACCCAAACTCAAACATGATCAGGCTCAGTCAGGAAACCAGTTCTCCTTTGACCAAACGAATGAACGTGGTGTGATTATTGCCGAGGCTGAGCCGACAGTGCCACATTTCAGCCAGAATAGGCCCGAGTGTGCTTGCTATCTGGGAAATGTTCAACATTTTTTTTTTGATAATTATTGACGTAGAGAGTCTAGAGAATAGTACGGCACTATTCTCATAGACACACACACACACACACACACACACACACACAGAAATGAAATGGTGTGTGTGTGTAAGCATGCTTACTGATTATTAATATGATAGTTTAACCACACACAGACACACACATATACGGACATACATGCACACACATTTTGTTGCAGATATAGATATTTGAAATAATTGATAGGTGACTCAACTTATTGCAAGTCTTCTCTTTTTAAGAGTTCGCATGTAATTTTCAGGTTTCTTTGAACTCATAATCTGGCAAAATTGTTATAAGTGATATATCTGTATGAATAAAATGGTAAACTTGAATTAAATGTGATTTTAAATGTTATAACAGTGATTTTACAATAACTTCATAAGAAAACCTATTACTGTTTAGTGTTTAATAAGCCTATTAGTGGTCTTCCGCTGCCATCTAGTGGTTAGAAATTGCAATTTCTAATACAACACTGTATTTTTTAAAGTTTATGACTGTTTTAGTGTTATTTATTGCCCAGTCTCTCTTAAATTTTGCATGCTTCTTTAAAATAAAATTATGCACCATTTTACCCAGTTGTGACAGAAGATGTGGGGTTTCTTTTAGGATTTACAGGCCTTTGGGTAGCCTATGTAAAGAACATATTATAAAATGAGTTTTATAGTTGTTCAATTGCATATTTTCAAAGTTTTTTGATAATTATTGATCAAGAGAGTCTACAGAATAGTACTGCACTGATTTCATTGATTTTGATTATAAAAGTCATGTCTAGTTCACTAGTTCTCGTAGGTTTTAAAAAATAATCTTAAATATTTAATGAACAGTTTGATTGACAGCATTGGTCCCAGAGGCAAACTTGTTCAGAATGAGGAGATTTATCATATGATATGAAGATCTAGTGTTTGTGTGAATATATGAACATGTTCTACAATTTGAGGTCATTTTATGTACAAATATTGTGTTTTTGAAGACTTTTTTAACTGTTATAGCGCCACCTATTGTCCGATCTGCATGAATCTTCGCATGCTTGTTAAGAGTCATATGCCCCATGTTTTCACCAACTTTTGTAAAGTTTCAAGTTTTTGTTTAGGTTTTATAGGCTTTTGCGTATGTGTGACCACGCCCCCTTTTTTAAATGAGCCTATTATAGCTAACCAAAAGACAAAATTCAACATTTTTTTGATAATTATTGATCTAGAGAGTCCAGAGATTATTACTGCAGTGGTTTGATCGAGATTGAGCAAAAAACCAGAGACTAGTTCGCAAAAGTAGGTTTTAAACATATTTCCGAATAATTAATGAACGATTTGATTGACAGCAATGGTTCTTGAGGCAAACTTGTTCATTATCAGGAGATCTATCAAATGATATGCATATTGTGTGGATGTGTGAAACACCACGTGATTACAGAGGGCATAAATCTCGTTAGCGCCAACTAGTGGCCGATTTCTTTCAAAATTCTTACAGACCTTTAGGGCCATGAGTCGAACATGCCCACCGAGTTTCGTTCCGATCGACTTCCGTTAACCTTGTCTAATAAGTGCTCAAATTTCATTGGCCTATGGCGGCCATGTTTTTTGAGATACCCCAATATCCTCATAGATCCTTATGGCACATTGGGCAAAGACACTGCATTCCAATTTTCAAGTCGATCGGCTTAACGATTGGATAGTTATAGCTGTTTTTATGTTTTTTCAATCTTATAGCGCCATCAAGTGGTAGAGCTGCGAAATTTGTTTTTATTTGACCAATGGATGTTCTTATACATATGTGTACCGAGTTTGGCGAAGATATGTCATTTCGTTCACGAGTTATAGCCTATTTCGTAAAATTGAGCCGCGACTTTTAAATGTTTTGGGACCACTTTACGAAAGTCAGTTGAAATTTAAACACTTTTTTTTAATAATTGTTGATTTTCAATGTCCAGAGAACATTTCAGCAGTTGTTTGGTTCCGATCGGACAAAACACTTAGAAATAGTTCGCAAAACTTGGTTTTGAACTTTATTGAGAATATTTAAATAATACTTCGATTGACAGCAGTGATCCAAGAGGCAAAGTTGTTTGAAATGAGGAGATCTATCATATGATATGAAGAACTAGTGGATGTGTGAATATATGAACATTTTTTTTACGATTTACTTTCATGTACTACTGAAATATTGTGTTTTTGAAGGCTTTTTTTACTGTTATAGCGCCACCTTTTGTCCGAGCTCCATGAAACTTCTTATGCTTGTTAAGAGTGATGTGCCAGATGTTTTCACCAGCTTTTGTAAAGTTTCGAGTTTTTGTTTAGGCTTTATAGGCTTTTGAGTATACGTGGCCACGCCCCTTTTCTTAAAGGAGCCAATTATAGGTAACCAAAGGACAAAATTCAACATTTTTTTGATAATTATTGATCTAGAGTGTCCAGAGATTATTACTGCAGTGGTTTGATCCAGATTGAGCAAAAAACCAGAGACTAGTTTGCAAAAGTAGCTTTTAAACATATTTCCGAATAATTAAAGAACAATTTGATTGACAGCAATGGTTCTTGAGGCAAAGTTGTGTATTATGAGGAGATCTATCTAATGATATGCATATTGTGTGCATGTTTAAAAAATCGTGCGATATTCAATCGTTTATTCACTAAAAAAACAAAATTTCGCCCCCCAGTGGCCGATTTCTTTGAAAATTCTTACAGACCTTTAGGGCCATGAGTCGAACATGCCCACCGAGTTTCGTTCCGATCGACCTCCGTTAACCTTGTCAAACAGGTGTTTAAAAGTTTTTGGCCAATGGCGGCCATGTTTTTTGAGATACGCGAATATCCTCATAGATGCACGTGCCCCTTTGGACCAAGACGCTGCATACCAATTTTCAAGTTGATCGGACCAACGGTTGCATAGTTATAGCTGCTTTTATGTTTTTTCCGTATTATAGCGCCCACAAGTGGCAGAGATGCGCGGTTTTTTTGATTTGGCCAAAGATTGAGCTCGTACACATGTACACCGAGTTTGGTGAAGATAGGTCATTCCGTTCCAGAGTTATACCTCAATAAGCATTTGGCTAACGTTAGCATAGACGCTAATTGGTGTACTGTTTCGCGTGAAAAACAAAATTTCAACTTTTTTTTGATAATTATTGATATTCAGTAGCCAAAGAACATTTCTGCAGTGGTTTGGTTCCGATCGGGTGAAAAACCTAGGACTAGTTCGCAAAAGTAGGTTTCGGATATAACTCAATTTTGCGGAAAAACGGTGCGTCGTAGAGCGAAATTGACCAGTGTGCACTTTTGTTCGGGCTAACCCAAGGATTGCAACGAAGTAAAGTTTTTGAGTCTACGGCACACGGTTTACGAGTTTGAGCTAAAAATGTCTGAAAATTTTGTTTTTTACGCTGTAGCGCCCCCGTTTGGCCGATTGGGCTGAGACTTTGATAGGTTCTCCCCAAATTGAGGTCTACGATCTGGCCAAGTTTCAAGTCTCTAGGCCTTACGGTTTGGGCTGCACGATCAGTTTTAGGGCGGAATAATAATAATAATAATAATAATAATAATAATAATAAAAATCCTAACGAATACAATAGGGTTTCAGCACTGCGTGCTCGAACCCCTAATAATAAAAATCCTAACGAATACAATAGGGTTTCAGCACTGCGTGCTCGAACCCCTAAATATAGCTGCAAGCAGCGATTACCGGGGTTCGAGCCTTAAGGCCTTAAGGTGGTGTAATTTTACAGTCTAGGCCAACCTGGATGTATAGCTGACTGTTAAACACATTGAAAATGGACAATAGGCTCAGACATAAACACACACACACACACACACACACACACACACACACACACACACACAGAAATGAAATGGTTGAAACTATCATATGAATAATCAATAAGCATTCTTACACACACTCACACACACACGGACATACATGCACACAAATTTTTTTGCAAATATAGATATTTGAAATAAATGATAGGTGACAAAATACTTATTGCAAGTATTCTCTTTTTAAGAGTTTACATGTCATTTTCAGGTTTCATTGTACTCATAATCTGGCAAAATTGTTATAACTGATATATCTGTATGAATAAAATGGTAAACTTGAATTAAATGTGATTTTAAATGTTATAACAGTGATTTTATAATAACTCCATAAGAAAACCTATTACTGTTTTAATGCTTAATAAGCCCATTAGTGGTCTTCCGCTGCCATCTAGTGGTTATAAATAGCAATTTCTCATAAATCACTGTGTTTTTATCCTTTATAACAATTATATTGTTATTTTTTGCTCAATCTCTCTTAAATTTTGCATGTTTGTTTAGAATGAAATTATGCATCGTTTTACAGAGTTTTGAGAAAGTTTAGGGCTTTCTTTAAGGATTCATAGGCCTTTTGTGTGCACTATGTAAAGACCATATTATAAAATAAAGGGTTTTTAGTTGTCCAAATGCAAATGTTGAAATTTTTTTGATAATTATTGACCTAGAGAGTCTAGAGAATAATTCTGCACTGATTTTATTGATTTTCAGTTAAAAACTGAGGGCTAGTTCATAAAAGTAGGTATTTTAAATAATCTGAAATACTTAAAGAACAGTTTGATTGACAGCAGTGATCCTAGAGGAAAAGTTGCTCAGAATGAGAAGATCTATCGTATGATATGAAGATATAGTGTATAAGTGAATATTATGAAGATTTTATTGCAATTTGAGGTCTTTTTGTGTAGAAATTTTGTGATTTTGAGGCCTTTTTAACTGTTATAGCGCCACCTATAGTCCGATCTCTATGAAACTTTGCGTGCTTGTTAAGAGTCATCTGACACATGTTTTCAGCAGCTTTCGTAAAGTTTCGACTTTTCGTTTAGGGTTAATAGGCTTTCGGGAATATCGTGCCACTCCCCTTTATAAATGAGCCAATTATAGCTAACCAAATGACAAAATTCAACATTTTTTCGATAATTATTGATCTAGAGAGTCCAGAGATTATTACTGCAGTGATTTAATCAAGATTGAGCGAAAAACCTAGGACTAGTTCGCAAAAGTAGGTTTATAACATATTTGTAAATATTTAATGAACGATATGATTTACAGCATTACTCCCAGAGGCAAAGTTGCTCAGAATGAGGAGATCTATCATAAGATATGAAGATTATGTGTTTGTGTGAATATATGAACATGCTATGCAATTTGAGGTCATTTTCCATTGAAATTTTGAGTTTTTTAGGCATCTTTAACTGTTATAGCGCCACCTATATTCCGATCTTCATGAAACTGTGCATACTTATTAAGAGTCATCTGTCATATGTTTTCACCAAGTTTTGTAAAGTTTTGAGTTTGTTTTTAGGTTTTATAGATGTTTGGGTATATTGGGCAATGCCCCTTTTATAAATGACCTCATTATAGCTAACCAAAGGACAAAATTCAACTTTTTTTTGATAATTATTGATCTAGAGAGTCCACAGAATATTACTGCAGTGGTTTGGTTCCGATCGGGCAAAAAACCAGGGACTAGTTCGCAAAAGTAGGTTTTTCACATATTTGTTTATAATTAATGAACGATTTGATTGACAGCAATGGTTCTTGAGGCAAACTTGTTCATTATCAGGAGATCTATCAAATGATATGCATATTGTGTGGATGTGTGAAACATCACGTGATTACAGAGCCAAAAATCTCGTTAGCGCCAACTAGTGGCCGATTTCTTTCAAAATTCTTACAGACCTTTGTGGCCGTGAGTCGAACATGCCCACCGAGTTTCGTTCCGATCAACTTCTGTTAACCTTGTCTAATAAGTGCTCAAAGTTCATTGGCCTATGGCGGCCATGTTTTTTGAGATACCCCAATATCCTCATAGATCCTTATGGCACATTGGGCAAAGACACTGCATTCCAATTTTCAAGTCGATCGGCTTAACGATTGGATAGTTATAGCTATTTTTATGTTTTTTCAATCTTATAGCGCCATCAAGTGGTAGAGCTGCGAAATTTGTTTTTATTTGACCAATGGTTGTTCTTATACATATGTGTACCGAGTTTGGCGAAGATATGTCATTTCGTTCACGAGTTATAGCCTGTTTCGTAAAATTGAGCCGCGACTATTAAATGTTTTGGGGCCACTTTGCGAAAGTCAGTTGAAATTTAAACACTTTTTTTTAATAATTGTTCATTTTCAATGTCCAGAGAACATTTCAGCAGTTGTTTGGTTCCGATCGGACGAAACACTTAGAACTAGTTTGCAAAACTTGGTTTTGAACTTTATTGAGAATATTTAAATAACACTTTGATTGACAGCAGTGATCCAAGAGGCAAAGTTGTTCCAAATGAGGAGATCTATCATATGATATGAAGAACTAGTGGATGTGTGAATATATGAACATTTTTTTTACGATTTACTTTCATGTACTACTGAAATATTGTGTTTTTGAAGGCTTTTTTTACTGTTATAGCGCCACCTTTTGTCCGAACTCCATGAAACTTCTTATGCTTGTTAAGAGCGATGTGCCAGATGTTTTCACCAACTTTTGTAAAGTTTCGAGTTTTTGTTTAAATTTTATAGGCTTTTGGGTATATGTGGCCACGCCCCTTTTCTTAAAGGAGCCAATTATAGCTAACCAAAGGACAAAATTCAACATTTTTTTGATAATTATTGATTTAGAGAGTCCAGAGATTATTACTGCAGTGGTTTGATCTAGATTGAGCAAAAAACCAGAGACTAGTTTGCAAAAGTAGCTTTTAAACATATTTCCGAATAATTAAAGAACAATTTGATTGACAGCAATGGTTCTTGAGGCAAAGTTGTGTATTATGAGGAGATCTATCTAATGATATGCATATTGTGTGGATTTTTAAAAAATCATGCGATATTCAATCGTTTATTCACTAAAAAAACAAAATTTCGCCCCCCAGTGGCCGATTTCTTTGAAAATTCTTACAGACCTTTAGGGCCATGAGTCGAACATGCCCACCGAGTTTCGTTCCGATCGACCTCCGTTAACCTTGTCAAACAGGTGTTTAAAAGTTTTTGGCCAATGGCGGCCATGTTTTTTGAGATACGCGAATATCCTCATAGATGCACGTGCCCCTTTGGACCAAGACGCTGCATACCAATTTTCAAGTTGATCGGATCAACGGTTGCATAGTTATAGCTGCTTTTATGTTTTTTCCGTATTATAGCGCCCCCAAGTGGCAGAGATGCGCGGTTTTTTTGATTTGGCCAAAGATTGAGCTCATACACATGTACACCGAGTTTGGTGAAGATAGGTCATTCCGTTCCAGAGTTATACCTCAATAAGCATTTGGCTAACGTTAGCATAGACGCTAATTGGTGTACTGTTTCGCGTGAAAAACAAAATTTCAACTTTTTTTTGATAATTATTGATATTCAGTAGCCAAAGAACATTTCTGCAGTGGTTTGGTTCCGATCGGGTGAAAAACCTAGGACTAGTTCGCAAAAGTAGGTTTCGGATATAACTCAATTTTGCGGAAAAACGGTGCGTCGTAGAGCGAAATTGACCAGTGTGCACTTTTGTTCGGGCTAACCCAAGGATTGCAACGAAGTAAAGTTTTTGAGTCTACGGCACACGGTTTACGAGTTTGAGCTAAAAATGTCTGAAAATTTTGTTTTTTGCGCTGTAGCGCCCCCGTTTGGCCGATTGGGCTGAGACTTTGATAGGTTCTCCCCAAATTGAGGTCTACGATCTGGCCAAGTTTCAAGTCTCTAGGCCTTACGGTTTGGGCTGCACGATCAGTTTTAGGGCGGAATAATAATAATAATAATAATAATAATAAATATAGCTGCAAGCAGCGATTACCGGGGTTCGAGCCTTAAGGCCTTAAGGTGGTGTAATTTTACAGTCTAGGCCAACCTGGATGTATAGCTGACTGTTAAACACATTGAAAATGGACAATAGGCTCAGACATAAACACACACACACACACACACACACACACACACACACACACACACACACAGAAATGAAATGGTTGAAACTATCATATGAATAATCAATAAGCATTCTTACACACACTCACACACACACGGACATACATGCACACAAATTTTTTTGCAAATATAGATATTTGAAATAAATGATAGGTGACAAAATACTTATTGCAAGTATTCTCTTTTTAAGAGTTTACATGTCATTTTCAGGTTTCATTGTACTCATAATCTGGCAAAATTGTTATAACTGATATATCTGTATGAATAAAATGGTAAACTTGAATTAAATGTGATTTTAAATGTTATAACAGTGATTTTATAATAACTCCATAAGAAAACCTATTACTGTTTTAATGCTTAATAAGCCCATTAGTGGTCTTCCGCTGCCATCTAGTGGTTATAAATAGCAATTTCTCATAAATCACTGTGTTTTTATCCTTTATAACAATTATATTGTTATTTTTTGCTCAATCTCTCTTAAATTTTGCATGTTTGTTTAGAATGAAATTATGCATCGTTTTACAGAGTTTTGAGAAAGTTTAGGGCTTTCTTTAAGGATTCATAGGCCTTTTGTGTGCACTATGTAAAGACCATATTATAAAATAAAGGGTTTTTAGTTGTCCAAATGCAAATGTTGAAATTTTTTTGATAATTATTGACCTAGAGAGTCTAGAGAATAATTCTGCACTGATTTTATTGATTTTCAGTTAAAAACTGAGGGCTAGTTCATAAAAGTAGGTATTTTAAATAATCTGAAATACTTAAAGAACAGTTTGATTGACAGCAGTGATCCTAGAGGAAAAGTTGCTCAGAATGAGAAGATCTATCGTATGATATGAAGATATAGTGTATAAGTGAATATTATGAAGATTTTATTGCAATTTGAGGTCTTTTTGTGTAGAAATTTTGTGATTTTGAGGCCTTTTTAACTGTTATAGCGCCACCTATAGTCCGATCTCTATGAAACTTTGCGTGCTTGTTAAGAGTCATCTGACACATGTTTTCAGCAGCTTTCGTAAAGTTTCGACTTTTCGTTTAGGGTTAATAGGCTTTCGGGAATATCGTGCCACTCCCCTTTATAAATGAGCCAATTATAGCTAACCAAATGACAAAATTCAACATTTTTTCGATAATTATTGATCTAGAGAGTCCAGAGATTATTACTGCAGTGATTTAATCAAGATTGAGCGAAAAACCTAGGACTAGTTCGCAAAAGTAGGTTTATAACATATTTGTAAATATTTAATGAACGATATGATTTACAGCATTACTCCCAGAGGCAAAGTTGCTCAGAATGAGGAGATCTATCATAAGATATGAAGATTATGTGTTTGTGTGAATATATGAACATGCTATGCAATTTGAGGTCATTTTCCATTGAAATTTTGAGTTTTTTAGGCATCTTTAACTGTTATAGCGCCACCTATATTCCGATCTTCATGAAACTGTGCATACTTATTAAGAGTCATCTGTCATATGTTTTCACCAAGTTTTGTAAAGTTTTGAGTTTGTTTTTAGGTTTTATAGATGTTTGGGTATATTGGGCAATGCCCCTTTTATAAATGACCTCATTATAGCTAACCAAAGGACAAAATTCAACTTTTTTTTGATAATTATTGATCTAGAGAGTCCACAGAATATTACTGCAGTGGTTTGGTTCCGATCGGGCAAAAAACCAGGGACTAGTTCGCAAAAGTAGGTTTTTCACATATTTGTTTATAATTAATGAACGATTTGATTGACAGCAATGGTTCTTGAGGCAAACTTGTTCATTATCAGGAGATCTATCAAATGATATGCATATTGTGTGGATGTGTGAAACATCACGTGATTACAGAGCCAAAAATCTCGTTAGCGCCAACTAGTGGCCGATTTCTTTCAAAATTCTTACAGACCTTTGTGGCCGTGAGTCGAACATGCCCACCGAGTTTCGTTCCGATCAACTTCTGTTAACCTTGTCTAATAAGTGCTCAAAGTTCATTGGCCTATGGCGGCCATGTTTTTTGAGATACCCCAATATCCTCATAGATCCTTATGGCACATTGGGCAAAGACACTGCATTCCAATTTTCAAGTCGATCGGCTTAACGATTGGATAGTTATAGCTATTTTTATGTTTTTTCAATCTTATAGCGCCATCAAGTGGTAGAGCTGCGAAATTTGTTTTTATTTGACCAATGGTTGTTCTTATACATATGTGTACCGAGTTTGGCGAAGATATGTCATTTCGTTCACGAGTTATAGCCTGTTTCGTAAAATTGAGCCGCGACTATTAAATGTTTTGGGGCCACTTTGCGAAAGTCAGTTGAAATTTAAACACTTTTTTTTAATAATTGTTCATTTTCAATGTCCAGAGAACATTTCAGCAGTTGTTTGGTTCCGATCGGACGAAACACTTAGAACTAGTTTGCAAAACTTGGTTTTGAACTTTATTGAGAATATTTAAATAACACTTTGATTGACAGCAGTGATCCAAGAGGCAAAGTTGTTCCAAATGAGGAGATCTATCATATGATATGAAGAACTAGTGGATGTGTGAATATATGAACATTTTTTTTACGATTTACTTTCATGTACTACTGAAATATTGTGTTTTTGAAGGCTTTTTTTACTGTTATAGCGCCACCTTTTGTCCGAACTCCATGAAACTTCTTATGCTTGTTAAGAGCGATGTGCCAGATGTTTTCACCAACTTTTGTAAAGTTTCGAGTTTTTGTTTAAATTTTATAGGCTTTTGGGTATATGTGGCCACGCCCCTTTTCTTAAAGGAGCCAATTATAGCTAACCAAAGGACAAAATTCAACATTTTTTTGATAATTATTGATTTAGAGAGTCCAGAGATTATTACTGCAGTGGTTTGATCTAGATTGAGCAAAAAACCAGAGACTAGTTTGCAAAAGTAGCTTTTAAACATATTTCCGAATAATTAAAGAACAATTTGATTGACAGCAATGGTTCTTGAGGCAAAGTTGTGTATTATGAGGAGATCTATCTAATGATATGCATATTGTGTGGATTTTTAAAAAATCATGCGATATTCAATCGTTTATTCACTAAAAAAACAAAATTTCGCCCCCCAGTGGCCGATTTCTTTGAAAATTCTTACAGACCTTTAGGGCCATGAGTCGAACATGCCCACCGAGTTTCGTTCCGATCGACCTCCGTTAACCTTGTCAAACAGGTGTTTAAAAGTTTTTGGCCAATGGCGGCCATGTTTTTTGAGATACGCGAATATCCTCATAGATGCACGTGCCCCTTTGGACCAAGACGCTGCATACCAATTTTCAAGTTGATCGGATCAACGGTTGCATAGTTATAGCTGCTTTTATGTTTTTTCCGTATTATAGCGCCCCCAAGTGGCAGAGATGCGCGGTTTTTTTGATTTGGCCAAAGATTGAGCTCATACACATGTACACCGAGTTTGGTGAAGATAGGTCATTCCGTTCCAGAGTTATACCTCAATAAGCATTTGGCTAACGTTAGCATAGACGCTAATTGGTGTACTGTTTCGCGTGAAAAACAAAATTTCAACTTTTTTTTGATAATTATTGATATTCAGTAGCCAAAGAACATTTCTGCAGTGGTTTGGTTCCGATCGGGTGAAAAACCTAGGACTAGTTCGCAAAAGTAGGTTTCGGATATAACTCAATTTTGCGGAAAAACGGTGCGTCGTAGAGCGAAATTGACCAGTGTGCACTTTTGTTCGGGCTAACCCAAGGATTGCAACGAAGTAAAGTTTTTGAGTCTACGGCACACGGTTTACGAGTTTGAGCTAAAAATGTCTGAAAATTTTGTTTTTTGCGCTGTAGCGCCCCCGTTTGGCCGATTGGGCTGAGACTTTGATAGGTTCTCCCCAAATTGAGGTCTACGATCTGGCCAAGTTTCAAGTCTCTAGGCCTTACGGTTTGGGCTGCACGATCAGTTTTAGGGCGGAATAATAATAATAATAATAATAATAATAATAATAATAAAAATCCTAACGAATACAATAGGGTTTCAGCACTGCGTGCTCGAACCCCTAATAATAATAAAAATCCTAACGAATACAATAGGGTTTCAGCACTGCGTGCTCGAACCCCTAATAAAAATCCTAACAAATACAATAGGGTTTCTAGCACTGCGTGCTCGAACCCCTAATAATAATAAAAATCCTAACAAATACAATAGGGTTTCTAGCACTGCGTGCTCGAACCCCTAATAATAAAAATCCTAACGAATACAATAGGGTTTCAGCACTGCGTGCTCGAACCCCTAATAATAAAAATCCTAACAAATACAATAGGGTTTCTAGCACTGCGTGCTCGAACCCCTAATAATAAAAAAAATCCTAACAAATACAATAGGGTTTCAGCACTTCGTGCTCGAACCCCTAAAAATCTATCTATCTATCTATCTATCTATCTATCTATCTATCTATCTATCTATCTATCTGTCTGTCTGTCTGTCTGTCTGTCTATCTAAAGCATTTTCAAGCCAACTTTGTCAAGCTAACAATTAAAGCCGTGAGAAAATGGAAGTAGTGACAGATCTTTTCTTCTGCTTTGATGCATATCCAAGTGAAATGTTGGGTTAATGATATTTTGATTAAAAAAATTACAGGGTATTTTTTATTTATTTATTTTTTTACATGAAACATATGCATTGTTCACAACATGATCAATAACATGCATTTCGAAAATATGTAAGGTGAATTTTCATTTCATGCTGACAAAGTACATCTTGACAAGCAAGAAGTACTTTAGTTTTTAGTAGTCATATAAATGTCTTAGGAATTTAGATTAATTTAATTCCTCTTCCTTTAAGTGTCATTAAATTGAATGGAAGGATAATTAAATTAAATCTTTATTTACTCTTATTAATGTTTATATTATATATAAAAACTTATATTTCTTAGGCTAGTAACTTTTGCTATGGTATTGAACCTGGAATTAAGAATTGGGAAATTTAACTTTAATAATTTTGGTGTCATAATAAGCTTATTTATTTAGAATACAAACCTACAAGAGTAAGGGGAAAAAATCAGTAACATTATCATTGACCTCTCAGTGAATTTTGCATTCTATCTGCAACCTCAATTCAAATTAAGTAATTGAAATTGAATTAAAATGGCATTTTCAGTTAAATCCTGAATGGTGAATAACCATGCTAGAAAAATACTGATTGTAAATAAACTTCAATAGTTAAATAGTGTAAATAAAACTACATTTTTACCCAATATGTGTGAGTTAGTTTTAGTGTTTTCAGAGTATGGCACCATTAGCGTAGCAACATGTAAACCAACTATAGTGTTCCAAATCGGTCAGTTATGAGGTTCCGCAACACGTAGGATTTTGCCTTAATAAGCAGCAGGCAGCTCACTAGAATTTGGAACAGAGATATTTTTGTGTTTGTGAAACTCCTAACTCACTCAAAACAGTAAATTAGACAAAGTCACAAAAATGCTGCAGTTAAAATTGCCCTTGTACATATTTATGAACCTCAAACTCGAAAAACTGTAAATGGCCATAAATCCAAAAACGCTAAGCCATAAGCACAATGCTTTTAAAACAAACAGACCTCTGACTCCCATTTTAATCTATAAACCTCCAAACATGTCTATGTTCCTGTCATTTCCAAACAGAAGACATAAGAGCTCTCCTTTAGTGCTGAACAAGGTTCAGCTGTTAAATTATCCACTTGTGAGCTGGTGGCATGTTTGTAGAACTACGAACTCTCTCGCACTCTTTCTATCATACAATGACCTCTGAGCTCACAGCGGTGGGGAATAATGTTTACAGCATTTGGAGAGCTTCATCTAACAGCTGATAAACAGCACTACGCACACACATAACACTTTTCAGACAGTTCATCAGCTCTAGGCAGCGATAAACACGGTTGAGAGTCTCTCAGTCGAGTGTTTAAATAATGAGGAGGATGAGGGAAAGAAAAGCCAGGACTTGGGGTGTTGCAATATCCTGGCATGTCCGTTAGCATTAACATGAACTTTTTACTTCTTTTCTGTGGGTCACAAGTTTACAGACAATAGACAGGCATTTAAATCACTGGATCACGTGATATACACTCAATCATGTCCAAACCACCAGAGAATCGCTCTTAAAGACAGATCTGATTGCAGCAGCCAGTTCAGAATATGAGAAAAACAGTTAGTAGTTACTAACCTACTAAAAATGGATTTCCCATTTGCTCTTGCTATCCTATACTGGTATGGCGTTGGTCTAGCTGACCAACATATCTTAACTGGTAAAGCTACTTGGTCAGTCTGGTCTTTCAGGTGAAACTGATCAAAGTTTTTTTTTGCTGGGTATGCCTATTGTTGTATGGTGTTCCACAAGGATCAATTCTTGGGCCAATTTTATTTTCATTACATATGCTCCCTTTGGGCAGCGTAATTCAGAAATACGACATCTAAGAAAGAAGTAAAGGACCTTTACTAGTATTTTCAGGAAAAAAGAAAGTCCTTTCTGAGTCAAAATGACTGGAATACAACACAAGGGTTAAACAAAATTTTGAGGGCAAAACAGCACTCAAAACAAAACATATGGTCATTTCGACAGGGTTAACATTTTGTCACTTACACAAAGCACACATTCCTTTACAAGCATGTTTCCCCCAGAGCAACATGAGGTTAAGTTTCTTGATCTAGAGAGCAATGGTAATATGTTAATCTCCAATTCATGAATCACTCCTTGACTCATTTCTAATCATTATTAACCCAGACCTGTAACCACTAAGCTAAAACCAGACCAGTATATTTTCAGCTGTTTTGTTTTTCATCTCAACAATGATCCAAAAAACCTGTCCAATCCAATGTAAATGGCCAAAGCACAGTCCAAAATTACTTTTCACCAACTGCCAAAAGAGAGTAAAAATTGGCTTTTGTGAGCAAAAAATATGCCAGTTGGCCAGTTACTTTATTATACATAGTTTATGCTGAACTGTAAGAATGATGGTCAGACCCTTGCTGACATGAGCAACTACATACATTCCTACAGAAAACACCTGCTGCAAATTGCCTTATAACAACTTTAACCTCAAAGTTTTCTCAGAAATCTATCAAAGCTACATGTTCCCCCAGTGATAGTGACAAATCTCCACGACAAACGCTATTTATCCCATTCTTTACATAAATATTTCACCCTCAAATTTCAGAACTTTTGTTTACTCACCCTCATGTCTTTCCAAACCATATATGGCTTTCTTTCTTCCAAAAAGAGAAACTTTAAAGACACTTTTCCATGCTCTTGTTTTCCATGTACTTAAAATGAATGGTGACTGAAGCTTTCAAGCATCCAAAAGTACCATATAAGTAAAATAAAAAGGCATGCAAAAGCTTTGTTTGAGGAACAGAATGAAATGCATGTCCAACTTGTGTATGAATCATTTCTTTGAGTATGACCTTTCAAATAAATTATTAATCTGGTTCACAAAACTGGTCTGAATGATTCACTCACAAGTTAGACTCATCTAGTATTTGGGTTCAATGCATTGAAAACAGTCTAAACCAGCGGTCGGGAACCTATGACTCGCGAGCCACACCTGGCTCTTTGACAAAAATCGCTCCGGTTACTGATGTAACCTCGGTTCCCTGAGATAAGGGAACGAGCGTTATGTATGGGAAAACTCCTGTTTTACTCTGTACTGAAGCCTGATTTGTTCACGTTTGTGTAGCTGCACAAACCAATGGCGCTTTAGCCCGCCAGAAAAGGCGGAGCCGACCACTATATAAGTCGGCTCGCAGCGCCATACATCAGATCATTCGACTAAAGTGACAGTCATCGATTTGCGCAGCTTATAGTGCGGCAAGTGACATAACGCTCGTTCCCTTATCTCAGGGAACCGAGGTTACGTCAGTAACCGGAGCGTTCCCCTTCGAACGTCCACTTCACGTTATGTATGGGGAACGTATCCAATCACGCCGTACTATGACCAGACACAGGACATCCTGCTCTGCGAGCCCAGTCTCGAGGCACTAAAAGGACCCCTTAAAACTTGAGCATGTTTCGCCCCAAGCTATAGCTGAGAGCTTTTTATGACCACTTCACCCAAGGGGGATAGTGGGTCATTTAAACAGATAGAACTCGCGCCTGCAAGGCAGGGACTTCTAAGTTATAAAATCTGGCAAATGTGGACGGCGACGACCAGCCGGCGGCCGCACAGATCTCACTGATAGATATTCCACTGGACCATGCCCAGGAGGAGGCCATTCCCCTTGTGGAGTGGGCCCTCACACCAATGGGGCATTCCAAACCTTCTGATGCATAAGCCAAGGCTATCGCAACAACAATCCAGCGAGAGAGTCTCTGCTTTGTAGCCGGCAGTCTCTTCTGGAGGCCTCCAAAGCAAACAAACAGTTGCTCAGACTGTCTAAACAGCCTAGAGCATTCCAGGTCCACTCTCAGAGCCCTGACAAGGCAGAGCGTGTTCGGTCTCTGCTCGCCGTCTGCAACGGGGAGCGCCAATAGGGAGATCGCTTGAGCTCTAAAAGGAGTTGAGAGCACCTTAGGAACATAGTCGTGCCTTGGTTTCAGAATGACCTTACAGTCATTAGGTCCGAACTCAAGACATGAGGCACTGACTGACAGCGCTTGCAAGTCGCCTACTTGCTTAACCGATGCCAGAGCAAGGAGAAGGGCCGTTTTAAGCTATAAGGGCCGCAGGTCGGCTGAGCTGAGCGACTCAAAAGGGGGGCCTCTCAAGGCCCGCAGGACTAACGACAAGTCCCAGGATGGCACAGTCTGAGGGCGAGGAGGATTCAGCCTCCTTGCGCCCTTCAGAAATTTAACGACCGAGTCGTTCTTGCCTATTGAATGGCCAGCCTCGGGAGAATGATTCGCCGCGATGACTGCCACGTATACTTTAAGCGTGGAGGGGGCACGCCCCTTATCCAGCAGCTCTTGTAGAAAAGTCAGCACGTAGGACATGTCACACGAAACCAGGTCCAATTGCTGTGCAGAGCACCAATGCGGTTTGAGGGAAGCCGCCAATCGCTGAATCATCAGGGATCGTTCCGGCGTAAGCCACACCTGCATTTTGGCAGAATTTAAAATCGTCCCCAGAAAGACAGCTCGCTGTCTGGGTAACAACTGACTCTTGTGTGGGTTGATGATCAACCCGAGGTGTTCTAAGTGGCTGAGTAATAGCTCTCTGTGAGCTATTAGTTCCTGTTCTGATCTGGCTAGAACCAGCCAGTCGTCGAGGTAATTTAACACACGGATTCCCATCAGTCTCAGAGGAGAGAAAGCCGCGTCTATGCACTTCATAAAAGTGCGTGGGGCCAGGGATAGTCCAAATGGAATGACTGTATACTGATAGGCCACTCCCTCGAATGCGAATCTCAAGAACGGTCTGTGACGGGGGGCTATGTGGATGTGAAAGTACGCGTCTTTCAGATCCACAGTCAAAAACCAGTCCTCAGGGCAAATGTGCACGAGAATCTGTTTTATAGTCATCATCTTGAACAACCGGCGCATAAGCGAGTGGTTCAGATGTCTGAGATCCAAAATGGGTCTGAGCCCACCATCTTTCTTTGGAACGAGAAAGTAGCGGCTGAAAAATCCTGACTCGCTATTCGCCGGGGGCACTACTTCCACAGCGCCTTTTGCAAGCAGCGTCAGCACCTCCTGCCGGAGAAAAATAGCATCGTTGTCCAGAACAGAAGTTTGAACGACGCCTCTGAAGCGAGGTGGCCTGTGAGCGAACTGTAGCGAGTATCCTCGTTGAATTGTTTTAAAACCCAACTCGAAACTTCTGGAATGGTTGCCCAGGCCGAGAAATGGAAGGTGAGAGGATTTATTCTCTCGAACGCGAGCTCGCCTTGAGAAGACGGGGAGCTTGCGTTCGTGTGAGAGCGTGTGAGAGTATGAAGAGGAAATTTGCTCTTTAATGTATGTGGGTCCGCTATCACAGCGGTAAAACATTCGGGTACGCGCTGCACCTGGAGGACATGACCCACTGGAAACAAAACTCCATCGCTCAGAGGAGCTCGGAGGGATGAAGAGTGAAAGCGAGCTGTTTTTCGGGGCGTTCCGGCTGAGGCGAGAACGGGAGCCCTCCTCTTCCTCTCTAGCGCATCAGGACGGCTTCGGCGGCTCAGAGTCCAGCACAACTCATGGGCG
Source organism: Spinibarbus caldwelli (assembly GCA_039654775.1). Taxonomy (NCBI): domain Eukaryota; kingdom Metazoa; phylum Chordata; class Actinopteri; order Cypriniformes; family Cyprinidae; genus Spinibarbus; species Spinibarbus caldwelli. Next base: position 28,432,223 of record CM077234.1, on the reverse strand, counting down.
GGGAAAACTGGCGCTTCGGGAAAGGGAAGCGTTTCGTTGACCGAGAGCGCTGTTGCAGCCCAGGCTCTGATCTTCATTGGGGTTGAGATTGCGCTGGTTTTGCAGGCTGTGCAGCGGGATTCTTCTGGCGTCTAGCAGCCGCGGGGCCAGGGCGTTTAGGGAGGAAGTGACGCAGTGCCTGCGATGTCTTCTGAGCCTCCGAAAACCTTTCTGTGAATCCACCCACAGCAGGACCGAACAGCCCCTTCAGCGAGACCGGTGAGTCGAGGAAGGCCATTTTCTCGGCGTCCCTGATCTCAGTCAGATTTAGCCATAGATGTCGCTCCAGCACCACCAAACTGGCCATGGTCTTGCCGATCACCTTTGCTGTCGCCTTCGTGGCGCGCAGAGCCAGATCTGTCGCTGTGCGCAGCTCTTTGAAGGTCTCCTGGTGCTCTTGGCCAGACTCGTCCAAGCTGCGGAGAAGTTTGGCCTGAAACACTTGTAAAATCACCATCGTGTGCAGTGCCGAGCCGGCCTGGCCGGCCGCTGCATAAGCCCTGTTGGCGATCGCTGAGGTGGTCCTGCAGGGCTTAGAGGGATGCGCTGCATGGGCCTTCAGGCCGAGGGCAGATGGCGGACACAGATGTGCAGCAATCGCTTCCTCCAGGGGGGAAGCTTGCTGTACCCCTTTTCCTCAGCGCCATCCACGGTGGTGAGAGCTGCTGCAGTAGAGGGGTTCACTCGGGCCGAGTAGGGGGCGCGCCATGTCTTGGTGAGTTCATTGTGAACTGCAGGCAAGAATGGGGCGGGGCGTTGGCGAGAGGACTGTTGATGGCTTCCTGGCAGGTACCACTCGTCAAGAAGGCCAAGGACGGGCTCATCGGGAGCCGACCACTCGAGGCCAAGGTCCTCCACCGCCTTAGTGAGGACGCGGATGAGCTCGGTGTCCGGCTTCAGTCTCGGCACTTGAGATGGGGGAACGGCTTCGGGCTCCTCACCAGAATCACCCCACTCCTCTGCATCAGACGCCGCCAAGGAAATGGAGTCGTCGGCGGTGGTGACGTCTTCAATATTAATGTCCTCTTCAGAAGCGCCGAATGAGACCAAGCCACTCGCAACCGAGGAGGGGCGGTGGTCCTCTTGTGTGAAGCACACCGGCGTGAGAGGACGTAGGGAGGGCGGGGCACGCGGGCGCTGGGCCGACGTGACACTGCTCGAGCCCGCAGAGAGGGATCTTTAGTCTGCTCTAGTCTGCTCCGAGGTGCCGGATGCCGCAGGGATCGCGTCGCTGCTTCGGCGTCTTCAACAGCGGCGAGCAGAGCTGGAGCTTCTTCCAAGGCTTCTTCTCGGCTTCTTCCAGAGTCAGCGAAGAGATGGTCCTCGTCGCTGAAGGAGAATGATCTGATGTATGGCGCTGCAAACCGACTTATATAGTGGTCGGCTCCGCCCTTTCTGGGGGGCTAAAGCGCCATTGGTTTGTGCAGCTACACAAACATGAACAAATCAGGCTTCAGTACAGAGTAAAACAGGAGGGGAACATGTGGCTCGCCAGATCTCTCACCCTTTACCAACAAATAATCTATTACAAAAATTAGACATCACTAGAGATCAGCAATTCTTTTGTTCTAGAGCCAACATATGCTGATAAAAGGTTTCAAATAATAATACATTTTTTGTACCAGCCAAAGTGCGTGTTGAGTGCGCGTTCAGTGCTGCTCGCGAGAGTCACGAGTCACAGCAAACCACTGACGTGTCTATGGTAGGGTAGAGCTAATAAACTCCGATTCAAGCTTGTTTGTGGTAATAGCGAAAAGAAAGATTTTTTGAATAGCAGAAAAAGTGTAGAAGTAAGTGACAGGACTGAAACATACACTTTGTTTTATTTAATTTATACTTTGAAACATTTCGCCGGTTACTTTCGCTTTTTCCGCGCAGCTTTCAGCGGGTGGGATTGTTAACATCATTAATAAAGTAGAAATAAAGTAAAGACAGTAAAGAGCGGGACATTCTTGATAAAAAAAAAAAAGACAGATAGTATTAAAAACTCAAAGCCGCGAAACGGAACTCAATCCGCTTTTGACTGGATGTTTTCTGCGAGCGAGGTCCGAGTGGCGAGCCTAAAACGGTCAAAACAGAGAGTGTCAAAATGCCAGCACTGGTGTGTATTCACATAAATACGGTAGACATAAGCATCGTGCATTATTTTTCACTCACTCAGTCTCTTACACACACACACACACACACACACACACACATACACAGAGAGAGAGAGAACTCTGAAGAGAATTCATTCCACTAAGGTTGTAAATGAACCTCACAGTAAGAGCCCTGAACAATTTTTGACCGTTTGTTGCATATTTGTGTATTTTAGTTTCCATGGTCCTAATAATGTTACTATTACTAAAACGTTAGAGATAAGGGGAAAAAAAAAAAAAAAAAACATACATGCACACACACACACACATATACATATACACAGTTGTGCTCAAAATTATTCATACCCTTGGTAAATGTGATCAAAGGCGGATGTGAAAATAAATCTGTATCTTTTGATCTTTTATTTTAAAAATTTACAAAAATCTAATCTTTCATTGGAGAATAAGAATTTAAAATGAGAGAGAAATCTCATTATGAAATAAATGTTTTTCTCTAATACACATTGGCCACAATTAATCGTACCCTTTTATTCAATACTTTTTGCAACCTCTATTTGCCAAAATAACAGCTCTGAATCTTCACCTATAATGCCTGATAAGTTTGGAGAACATCTGACAAGAGATCAGAGAGCATTCCTTCATCCAGAATCACTCCAGACCCTTCAGATTCACAGCTCCATGTTGGTGCTGCTTCTCTTCAGTTCACCCACTCATTTTCTATAGGGTTCAGGTCAGAGGACTGGGTTGGTCATGACAGAAGCTTGGTTTTGTTCTCAGTGACCCATTTTTGTTTTGGTCTTGATGTTTGTTAGTGGATCATTGTCCTGTTGGAAGATCCAACCACGGCCCATTATAAGATTTCTAGCATGGACAGTCAGTTTTTAATTTTTTATGTTGGTATTTAATTGAATCCATGATGCCATGTGTCTAAATAAGATATCCAGGACATCCAGCAGAAAAATAGGCCCATAACATTAAAGATACAACAGTATGTTTCATTGTACACATGGGGTACTTTTTTATCCCAGTGTGCACCAAACCCATCTTGAGTGTTTGCTGCTAAAAAGCTCTTTTTTATTTTCATTTGATCATAGAAGCCAGACCCATTTGAAGTTCCAGTCGTGTCTGACAATTGAATATGCTGGAGTTTGTTTTTGGATGAGCGAGGAAAATTTTTCTTGAAACCCTCCTGAACAATATGTGGTGATGTAGGGGCTGTTTGACTTTTTTTTTTTTTTTGGAGGCTTTCTGACTTCAAGACTCAACTAATCTCCGCAATTTTCCAGCGGTGATCCTTGGAGAGTCTTTGGCCACTCAAACGCTCCTCCTCAGCGTGCATTAGGACGATATAGACACACGTCCTCTTCCAGGCAGATTTGTAACATCTTTAGTTGATTGGAATCTCTTAATTATTGCCCTGATGGTGGAAATTGGGATTTTTAATGTTTTAGCTCTTCTTACAGCCACTTTCTAAATTTGTGAAGTTCAACAATCTTTTGCTGCACATTAGAAATATATTCTTGATTTTACTCCTTGTGATTGATGATTAAGGGAATTTGGCCTTTGTGTTCCTCATATTTATATTCCTGTGAAACAGTAAGCCAAGGCTGGAAAATTTCATGTTCCTAGTCACCCTTGTGTGATGAAAACAAATGCAAATATGAATGGGAATATACTTCAGAGATATTTTAATCACAAGAATTTCTAGGGGTACCAATAATTGTGGCCATTGTGTACTAGAGAAAAATATTTATTTCTTAATGTGATTTTTCCCCACTTTCACTTTTTTTTTTTTTTTTTTTTAACTTCAATTAAAGGTTAGAGGTTTTTTTTTTTTTTAAATTTTGAATGAAAGATCAAATGGATAAACAATGCAGACTTATTTTTACAGCCTTCTTTGATCATATTTACCAAGGGTATGAATAATTTTGAGCACAACTGTGTGTGTGTGTATATATATATATAAAATTGTTTTTTTTTTGTTGTTGTTTTTTTTATTTTTGGTTTTTTACTTTGGCTCTTTTGGGAAAATGCATTAACCGAAAATAAAAAAAAAATTGGCTCTTTGTTCAAAAAAGGTTCCTGACCCCTGGTCTAAACAGTCTCAACGTAAATATTTAACCAGTAACAGAAGAATCTAATGTCAAGAAGAGAATCCCTTTTTAGAGTATGTAAACCCCAAAATAAACATCACAAAATGATTTTACATCACTATTCAGGACTGTAACCCTGACTATTCAGAGGATTGTAGCCTGCTGCTGACTTCTTTTGTTAGCGCTGATGCTAGCATGAATGCTAATCAACCTGACAGGTTTCATCACTAGTCTGCATGCTTATCAGTGAAAAACACATCCATCCTTTGAGTATGTCAGACAGAGAGTGAGAGATGCGGACATCTAGTGAGACAGTGCGTCAAAGTTAGTTTGAATATTAGGATTCAGCGTGCGACAATATGTTTGTATCTGTGTGCCACAGGAGAACCTCACTCTAACAGCCTTTTTCCCTAAGGCAGGACTCTTACAACATGGATAATAATAGAATTATTCACAAATATGTAATTTAAAATGCTTTATCGCCTCACAGCCAAACAGACCCGTTTCCCCGCAAGCTTAAAGAGACATTTTAGTTTTAAGCATTCCAGCATTGTACTACCAAATGTGTCATATCAAGTCCTGAATATTTTGATAGACAGAAATAAGAAACAGCCCTTGAGATATACCAGATTAAATCTGCCACATTCTTCATGCTGTGCACATTTGCATGCGTTTTCAAAACTCAAGTGCCTCTCTTGGGCAAAATCAGCTATTTGTGAGAATATGCTATGTTCTCTGAAACTGCTTGAGAGACGTAACCTGTCATTCCTGGCCCTCAGTGACTCTTGTGTCCTGCTTATTTCAACAAGAGAAGACAAATAACTGATCAGTCCAGTGGCTAATGTGGGGAACACTTTGGTCTCTTTTTTCAGTGTTTTTTTTTCTCTACCATTTAAAATTTTGGGGTCAATATAAGGCTTTAATGTTTTTGAAAGAATATTCTTATGCTCACCAAGGCTGCATTTATTTGATTAAAAAGACAAAAACTGTAATATTGTAAAATGTAAATAAATAGAAATTTAAAATAACCATTTTCAACATTATTATATTTTAAAATATAATTTATTCTTGCGATGGCAAAGCTGAATTTTCAGCAACTATTACTCCAGTCTATAGCGTCACACAATCCTTCAGAAATAATTCTAATATGCTGATGCTTAAGAAACATTCTTATTATTATCATTGTTGAAAGCAGTTATATTTTTATATTACAGTATCTTTGTGGAAACCATGTAACTTTTTTTTTTCAGGTTTTTTTGATGATTTATTTGAAATATATATATTTTTGGAACATAACGGTCATTACTGTCACTTCTGATTCATTTAATAAAATGTAATAAAAAACTAAATAACATTTATTTTAAAATATGTATATGTATATATATACAGATCCCAAAGGTTTGTAGATATAATGTTTATGAGTGGTACACCAGGAGCCAAGTTTCTGCAGATTTGATCCTAGGTAAAAACATTTCTACACTGCATAAAATTACTTCTTAATGAGTCTTTCTTTGACTTGTTTACCTAGCATAAATATCTAAAAATTCTTAAAACAAGATTTACTTGAAGTGACACTCCATAAGACATTTTGAATATTTTTGTCTTATTGCACTGGCAATTTTTTTTATTTACTTACAACACATGAAAAACACACATACTAAAGATACATTCTCTGAAAACAATCATAGTCATAATATATCTTATGTAGTGTTGCTTCTCAAGTAAATATTTTGTGTTAAGAAAATGAGTTTTTTCAGTCTAAAAGAATGAAATCATTTTGTTAAATGGGACACCCTACAATCTCATGGACTTTTTGGCCATGCTTGAGCGGAGATTACGAGACTGATAGTCTACATCAATATGAGATTAAGGACGGGGCCATCATATTGAACATAACACATAACAATCAGACTGTCCTGGCATGTAGTCTTTAAATGTAAAAACACAGATTTACTGAAAAAAGAATGATTTGCTAAACAGACCAGCATGACAGCAGCTGGTAGTGCGTGAGTGTGTGAGTTATGACTCGTCTTGAGTCTCTGTCTGAGGCAGAGAACAGCAGTCCCATTGCTAACATGATGTAATTCCAGTTAAGACTGACATATTTGAATGTGACCTTTGAGTTTAAGTACAGGGACTGACCTCTTGATCCATATCAAAAAGAACTGTGAGGCCTCCGACATATTTGGGAGTTTAAAGAGGTAAGTCATCACGTTAGAGAATCCCTTTACGACAGCCGCACACACGTGAACACATACAAAAACATAGTCTCTGTCTAAGCAGAACCTGTTCCAATACAATAGAGAAAGAGAAAAAATGTGAGAAGGAAAGAGAAAGTAAGCATATAAGGATATATCTCCGGAGATTGTAACAGGTGCTTTAACAGGTGCTAACTTCACAGCGGAAAAGTGCCAGATGATTTCTGACTGATGTGTACATATGTAGACAGGATGGTCACTTAAACTCGGGAATTCCCATTCTTCTGAGGCAGATGTTCAGATTATTTTAGTTTTCATGGTCTGAATGTACCTGGGTGGTTGATGCATAATACTGTGTTCTAAGTTTCCAGCAACAAGAAATTTGGCTGTCCAACATGAAGGTGATATATTACAGCCAGTTAGAATGTTTAGGTTGCGTGTGATGCAGCATAAAACAGAAACAAACCAAACGGACAAAATGTCCTGTTGCTCTTTGTGGTCGAGACCTTGTCATGTTATTGCAACATGGTGTATGTTCCTGAAGATTTTAATCATTTAAATATTCATATAAACCTAAAATCTTGATTAAAACATTCATATGAATATATAAAACATTTAAAATTTTATCTAAAATTTAAATTCATATAAATACAGAAGTTTTGGGTTAAAGTATCTTTTTCTTATCAAAAATACATGAAAAATAGTAATATTGTGAAATATTACTGAATTTTCACATCCCTCAGATAGAGTCACGTGATCTTTCAGAAATCATTCTGACACATTGATTTGGTGCTCAAGAAACAGTTGTTTAATATTTCTTGAAACAGTTGTTTAATATTTTTGTGGAAACACTGGTAATTTTCAGCATTCTTTGATGAAAAGAAAGTTCAAAAGAACAGCATTTATTTGAAATAGAAATCTTCTGTAACATTATAAATGTCTTTACTGTCACTTTTGATCAATTTAATGCATCCTTGCTGAATAAAAGTATTAATTTCTTAAAAAAAAAAAAATCTTACCAACCTTTAAGGTTTGAATGGTAGTGTATATTATTGGACGTGAAATTTTTCACCTTTTTGCCTTCACTAGTTCATTTTAAATGTGAAACTACTCATTTTTAAAAGTCTTTACAAGATTTTCAATTACTATGGCCCTAAAAAATGAGAAAATGCTGCTTAAAATAGTTTTGAATGGAATAAAGCATGTCACACCGCAGGACACGTCAACTTCCCACCTGCATTACAGCTATAATTGCAGGTTTCTGTCTAAGAGTTTAGACAAATTTCACTGACTGAAACAGTGAAGCAGATTTCTGAGATCTTCATGTGAACACACATAACAAAAGATCCAAAGTTTGCGTTTTATGAGTGTATGAAGAATATCTGTGTCACGATCTGGCCAGCTGGCAGGTTTCTCCTCCAGACTGTGAGTCACACACAAAGCTGTCATGTGTAACTGGTGACACAGTTCTCCATGCGTGAGCGATGACGGGTCGTCTGTGTAAAACATAGCAGTCGGCACTCAGCACAAACAGACCTATTATCAGCGGCCTGTGCTTTTAGCATAGCAAAAGAAAAAAAAATCTATTGCCATTTACTGATCATACATTTACCCCGGGGTGGAATATTTTCTATGCTCCGATCATGGACTCGTTTTCCATCACTCCATGGACAGCAAAACTGATCCCAGATCAGAGGAAAACAGCACTTTAACCCAACATGATCCTAAAACACTTCCTGCATCATATGACTATAACATTTGCCAGAAGACATCTGCAATCAGGACAAATCCTTGCCAGTGGGGAGAAAGAGATGGTGGCCCTAAAATGGGTTGTACATCTGGTCTGAAAAACATAATGCTGAATACAAATACTAAAAAGTAACTAACCACATGATTGCATTATGTGCATTAATAGGATTGTGCATTTTTAGGATTGTAAAATAAATAGGCTTATAAATACTATAAAGAGTTGAGAAAATGCTTACCACATATTTTGTAAGACATCATCAGCTTTTTGGTACAAAATCATCTGGTCACATTGCAGACACAAGGGGGAAAAAATTACAATACAAACTGCATTAAATGCTATATAAATATTCAAAAAAACATTTTAACTAATTATTAATATTATTATAAATGATTTTATAATTATAAATGTAATATTATAAACCACTGTGTTCGATTGGTTGAACTGTTTTGTTTACCTTTGCATGATAACATTGTGGTACTGTGTTGGGTTACCACTTGATGTCCGACGTAAATTCTTGTTCCTGAAGCAAGGAAAACACTGAAATAAGAGTCTTAAAGGAATAGTTCACCCAAAAATGAAAATTTGCTGAAAACATACTAACCCTCAGGCCATTCAAGATGTAGATTAGTTTGTTTTTCATCAGAACAGATTTAGCATTACATCACTTGCTCAACAATGGATCCTCTGCAGTGAATGGGTGCCGTCAGAATGAGAGTCCAAACAGCTAATAAAAACATCACAATAATCCACAAGTAATCCACATGAGCCCAGTTCATCAATTTATGTCTTGTGAAGCAAAAAGCTGTGTTTGTAAGAAACAAATCCATCATTTAGCCGTTAATTTTAAAATGCTTCTGGCCATAATAATGCTTCCTCCAGTGAAAAAATTCATCCCATGTTGCACTCTCACATCAAAATCCACCAACATATTTATTTAAAACTGTTTTTGTTTGTAAAATGTGCGCGATCTGTATACATTTCTCTTCTGATTCAGACAAGACAACATTTCCACTGGAGACAGCAATATTATGGACAGAAGACTCGTATTAGCTGGAAGCAACGGTTTGAAGTTAAAAATATTTTAATCATGTATTGTTTTTTTTTTTTTTTTTTTTTTACAAAAACAGCTCTTCACTTCACAGGATGTTAATTGATGGACTACAGTCATGTCGATTTTTAAATTACTGTGATGTTTTTATCAGCCGTTTGGACTCTCATTCTGACGGCACCCATTCACTGCAGAGGACCCATTAGTGAGCAAGTAATGCTAAATTTCTCCAAATGTGTTCTGATGAATAAACAAACTCATCTACATTTTGGATGGCTTGAAGTACGAGTACATTGAGTACATTTTCAGTGCATTTTCATTTTTAGGTTGACTATTCCTTTAAAAATATTTTACATGTGCTGAATCTTAATTTTATAAATAAGCATTTATTTTCAGTCAGCCGTAGCTACATTATCCATTAAATATTAACTCAAATCAATATTTAATGTAATTATTTTACACTGCTAGGAGGAAGAGACCACTAAGTAATAAGAGACATAAAACTAGCATTGGGACAGCAGTCTTCATATAAAAATATCTGAATGCCACAGTTGTCCAATCGGAATCAAGTATTCTAGCAAGCGGCGTATTAAAATAATACATTATTAGGCTGGATATCAGAGATTTGAGCTTTTTATATGCACTTCCATGTGTCCGCCCCTTTCCCCCACCTCATAAATGGTTTTCTGAGCAAAGCTGAAATTGGAAATCTAATAAGAGCACTTTTCATTGACAAACGCTGGCTGAGGACTGAAGCGATTGGCTGCGTTACAGCTGTGAGAGTCAATCTCTTCAAGTGGATTGAATGGCCACTGAGAGTCTTAGACAATACCACGCTGACAGAGAGACTATTTCAGCATGGAGCGTGCCGTGGTGGGCTGATTGTCTCCGACTCCTTGAGGATGTGTTCATTAACCTCTGAAATCTCTTTCTGCTTCCCACAATAGCAGGACCATTCATTCACCGGCTGCGGCGTGAGAAGGATGGCATGATAAATGAAGGCCAGAGATAAATAGAAAGAAAGCGCTGCTCTGACAGGATGAATGAAGCTGCAATGTGTCCAGTCGGGAGCTAAACACTAGATGCATCTTCATTAAATCTGTAGTATGACAAAACACGGGGACAAAATTGGAATAAACGGCAATGAATGGTGATTTGAGAATGTAGGTCACTCGTTCTCTGTCTCTCTCCATCTCTCACTGCATTGTCCTCTGAACTATACAATTCTTAGCTTCTTTCTCCTGTTTGACCCTCACATGACAGAACACACAGCCCTCAGATCTCCGGAGGAAATGACAGGAGTTGAATACCGAATTAATCTTCAAAGTCAAGTTATAAATGAATAGATCGATGTTAAAATTTGAAGGATCTAAAAGGACTCTATGTGCTACAAATAAAAGTCTGACCTTCTTGATTTTATCATGTTTACATGGCTGCGTAAATAGTCACATGATCACAACTGGATAAATCCAGTTTGCCCTTCTGCAAAATGATGCCTATGTCAAAGCTCAAAAAGCAGCATGTGACCACTGAGAAAACAAAGAGCTACATTTTTAAACATAAAACGGATTATTCTATTATAAAATTGCAGATTTCAAAGAATTGTTATTACACAGTAAGATAAAAAAAGAAATAGGAATTTATTACTGGTTTATGGGGGTTTTTTTCACTCTAAAAATTGCCTGCTGGTAAAAAAAAAAAAAAAAAAAAAATATTACAATCATGTTACTTTACTGTTTGCAATTTTCTTTTGGGTCTTATTGAGCAGCTGAGCAAATTTTTTATTGATACTCTTTGTAATTTCCCACCGGTTACAATTGTGACCAAGAATAAACCACATACTTTCACTAACATCTTTAAAACTTTGTTGGCATAAAGTTTATTGCATCAGTTGATCCAAGGACTAAAATACATGTGCTCACATAGCAGTTAACTAAAACTGTTAAAAATTGTTTTCAGTAATTGAAATTAGCGGAAATAAATAAAAAATATATAATAAATAAATATAGATATTAGATTAAGCATTTTAATGTAAATGAAAATTAGAAATATTGGTCTGGTAAGCACTGAAAATATAGTAAGTGTAAACTGAATACTAAAATTACTAGAACTAAAAGCTATAGAGATTTAAAAGCTAATAAAAGAGACAATGTGAACAATAAAACTGAAAATATAAAAATAGCATACAGTATATAAACAATACAAAATCACACCGTATGGGATCAAGTGGGTTAATTAGTGATTGTTTAATTATTATAGCTTATTGCTAGAATGCTTATACTGAGCTTACTGTAAAACTCAAAAGCATATATTGGTCATTTTTTCTAGATATTAATTTCAGGCTGCTGACAGTCTTTATCTGCATTAATCAATGTTTCTGTTCTGTCTGTAAACTAACCCAGTTCATCGAGCCACTGATCCAGGGAAAGTTAAATGTGAACTCACTGGCAGAACGGTTGCCTTTGCATCTCCTGAATTTGCTCTCCAAACCGCGTTTGCTCCCCTGCACACTACTCTGTCTCCGAGATGAGCCTGTCAGCCTCTCCTGCAGTGTATGTGTGTGTGATCTGCCCCAGGGTCAGAGTAAGCCCTTTTTCATCTACGAATTTTAAACCTCAAACTCAAGCAAAAACATCTTTTATGCTGACACACACACATAAACACACCAAACCTCTCTGCTCCTCGCAAAAACTCATAAATACTTAAAAGAACTGGAAAAAATTAAAGTCAGGAACGTCTGGATATTGCTTTCGGGTGCCAGGGAGAAATATTCACTGGGTTTTATCTTATTGTTTATGTGTGAGAGAGAAAGCACAAGAAGAAGAAGAAAATAAATGTGAGAAAAAAGAAAAAGTGTGTGTGTCCGTGTGTGTAATTAGCACATCTGTTGCTAGGTTCCAGGTGAGCGTGGCACCTTCAAACATCTGGAGGAAGGACTGCTCCATCTGCTCCAGTCCAGCGCTCTCTGCCTCTTTCTTTCTCTCCCCATCTTTGTCTTTCATTCTTATCCTCCTAGCCACTTAAAATCTGAAATATTAGTTTACACAAATAAATAAATACACATACATGCATAAATACACACATATTTACTTATTTATATACGTTTCAGTTGCTGTAGGAATTGTATGGAATTTAATGATTACACTTGATTACAACTCCATAATCAGTGAGCTTGATGTACAATTTAGCCAAAATAAAAAGAATTGTATACTACTTTTCAAATGTTTTGGGTCAGTATGATTATTTATTTATTTTTTTTCAAAGAAACCTGAAAAAAGTAATAATTAAAAAAAAAAATAAATAAATAAATAAAATTATATATATATATATATATATATATATATATATATATATATATATGAAGCAGCATACGGAAGAGGATTAGGGCCAAGCAATAATAAAAAAAATAAAACCATCTCGAGATTAAAGTTGTTAAATTTCAAGAAAAAAGTTGAGATAAAATGTTGAGATTAAACTCATTAAATTACGAGAAAAAAGTCATTAAATTTTGAGAAAAAAAGGCGAGATAAAATGTTGAGAATAAACTCATTAAATTTTGAGAAAAAAGTCGAGAAAAACATGTGTGTCATGTTCATTTCAACTCATTGGACGGTGTTATTCAGCATCTGCAGTGGCGGAGGGTGGAGTAATGCACAAACTCACTTTTCTTCCTTTTCTCATCACATAACACATCGGAAAAGTGGAAATTAATTGCTTAACGAGTGTTTAATAATAATGTATTAATTAGGTAGGTTTAGTGTTACTACAGTAAATCCATTTTAAACATTAATTTGTGGAATGAAAAGTATTCTAACTGCATTGTTGTCACAGTGTTTCTCCTATTTTCCGCATCAGTGTTGTTGAGAATGGCAGCGAGGTTTCATCCGCCTTTAAACTAGTTTCAATCACTGTGATATCTGTGGTTTGTTATTAGCTCTGCCTAAAGACAGCACGAGCTCAGAAAAAATGCGTTTACTCGCAGGTCTCGATCAGACGACCATTAAACAGCGCTGTGAGAAGCGTTCGAGTGCAGAGCATCAAATCACTAGGCTGGAATGATTTCTGAAGGATCATGTGACACTGAAGACTGAAGTAATGATGCTGAAAATTCAGCTTTGCATCACAGGAATAAATAACATTTTTTAAAATAGAAAACATTTATTTTTAATTGTAATATTTCAATTATTTTACAGTATTTTTGGTTAAAACTTTTTTTTTTTTTTTTTTTTTTTTTTAAATCTTACCGACCTGAATCTTTTGAATATGTTAATTATATTATCTTGTGGCATCAAAAAATATCTTAAAACATACAGTAATTTCAGCACAGAAAACGCCATCAGAATCTTTTAGTATGTTGCTCCGTCTACATCAAAATTGTTATTGTAACCAAATGTGATTTTCTTTTTCTTCCTGAATAAAAGCTAGTTTCACATTTCTTATTTTAATTTCACCATTTTTAGGCATAAACAGGAGATTGTTATATCTGGAGGTAAGCCGAGTGAAAGCTCGACAGACTTTCTATTTTGATTGACCTCTGACCTTTTCTCCTTCATCAATGACAGAATGACTAATTATGCAAAACAACTGAAAACTGTAGGGAAAAAAAGGACAGAAGGTGGAAACAAGATCAGCAAAATTTGACGATCAAGAAAGCAGGCATCAAAATAACTCTAGCACACACGTAGACTCAACTTCTGAGGAGGAAAAAAAAAAGTCTAAAGACGTCAGACTCCCGAGGAAAGTGGATGATTAATGGACACCGTAGATCTCACAAACACAAAGTGCACGGTAAACAGAAGAGCATCCCCTTCCTTTATTTTACAAGAGTTTTGTATAGTCCAAACAGCTGCTGTGTTTCTAAACATCACCGATTTCTGAACAGCGTATAAACAACACAAAATAACAGACACAAAGGCAGAAACAAAAAGCGAAAACCCTGTACAGAGTCCTGTAAACAAACTAACACACAAAAAATAAAGAAAATCGGACATGAATTCACTGGAAACCATAGACATATATAGACGCTCTATTCGACCGCTCCAGACACGTAGATGCGGCCGCTATCTTGGAACGGTCCACTTGACGTCATTCACCATACTGTAGGTTCACACAGAGCCGTTGGGTTCGCAGGCCATCGGCTGTGCAGGATTGTGGCATTTTTCGAATATTCAGTGATGGCGGACGGCTTACGTATAGCGGCCCATAGAAACAGTCGTAAATGAGGCATCTACTTATATATATCTATGCTGGAAACTCCATATCTCTGCCCGCCCATGACCTCTGACCTTTTAGAACAGCATATGGAGACTGTTGCTAGGATACAAACATAAATACAAGAATCTTTGTCAAAGGCGCCACATATTTAATGCTTCTTCATTCAAATTGTTACAATCTGGAAATCTGACATTTAAAAAGGTGCAAAAGAGGTTTTGTTCATTTGAAAAGGTTAAAAAGAAGGCAAATGTACAAAACAGGATGAGCAGGGCAAGATCACAAGGTAATTTCCATACTAGATATGGAGGAACAAAGACGACAATAAAAACTGAAATGTCTTGATTGTTTAGTCATGTCATACTGAAGCTCTTTTTATGTGATCATCTTGAAATCCTCTCACACACACACACCAAACGCACCCAACCATCTGTGCCTGGGCAGTAGAGTGTGTTGCGCACCATGTGTCCCACTGTTATGTGTCAAACGAGCATCGGCTGGCTCATATGGCACTGCCCCCGCGCACATACACACACACAGAGCGCTGACCTAGCCTCTTACACTCCAGTCTCAGAGTGTCTCAGCTCAACGGGAGCTCTTGATTCAAAGCCCAGTATTTCCAGAGACTCAAAGTTCTAGTTTGAGATCTCAAAGTGTCATGTAGATTCACCATCTCTGCAGCCGTTAGGGGCGGAGCTGATATGGAAAGAGGCGGGGCTTCAGTGACGCTTCCAGTACTGGCTATAAGAACGTGAGTAGTTCAAAACTTTCTACTTAAATACTCAATAACGTCTATCAATCAGTCTATTTATTTAAAGAATGGCGTGTGGTTGTTAATGAAATGGAATTTTAACAGACTGCATACACACAGATATATATATGCATGTGTATAGTACAATGCTAAAATTTGTATCAGTTTCACAGTACTCCAGCTCGGTTTAAGAAACTCAAATTTCTGAAAGTTGAGAGTTTCTTAAAACATACATATACATATACATATACATATATAGATATATACATATACATATATATACATATACACACACACACACACAATTTTTTATTAATATTAAACTCCAATTAATAATACTCCATCTTGAGAGTTTCTTAAACATATATTATATATATTAAATATATATGTATATACATGTGTATATATACACACACAGATATATATATATATATATATATATATCTGTGTGTGTATATATACACATGTATATACATATAGAATTTTCAATATATATGCATATAGAATTTAATTTTTTTAATTAACATATAACTATTTTAACCTCACTCTCTCTTGCTCCCTCATTATATTATATATACTCAATTATTTTTAAGCTCACACTCTCCCTACATGTGCATAATCACACATGGGAAAAAAGATACAAATTTAATTATTTCCTTATACATATTTTATATTTTTACATATTTTATAGATAGATAGACAGATAGATAGACAGATAGATAGACAGATAGATAGATAGATAGATAGATAGATAGATAGATAGATAGATAGATGTAGTAGTGCTAGTGTGGTATTCCAAACACAGCCTCTGTGTGTGTGCATTTATGCATGTTTAAGGGAGACGGAAGACAATCTTTTGTCTGAACTTTCACACAGTGCTGTGGCCTGTCAATACAGGGGCAGCTGGTGTGTGTGATGAAAAATTCAGTGTGGGTCATCTGGGAGACAGGAACTCACACACACACACACCTGGCAGGCAGCAGTGGGTCGTGGGTTCTGTGTCTGTGTGTGAAAGAGCTCTGAAAATTTAATGAGGAGCATCAATTAATGACCTGCTATTTGTGACCCCATTTCCTTTCCTTTTTCCTTTCCATTGCATTTTTGGGATTTTCTCTTTTCGCTGGATTCCCAGGAGTCCATCACTCTGACTGTGTGTTTTGTAACTAGATTTGTCGAGTTCTTTAAACATGTGACTACATCCAGTGGCGTCGCTAGGTTTGCTGGGCCACCTGTACTCAGTCTCACTTTTTTTTTTCTCCTACTAGTGACATCAAATACACATTTAACTGACAATTTTACCTGATGTGTAAGAATTCATCTGATAAATCTTAGTAAAAAAAGCTCTATGTCACAAAACTTCATCAAAACCTGTGCAAAGCAGGAAACTGCTCATTTTGATTGAGTTCTACGTGGCTCTACAGAGGAACAGGTCAGTGTCTGGCTGATTGTCGGAGCTTGAAGGTCTTCACAGCGAATCAAGAGACTTCTTGCTTCTGGACACACCAATGAGCAGTCAGATTGGGCGGGGCCAATTTGACCTCAAAGAAAAGGCACTCTGGGAGTCTGCGTACAACTGGCACACAAATAATCGTTTGTATCTGTGAGCCTTTTGCCTCTTTGAAAACCAGGAGAAAAGGGTCTTCCTTTTTATCTCATGACAAAAACGGGCGTGTTTTCTCAGGTGTGTGTATGCGGCTGAGCCGGACAACCTGGGAAGGGGAAGGTGGGACGTCCTGTCTGTGGGGTCCTTTGGAATCCTGGGATTCGTAGTCCAATCGAATTGACGGGCCTCTTCCTTTCATTTCCTGTTCCCTGCGTCTCTGTTCCTGTCGCAGGAGCTCCTGGGCCTCCAGGAGGACACGTGCATTGTAGCCGCCACCCACTGAGGAACCGCTGGATCCTGGAGGAGCGGAGAGGCCATTCCTGCAGCCAGGACGAGGAACGGTGCGCGGGACAGAACGAGGTCCCTGGTAGCTGGAGTAACGGCCGCTGTCTTTAGCAGCCTGGAAACCGTCTCTGGCCGGACACGTCCTCTCCCACTCGCTCTCTAAGGCTGGGGTGGGCGTCTTACGAGGGTGGCTACACACAGGAAGAAATGGATAAGGTGAGATGCTGTGTGTGCACATGTTCTTAAAGACATTAATAGTTTACTCCTACTTAAACAGGAAGTAGGGCCGGGAAATATCATAGATTTTTTTTTTTTTTTTTGCCAGTATCTTTTAGTTCACATCACAGTCTATCAAAACCACACTCGTCAGCTTCTTAAAATCAAATCCAGCCAATTCCATTATAAGCATAAGGAAGAGGAATTTTATTGGATGAAATTTTATTTATTTACTTATTTATTTTCTCCTTATTTTGCTTAAAGAGAAAAGTTGTGAAAACTGAATTATTTTATACTAATATTCAAAAGTTATTAAAAAGTTTTTTTCATTATTTTTTGAAAGTCTCTTATGCTCACTATGACTGCATTCATTTGATCAAAATACAGTAAAAATTATATTTTTATTTATTCAAATTATTTATACAAATATTGTGAAATATTAATACAATTTAAAACAACAGTTTTCTATTTTAGTATATTTTAAAATGTAAGTTACTCCTGTAATGGCATTTAATGGTTTCTTTTTTATTTGCATTTATTTGCTCATTTTAATTATAGTTAGTTTAGAAATGTTTTTGTCATTTTGACTAGCTTTTTGTTCTTTTATAATAAATCTATGTAGTTCTATTAATTTTTATTTCAGTTTTAGTTATTTTAGTACTTCAAGTTAAACAAAAATTACTTTTGTCATATTTTCTTTTTTTTAGTTAATGTTCATTTTATTTCAAGTAACAAATTTTTTTTTAAAGGTTTTAGTTTTAAAACTAAGCGCTTCATTGTATCACATGATCCCTAAGAAATCATTCTAATATGCTGATTTGGTTCTCAAGAAACATTTCTTATTATTGGTGTTAAAAACAGTTGTGCTGCTTGATATTTTTATTGAAACCGTGATACAATTGTTTTTAGTATTCTTTCATGAAAACAACAGAATTTATTTGAAATAGGAATTTTTTGTAGCAAATGTCTTTCCTGCCACTTTTAATCAATTTAATGCATTTCTTAAAAAAATCTTACTGACCTCAAAAATTTTGAACAATAGTGTTGTTGTTCTCATAGTAAATAGGCAAACTACAAGCCACAAAACTCAGAATTTTAATTTTATGAGTTTAAGTGTTTCACTCAATAAATAACAGCACCACTGCGTTATATTTCACAAACACACGTACCGTGGCAGAGAGCTGTACTGTCTCTGAGCATGTGTGAAAGCATCTCTGGCTTCCTGCCTCTGTAACTGCACCTCCACAGACGCTGAATGACGGCCAGATGATGTCTGCAAGCTGCAGTTGGACTGTAACACAAACAGGTGTTATTAACATGTCAAACTAAAACAAACAGGTAAAAGTTGAGTAGAAACAAATTTAGAAGAGAGAGAATTTGAGTTCTGGAAAGATCATTATGAACATACAGACACACAAACACTCAAACTAAGCACTTACCAGGATTCAGAGGTGTTTTTGTGTAGAGGTCTGTGACATTTGTGCAGAAATGTGTGTTTGAATGTGACATTATTACCAGTCCTATGACCTTTGGCGCATTACTGCTGTTAATGAAACCATTAGAGTAGATTATAACCCATAAAATATTCATGGAGTTAGTTATTACTCTTCATAACAAAATTACAGCTACATTATGGTCCTCAATAAATATTATAAAAATTATTACCCGTTATTCAAATGACCACATCATTAAAAAGACAAGCAATTATTTCAGGACCTATTCATCTCTATATTCTGTTTGACAATAATTCCCAATGCACAATATGCAAATGAAAACAAAAATTTGAGTAGAGGTAAATATCTGATTTTTCTTAAGTTAATTTTTTCTTAATTTTACTTAATTAAATTTTAATTAAATTTAAGTAAATGTAATTATTATTAATAAAAAATATCTAAATGTACATACATTAAAAATATTTATAATAAAATTATGCTTAAAATATTCACATTTTTCATCTCCTGTGGTTGTAGTTTTATTCCTCTAAGATCCAGTGATTTAGAGCGCATTCAAGCTTTATGTTCATCAGTTTATATGATCCTTGGAAATCAAACCCATGACCTTGGCGTTGCTAGCGACATGCTCTACCAGTTGAGCTATAGAAGCTCATCTAACATACATTATGGACACAAAGGTGAGGTTGGAATGAGGACACACAGCAGACGTTAGATGAATCTTAGATTAATGTTAGCTGGATGTTAGGTGAATGCTATGAACATTAAGTGAATATTAGCTCATTTTATGGTGAGGGGGATTTGCAGTGATAACATTATGAAGCACTTCTCTAATGTAATTCATTAAGAAATCACACACACACATTTACACTTGGTCGGCACAGAACATAAGGGTGTAATTATAAACAATAAAAGACTCATTTAACACCGCCTCTCTCTCTCACACACACACTGATGGCTTTGTTCCGTACTCAGAACAGTGTAACTGCGGTAAATTGCTCATGACCCATAAGAATCCATTTCTTTTATGGCAACATTTACATTGAGTTCCCTGCTCTCGTCATGCTCAGTCAAACAGATGAATGCCATCCCAGGCATGCTCAATCAAGAGCCGATCCACACGGAGAATTCCATTAACTCTAATGAAGGAGAACAGCATGCTGGGATTGATTGACACAGCTTGCCAGCCATGTTGCTGTGGAGACAGAGGTGTTGAAGGATGAAGGATGAAGGATGTGTGGAGCCGGGTCATTTAGCCCAGTTCATTAACACGCATGCACACTTCACTGCCTAAAACAACATCAGTGTCACAGGAACGTACCATTTGTTTGCTAAACGGATTACGGCATTAAAGTTCTGATATGAGTTCAGTAACGGCATGAGATTTATAACAGCCGATGATATTAATGCTGACACACAAACACTCACGAAAAATGGTTAGTGATCAGAAAAAAGTGGATTTTTTTCCATTTATTCTCACCTCATCTCTCTGAGAGAAAAATTCCATGAAGAAATGACAGACGTGTTTGAAACACACCTGAATTGGATTTGATTCAGCTACAGAAACAAAACTGACTCATTAAAGCAAACCACCCATCTTTATTCTGTTGCCTTTTGTTTTACAAAAAAGGTTTGTAGGCAGAGTAAAAAAAGGACTTAAGTTTATCATGGGGGCTTTGGACATTTGAAGACTAGGGAAAATTTGGGGACGAAAAAAGGGAAGGAAAAAGACATTTAATACAGTTACATAATTACTACCATTACAAAACGAATCGACAAAAATAATTCCATACATTAAAGCTGAGTGGATGAAAAATTTAAAAAGAGAAATTTACATTAAGGAAAATACACATAACACCGTGTGTAACAGTTCATCGAAACTCTCTCCCTGGAAAGATGATTATAAATGAATATGTTAAAAACAATCCACACAGAAGAGATCCTGAAACGATCTTTAAGTGCAACTCATTCCTGAGGGATAGTTTACCAAAACATTAATATTCCGTCATCGTTTACTTTCTTCTGTGGAACAAAAAAGTAGGTATTTTAGGAATGCTTGTACTAGGATAGGGAAGCTTAAATAGGGTCCAAAACAAACGATTTTCATTGTGTGGGGGAAAAAAAAAAAAATCTTATTTTGTGTCCCACAGAAGAAAAGTCATGCATGTTTGGAACAACATGAGTAAATCATGACTGAATTAAAATTTTTGGGTGAACTATCCCATTATTAGGACTTTCTGCTTCATTTTATAGGCAAAAGAGGTTTAAATTTACCTAAATCCAGATCATCATATTGAGTTCACACTCAATCCAGATTCGAATGATCTGGATTTGAATTCGATATCTTAAATACTAAATTTCAGTCTAAAAACATTGATTTTTAAACTCAGACACACACACATTCTTTCATCTTGCACACATACATTCAGCCAATCGCAGTTCTTGCCTTAATTCATGATCTGCTGAAGTCATGGCAGCGGTGATATGGTTGAACAGATGAATGGATGGAAGAACAGTCCAGATGGATGAACACATGGTGATGTTAGCATTGTTAGCGGATAATGTCAGTGTCAGAGGTGACATGCTCCTGCATGCAGTGGTCTCAGGTTAGCGGTTAGCATTAGCCCAGGCCTGGAGGTTGTATTTGTAACCGCCCCAGTCCTTGAACTTAGTCTTATCCTTCCTGGAAGCTCCCAGAGACCATGGGGCGTACGTCCAGTGATCATGGGTGCACATACACAGCTCACACACTCACCCAGGGCTGCTCCAAGCTGTAGGCGCGGTGGCGATCATCTGGCTCCTCCTCTTCCTGTCGGACCTGCTGGAACTCCTGGCGTAAGCGCTGGATTCGGTCGTGGTTGCTGGGCGTCAGCCTGTTAGGAGCAGGAGGAAGAGGGCACATGATGACACATTAGAACATTACATCATAATCCCTTTGATCCTATACTCTCGGGAATGACAGGTGTTGGAAGTGCGACCCTGTGTAAAAGGTCACCTAGTTACGCTC
Source organism: Spinibarbus caldwelli (assembly GCA_039654775.1). Taxonomy (NCBI): domain Eukaryota; kingdom Metazoa; phylum Chordata; class Actinopteri; order Cypriniformes; family Cyprinidae; genus Spinibarbus; species Spinibarbus caldwelli. The sequence goes on along the minus strand of CM077234.1, from coordinate 28,410,472 downwards.
CGCTACCTTTATGAGAACAAAGGTCAAGGTGTCACACACGGTGCACAGATGGTCCAGATACCTAAATGGGCAACAAACACGGCCTCTCCTATGCTCCACAAGATCAGATGAGGAAAGCCCACAGCAGAATTCACCAGACATGGACAAGCGGCAGTTTATATTACAGTATAGACGTGCATGTGTGTGTGTGTGTGTGTGTGTGTGAGTGAGAAAGAGCCAGACAGATTTCCTCTTATTAAAATTCCATAATCACATGTTGAGTGTTTACGATATAGAAGACAGCAACTGGGCTTTTTACACATGAGCAGATGTCCAGTTTAAAACACACAGATGCAGTATAAACTTTGTCACAGGAGATGACTAGAGACAATTTAAGAACACAGACTAATCAGAAAATATGCATGTGTTCCTAATATGAATATAAATATATATATAGAAATGGTGAACAATTTTGACTAGTAATTTCACAAATAATTACAAAGAAACTGCAAATAATCATGAAATTTTGAAGTAGAAACACTAAGACTGAACATTTTCTTGTTAACTGTGCACCAATAATCTTTGTTTTTATTTACAACTCCTTGTTTTATCTTCTATATTTGTGTGTGTTTATATATATATATATATATATATTTATGCTTAGGTATATAAAGTATATAACTAATTAAAAATAACTATACATAGATAGATAGATAGATAGATAGATAGACAGATAGATAGATAGATCTTTAACCACACACACACACAAACAAACACACGTGTGTAGTCTATCTATCTATCTATCTATCTATCTATCTATCTATCTATCTATCTATCTATCTATCTATCTATCTATCTATCGCTTTGACATATTTGGGATAAGTGACTTATTTTAGTGAAGGACTCATTTTACTGAATCAAATCAAATCAGCTGTAACGTGAGAGTCCTTCTGTGCAATTTCCTAAAAGAACTGGCTTGTAAGAGTCATTTGTTTGTAAGTCAGAATATACTAGTCACGATATAGGGTAGTTTTTGAGTCCAGCAATGCTTAACGTTATTTCGCAGCATCCAGGTCTTTGTATCCCATCACATTTCAGATTGCAAACCCACAACAGAAATATAATTTCTCACATTTGCCATGGCGGTGCAGATTCAGCGGCGTCACAGCACATACACATAAAAATACATATAGGTCAAACATTCGTTCTAAAACCACAACTGAACTCTTTCTCTTGCCATTGAAACACTTAGACCTGATCTAAAACATACACCAATCAATACGACTCATCAAAAACACACAAATACATCAACACCATGGAGCCATTTAATCCAATAAGAGAATCAATGAAGAACTGCTGTAATGTTTCCGGAAAGGCTAAAAGAATAACCTTGCAACATCTAAATGCATTACAATGCCCAGATGAACAAAGAAAGCCAGCGTGAGTGTGTGTGTACGTGCTGACACGGCAGTAACAGTACCTGTGCGAAATTACATTTCCATTGTCAGCTGCATTGACTTAAACACATTTGTTCTGATCTGACATATTTCTTTTTTTACCAGGGCGAGTGCGCACATACATACAGCATAAGCCGGACAGGATGTCCCTCTGACCCCATCATGAGATTACTTATTTCACTGCCAACAGCTGGAGCCATTTAAAACAGTGGCATAACTCTCAGATCAGACCGAGACTCACCGGAATTACACACACATTCACTCGTGACACAGAGGAGCTTATTTAGCAGTCATGTTTGAGTAGAAAGGTTTGTGTGTGAACGGTTGAGGAACTTACTCTACAAACCTACAAAATAACACTCAGTAGTCCATTCGATACTTTAAGTCTGACTGATGACCATAAAATAATTATAAAAGCATGGCACAAAGCCAGAAAATCCAATATAGTTATGAAAATGCAACATTCCTCATGTGTGTCTGCCCATATAACTAGTTTCTTTACCATAATAAATGTGATCAGTTTCTGAACTCGAGAGCAAATGGCTTTCACAGTAGATCTATTGTGTGTGTTATGAATGACTGCAATTCACATTTGTGTGTACGTATGATGAAATGCTTAAAACTAATTCAAAATGTATAAAATTAGACTAAATTACAGCCAGAGGGGTCAGATAAATCTGAAAAAAAATAAAAATAAATAAATACAAAAAAAAAAAATAATATTCTAACTTTGGTGACATCTTCAAAGGTAAAAATGATTCATACATTATTATAAAAATGCATGAAGTTCTCTTTTAGGAGCTTTAATGATTTGAGTTAGAGTTAGTCTGCGTTTATCATAATTAGCTTCTATTAAAAGCATTTTAGATATTGAGGTAAAGGTGTATGAGGTTCTAAAGTACAATTAACAAAACAGACCCTCTTTAAAGGGATATTCCACCCAAAACTTGTGTAGTTCCAAACCATTGTCTTCTGCGGAACACAAAAAAAAAGATATTTTGAAGAACGCTGGGAACCAAGCGACACTGGAGCCACTGTATAGACAAAAACACTGAGACATTTCTCAAAATCTCTTCTTTTTTTATAAGTTATAGAGGTTTGGAAGAACATGAGGGTGAGCAAATGATAGAATTTTCATTTTGGATGGAGTATCCCTTTAAAGAGCATCACTTTCAACAGTGTTCCACATTCTCCTGGCATTTTTATCCAACAGCTGTGAGCTCAAAGCACCAGAATCAGGTCAAAATAATCAATACACACCAAGCATGGATGAAAATGACAATGTAGTAATAACTTGTCTCTTTTATTCCTTTAAATGAACAGAAAAGAGAGTTGGGAGTGAGAAGGGATGAAACCAGATATGTTTAAAAGGACTTTCCACAGGTAAACACACATGCTTATGAAAAACACACACAGTTTAAGTGGGCACTTATTCTTAATTTAGCCCATTATTTTTCTCCAGCTCTCTATAAGGGCTGCCATTTTGTGGTCAAGAAAGTGCGTCACAATCAAAAGTGCACTTCACTGTAGATTCATCACTGATATGATTAAAGGGCCAACCCAGTGTAACACACCATCTGACATTCATCCTCTCACAGCCTCATCTGACATTCATCCTCTCACAGCCTCATCTAGAATTCATCCTCTCACAGCCTCATCTAGAATTCATCCTCTCACAGCCTCATCTACAATTATTCTTCTATCAGCCTCATCTGACATTCGTCCTCTCACAGCCTCATTTGGCACTCATCCTCTCATGGCCTCATCTGACATTCATCCTCTCACAGTCTCATTTGACATTCACCCTCTCAAAGCCTCATCTGACATTTATACTCTAGCAGTCTCATTTAGAATTGATGCTCTCATGGTCTCATCTAGAATTCTTCCTCTCACAGCCTCATGTAGCATTCATCCTCACAGTCTCATCTAGAATTCTTCTTCTCATAGCCTCATCTAGAATTCTTCCTCTCAGTCTCATTTGACATTCACCCTCTCATAGCCTCATCTGACATTTATCCTATCGCAGTCTCATTTAGAATTGATCCTCTCATGGTCTCACCTAGAATTCTTCCTCTCACAGCCTCATGTAGCATTCATGCTCTCATAGGCGAATAAGGCATTCATGCGCTCACAGCCTCATCTAGCATTCATCCTCTCAGAGTCTCATCTAGCATTCACCCTCTCACAGCCTCATCTAGCATTCACTCTCTCATAGCCACATTTAGAAATCACCCTCTCACCGCCTCATACTGCATTCATTCTTTCACGGCCTCATCAAGTATTCGCCCAGTGCACAGAGGAGAAGTCTGATTATAATGACTGTTATGATCTGCAGGACTCATTACCGAAATGGCTCATCTAGAGGATGCAAAGTCTCTGCGTACAGTCATGCAGCAAAGCTTTTAAAACCACTGATACATAAAAAGATAGATATGAGCAGATAAAACCTTTCTCTCTGACAGATCTCTTCATAAAAGGAATGAATGTTCCGCCCGAGCATATAATGCAGCATCTAATATCAATATGTAAACAGCTTCTAGCTTGTGAAAGGAGATTTGGAGACATATGGTCTCATCACAGCTCATAATTTGTTCTGAGAGCAGTGTGCATGTGATGTCAGGAATTGTGATAACGTCAGTTTTAATGTACTTTAAAAGACTATTAGAGCATATAAGAATCACTATTGCCGTGGTAACCATGCCTTCCTGCTGAAATGGATAGATCACATTATTTTGGGCAGTTCAGTGCTTGCTATAAGTGCACAAATGGAAAGAGTGTCACAAATGCTGCTGTGCACACAACACCTTGTGAGGAAGATAAACATAAAAGCATAAAAACAAAGCATTCTTTATAGACAGACAATATATCAATAATCAAATCAGTAATGATCAAAATCATAACTGTTTTGTTTAAATTAATGGCATCAGTCGATTAAGCTGATATTTGAAGCTTAGAAGTCTTGTTTTTTCCCCCCATTTGAAACAGTACACTTTTTCTATACCAGGTTACAGGTTATTGGCTATATCATAAAAGTTACATATAAATATATTTGTTATCTGTATTCACATACTGATGTCAAAATTGGTCATTTATCAGTTGGCCAATATTCATAGTCACTTTAAAATGTGGATACAAGCAACAACAGAAAGAATATTATAAAAGTTATTTTAATAAACAAATATAAACTATTCAGCACAAATGACTAAAATATAAAAACCATATCATGACATATATACACAGACCATTACCCTGATATTGTTTTTTTTATTCTTAGTTTTTTTATTTTTACACAAACATATATTAGTTATACTGTCTACCTCTAAACTCCTGTAAAGCTTTTCTGCAATTCACAGCTGATGGGTCTCTCTCAATCTCTCGGAGTAAAACAAACAATATGTGCAGACATTACTGTATGGGAATATAGCCACTGATACACACTTAAACACAAACAGAAGCATATCTCACTGAAAGCTGCGCATATGTGTATTTGCGCTCATTGGAAATTGAGAACAGCCATAAAGTCCTGCCAGCTAACTGTTCTGCTGAGCGAGGTGACAAGAAGAAAAAAATTAAAATAAAACAGGCGCCAAGACTGTGGCAAACAATTTTACAATGCAGACCAGCTTACACACACACACTACAGATACCTAGATACATCAAACAGGGATGCTGTTTGAATATTTATATTGTTCAAGCAGCTTTTACATTATTGATGTATTTTCTAATCCAATAAATGAAGCCATGGTAAGCACAAGGGATGTCTTTAGAAAACATTACAATACACACATCGCAGACTTTTTTGTAAGTTAATTTTCTTACTTTTCCTCCCTTATGTTTAAACATGCAAGCACATGAAGTTGTATTTCAGTACTGACAGCTTCAATTAACCATTGTTAAGTCATTAACTCTTGGTAATGTTAGAGCTGTCAAGGCTTTAATTGTGGTTCTACACTGTACAGCACTCTGAATCAAACCACTTCTTTTTAACAAGGCATTTAACTCAGCATTTGACTTTCAGAGAGTCGAGTTACTCCTACTAAAGGGGATCGATGTTCGTTGACACAGTAGGAAAACATCTTTAAAGGGGTTTGAAGGTTATAGTGAGTATCTGTTTAAATGATGGTGTTGTGTTTATGTCAGATGTGCTGCTAATTTGAAACATACGGGAGCATAAACTCTTCAGGCAGTGTGTGAGGAATGGCTCTAGTGGCCCATTGAGCCTTGAGTTTAAGTCACATCAAAGAATGACCTTCACATAAATACACTCACACACAAACACACAGATGGTCGAGGTCCAGAGGTGCAGTTTAGGCTTGTGTGGGATCTGTCTTGTAAACGGCTCAAGAGGCCTTTGCGCACTCGCACACAGAGTCACAGAGACCTGTGTGTGTGTGTGTGTGTGTGTGGATAAACAGTTATGATTGATTTCAGCACCGTCGGAGGCAGTGGGGTTCAGCTCCCATGAGACACTGTGTAGCAAAGTGGCAGACAGACTTCACCTTTGAAGACAGAAGAATGTTTACGTGTGTGTTTCTGATCTGTGAACACAGGAATCACTCACTTTATGTCCAATTAGCAAATAAATCAAAAACAGGTTCAGGATGAGTTTGCATCTTCGTGTTTTTTAAAACCACAGACAGCAAAAAAATGTGAATATACAGACTCTAGACAGTTGGAAACAATCAAAGAAACACAACAAATAGCGTATGAAGAAAAACAATTTTTATAAACCCACAGAGGCCACATTTTTTTCATCCACACATAGACCTACAAACACTAATGGTCAAAAGTTTGGAATAATTAAGATTTTTTTGTCTTTCTATGTTTTTAAAATAAGTCACTTATGCTCACTAAGGCTGCATTTGTTTGATAATAATATAAATAACACTAAAAATGTGAAAATTTTTTACAATTAAATTTTTTTTCTATTTTAATATATTTTAAATTGTAAGTTATTTTTTTAGAATCCATAACTCAGTGTCACATGATTTTTCATAAATCATTCTAATATGATTTGCATTCTAATTATGTACAAAGGCATACTGCCATAGTATGTTTCTGTAAGTGTAATATTCTTTGATCCACACTGTTTTGTACGTGTTAAACCCCAAAGTGACTAAGAAAGTAGCGCACCTTTCCTCAAAAAAGCTGCACAATTTGAGGTAGCACAATATTTGTAGCACAAATGTCAAGGACGCCTTAAAATTTAATACTTACTATGAGCAATAATGATGCAAGTGGTAGTAAAATGGGAAGGAGGTGGACTGCTTCTAAAATAAAAAACCTGACTAGAAAATGTAATTACATTTGAACGAATTCAATGATAACTGAAAATTCCCTCCAGTGTGAATTACTCTCATATTAGTATAGCTACTTATACATCCTCTGGGGGACAATATGAGCTTTAGGAGCAAGAGAGGTGACATTTCCGCAAATACATCCATCAACGCTTCTTCCTGATGTGTCTGAGAGACCGATAGAGAGCAGAGAAAATATAGCTACCCTTCTCTCACCCTGACTGGACAAAAGTCAGCAGGAAACCCCCAGACCATGCAACTATCAAGTATACAACGCTCAATGGACACACACACATACACATACACACACACACACACACACACCTGAATATACAAACAGACAGGAATTCTAAATTGCCTGAAATATCCGGGTTTTGGCTTTGTTTTCCTATTGCCCTCTAAAGGCCTTATTCTGTGTATTTGTATTGCTTTGACCGCTTTTTGTAGATCCCACCTTCTCGCACGGCACAATTGGTTGATTATGTACAATGCCTGCACACTATTGGTCAACTATTATTTAATGATATTTCCATGCTTTAATCCCAATCAGTATCACAACAGCTTAAAAGTGAGTTTGTGAGCTAGTAGTTTAAAAGAGCATTCACACTAACAGCGATTTGAAAGTAGATTTGGAAGCTAAATTAACTAAATTAAGCACTTTAAATTAAGGGTTGCCTATAGCTTACTTATTAACATATTTATAAATAAAATTTCATGATAATTTCTACATATAATACATTTTTTAAAATATAACAAATTACATATAAAGTATATTGGCAGAACCTAGTGAAAAAAAAAATCAGTTTTTACCATTAAAAAGTCTCATTTTACCATTAAAATTCCCTTTTTTTGAAAACATCAATATGGTCACCCTAAAACACAAAGAAGGTCCGACATACAAATTGACAGGGTACCATGGTAATATTATTGGATATTACAATGCTATTTACAAGTTACATGAAATGTACACGATTTTCATGAGATTCCGACATGCTTCTAGGAATACCATATAATACCATATCATGTAAATATGCAAATATCATGGTACACACTGGCATCATACTGTAGTTTACATGTGGTTGCCATGGTTACAGGAATAATGTGAGTGAAGGGTGTGTGGTTTCCATGGTTGCAGTCAGGCATAGGTGAGCAGATTTGTGTGGTGTGGTTGCCAGGGTGCACTGCGGGTGAAGAGCTTTCATTAATGTGACCAAAAGGTAAGGCTAATGGACTGGCGGTTTACGGGCAAGGAGTGCGTGTTGGTGTATGTGGTGTGTGTGTGTACTGCTGCATACTGACTCCTAATAGTATTAATCCTGTGCATTTAAGGGAGTCAGTACTTATTGATTTCTCATTACTTCTGCTAACACAATCATGTGTGAGATATGTGTGTGTCAGATCGATATCAGTAGAGTGATTCCCCATTCCGATCATTAGATCTGCTTTGCCGATCAGTGTCTTAACATTGGAAGGAGGTTTTATATACAGAAACATTTATATGTCTACGACACAGACATGTAAACTAAGCATGTCAACATGAGGCCAATTTAACAAGGCTCAACACTAAAGAAAGCAAGGCAAAGAGGCAAAGTGAATGCAGTAATAAAAAAAAACGTATTGGGTAAAAAAGAAAGCTTTGTTCTAAACATCTATGATTTCTTTAGGCACTGGTTGACTTCAATAGAGTTTGGAGTTTGTATATTTCTAAGCTAATGGCACAGTAGTCTAAAAGAGCATTCACACTGAAAGCAATTTGAATTTGGATACGGAATTTACCAAAATTCAATTAAAAGAAAATTCAAAGTCGAAATGAAATGGAAGTGGCAACAGAACTTATCTTATTGGTATTGACATAAATCTGAGTGTAACAGATTCTCAAAAAAAAAAAAATGGTTCTATGTAGTATTTGTTGACTAAATTTTGCAATGTTTATGTTGCACTCAAAAACAGAGGCAAATAAATGTGATCTTGCAGGGATAAGTTTAAATGGACTAAAAGATCGGAGAAGTAGAGAAAGAAGTCTGTTGTTTCACTGGAAAATCAAGTTAGTTTCAAAATTATGAGGTCAAAAAAATGAAAGATGAACCATTTGCAATAAAACCAACAACATGGATTTGTAAAATAAATAGGGTGAGATTTTATTTCATGCTGACTTTAATGGCATTCTGGTTAAAGGGTAATAAAGTTCTTCCCACAATGATCTATAAATGTGCAAGGATAATAAAACATGCAACTTTAAAGTTTTTCTTGACAAAAGTAAATTTTTCTTGGTAATTACTTAATGGGATTACATGAATTTTAATTTCACTTCCTTTAAGTTAAATTGAAATAAAGTGTAGTTCATGTATACTAAATTAATTCCAATTCAGGATTTGGATTGAAATTTTAAAAGCATTCTCAATTCACTTCCAAATGGGACATTAAGTTCCTGACACATTAAGCCATGGTACTAATGTGGTTGATGCAGGTTTGAATCCAACCTGCAACATGTACTGATCCTGCCCTATCTTTCTCCAATGACCATTCTCTAGCTTCAAATAAAGAGATATAATTCAACAAACCCACTCCTATTGCATTCTGGGAATGCCTTTTACTTTACCTGCATGCAACACTGCCTTAAATTTGAGCCAAAATCAGGCATCTTAGAAAGTTGCATAATGTCTAAGTAGGCAGCTTGCTAGGGTTTGGAACAGGGCTAATGTCTTCACAGGAGAGATTGAGTAGGTGTGAGTGCGTGTGAGAGAGATCGGTTGCTATGAATGCTCTAATTAGCTCTCTGTACTTCCTGTAACTCCTGCAGTCGGCCTGTTAGCAACACCACGCACACTTCACTGTACCTTTCCATGTGTCAGTCAGGTCATGTGCTGCGAAGAGACCTACAGAAAATACCCTGTTAACTGTCACACACAGGCTGAGGAAACTCCTACCAAGTGCTTCTGACAAAATCAGCTCATATTTATATTCAAGTCATGATTATGAGTTACAGCGTTCGAATATAAACTCCTAATGACTCATTCATCTGAGTGACACGTTCTACAGCAGCCATTAACAACACAGACAGTGAGATAATATTTCTAAGCTAGTCTTATAAACTCACAAGCACATGCAGAGCTCACAGCGTGACTGAGCGCGAGCGTCGACAACAGAACCAATTAAAGCTGAACATGTAGTCGTGCGCGCAGGGGGACAGTTTTAATGTCACACTGGAATCACTTCTTCTCTCTGAAATATGAAGTCGCCTATCACCAGTAAAACTGTCTGCAGCTGAACGTGGTTTAATGAAAACCTCCGACTGCTATAAAAAAGGTTACTGAACTGCATTTTGTACTGAAATAAGAAATAAGCTTGTCTTTATCTACACACCGTGTTAACTGAACCAGTCCATGTGATTTCTGTGATCGTCAAAATGCACTTAATAGCTAGAGTTAGCTGCCTGCATTGCGACAAAGTAGGGCTGTGCCAATTATCAAACGATATGATCATGCGCATCTAGTCAGTAAAGCCAGTTTCGTGATTAGCGCTAAATCTCCATCACCTGTTTTCAAATAGGGTGCCATTTAATACACAGAGCCGTAGATCACTGACAAGCTATGCAATATCGAGTTCATTATCGTAGATGAATCGCCTTTGATAATGAATGTGATATTGCATAACTTGTCAGTGATCTACGGCTCTGTGTATTAAATGGCACTCTATTTGAAAACAGGTGATGGAGATTTAGCGCTAATCACGAAACCGGCTTTACTGACTAGATGTGCATGATCATATCGTTCGATAATTGGCACAGCCCTACGACAAAGTCGGTGAAAAAAATTCAAGGTGGCAGACAAAGTGAAAGAAATACCAATTTTAAATATACTAATTTAATTTAACACCAAAAGCAGTGACAAAATGCTAAATTCAATTAGGAAAGACTATTTTATAGAACATTTGTGTGTCATACATTTATATGCTAATTAGGTTAATGCTTTTAGCTTAGCAACATGCGAACATGAAACTCAATAGTGAGCTACGTGAGGAGTGCTATTTCTACGATTTCTAATGTAACTTTCTGAATCGGAAACTTATGAGGTACCATTTCTCTTAACTACAACTAAAACTATGAAAAAGTTTTCGTTAACTGAAATAAATCATACTTTTTTCCATTCAAAATGTTGCTTAAATTAGTTTTTGACATACTAAAATTACCAAAACAGAAATAAAAAGAAATTGAATCTAAACAGAAACATTTATCACAATATTAATACTATAATAGCACATAAATAACAATGCTTAGAAAGCAGCTGGCTGAATAGACAACTGACATCAAGGCAGCTCACTAGATTTTAGTTGCTACAAATTCTTCTACATGTTTAAACCTGGTGTGTTTTGCAAAAGATGCAAGATCTACTCTGCGAACGGTCACACCTGACACCCTACAATAAGAAAGAGGAGAACAAACCACACACAAACTTGATTCTTAATTGTAGAATGCTAAATGCGCAGAGAAAGCAGCCTACATATAGGGAAACCATATCCTGAAAGAAACAGAGAAAAAAAAAAAAGACAGGGAGAGGAGAGGCGCGTTCCCGACAGAAGAACAATGTTCTGTCAGAAAAGTAGGTCATCTTGTTGAGGGGTCAGAGAAAGGGCATCCACTCAATTCAGCGGAACTCTTCAATTCACACTCTCTCACACGCACACACACACACAGCTAACGAACCATCATTACACATGCAGCAAATACACAGGTGAATTCACTCATAGATAAACCCAAACAGTGTCTATCTTTGTATTGAGAGTATTGCACACTATAAAGGAAAAACTCCAAACACTGTCAGAGCTGTGGCACGGTGATACAGGTTTGAGTCCAACCTGCTACCAATCCTATTCTACCTTTCTCCAATAATCATTCTCTAGTCAACAAACCCAGCTCTATTCCAGAAACACTGCAAAGCATCTCTCTTACTCCATGTTTGCACCTGGTATTAACCGTTAGAAAACGCTCATCAGATGATGTCAGATTAAAATTATATATATGAGAAATAATTTAGAGATAATAACTGGGAAGCAAAAAATAGCATGTTGCTACCAGGTGTAAACAGGGCCACATACCTCCTTTAGCAATTGCTTTCTAATAAAAGCTATAGAGACAGTCCCAGAAGCAATTAGGGGCATAGTGGTGATCGAGGAGGTCTGGGATCTCGGTAACGTTGGTTTTTGGGTCACCCTGACTAGATTCTGAACTTTCGACCTCCATTTGACGTCACATCTCCAGCGAGTAAAAGTTAAGCATACGAAGCCGAGAAGATCTGAAACCATATGTCACATTACACAAAATACACAATCTGATGTCTCAGTGGAATATTTAGCTTTTAACAGATGGTTATTATCCGCTAATGTCTGTTTATCGCTATACTCGGTTTGTCGTCTGCATGTGTGGCCTCATAATTAATAATCAGAAGTTGTGACAGATTAAATCCATTAGAGAATATTGCAAATACTGGATTTAGTTACATTATGGGAGGCCTTTTTGAGTTCACAGAGCGAAAGAGGAAGATTTCTTCTGTTTGTGTCAATTGTCAATGTTAATCTACACAGTATTTTCATTAATAACAGACACACAAGCACACAGACAGAGTTTTGCATGAGAGATGATTCTTTCTTTTGTGTTCCACAGAAGAATACGGGTAATAAATGATGACAGAATATTCATTTTTGGCTGAAGCATTCCTTTAAATGAGCATTCATTGACTAGCCAGAACAAGAAAGAAAGCGAGGGAGAGAGAATTACAGAGAAAACATATCCTAGTAATTGTCTCAGAGATAAATCAACATGAAAAGGGTAATGTAGCTCTAGATTGTGTTGAATGTCTTTTGATCCATTCATCATTAGAGCATCTAACTTGGCCCAAATGAGAGATGGTTCAACCACCAGGGCTGTGGGGCTTCATTAACGTCACCCCACTGCTGTTCATTTATAAACATTAGACAACAATCAAACACAAACTCTCAGTGGCTGAAACCACAGACCACCAGCTACTACAAACACACTGACCCCTCAGAGGATCTTTCCAAAACAAACCATGTGTGCAGTGTGTGGATGAGCCGCAGGGTCTGGAATATCAGCTGTGTTATGATAATGGATAAAATAACTTCCAATATAAACCCGAAAGACGTATATAGCATCAAAAAAGACTTTTTTTTTGCACCTTTGACCTAAGATTTTGATGTAATGTAAAATTCACAACACACGCTCCACCCAGAGCCAAGTATTCAAACTTAGGCATGTTTCATATTAGAGTTTCAGTCTATTTTTGCCTCAGAAACACATTGAAAACGGATGATAAAACAATCTAGTTAATTCATCTTTTACTATACAGGTTTTAAGCACTATGCAGTCAATCCTCATGTTGTGTTCATGTCTTTTTCCTGAAGACGTTAGTTAATATTATGGAACTGGACTAAAACTTCATACAGGTTATACATTTTGTTTTTTGATAGTTTCTGCACTTTTTTGGGATTTGCTTTTACAACAGTGGTGTTCGTGGACAAAAACCAGCCTACAGAAAACCGCTTATAATTTTCTTGTTATGTTATATTATAACCAAACAATAATAATAGATTCGATCTTTTTATCAACTCTGTCTTGTCTGTGTGCACACTGTCAGTTTTCTCTTTGCACAATGTATTTTTCACTGCGTGAGAACATGATGTGTGGCGTGAGAGGCATGGTTTGTTGGACATAGCAACAGTAACGAAGGGGGGCGGGTCTTTGCGAAGGGTCAATTAGCACAGGTTTTGCATTTCTTTTTGGAACTGATTGATCATAGGCCTCATTGATCTGAGCTTGAGCTGAACATTGCCAAAATGATCCACAAATAATGCTTTTTTCATTTAGAAAACTGTCAACAACATCAGCATATTAACACCAAATTTTACATAACACTTATTAATATTCAGCAACTTGGCTTATCTTAATTATAGGAATATTTTTACTCAAAAATGAAATTCTGTCATCATTTATTCCCTCAGTCTGTGTTCACTGGATTTTCCAAACCACAGAGGTGGCCTTTTTCCTTACAATGGCACATCTGAATTCTGCTACCACTCATTGCTCTCCTCTTTACTCATTTATTTCTTTTAATTAGCAGTGGTCTCACACTCTCTTTATCCATCTGTAAGCTGTGAGTTTGTTTCTGACGCTTTGGTTTTTCTTAATCCGCGCTTTTTTTCCACGCAGCGTGCCAGGGAATGCTGATAATGAGCTTAAACCTGTGTGTGTATGCGTGTGTATGCATGTGTGTGTGAGTTCTCAGCATGAATGCTGTGGGATTAGTCAGATGTTTACCCTCTCTGTGTGTTTGGCTGTTTTAATTGGCCTCTGCAACATTCATTCTTTAAAATTCCCTACAGGGCTCATAGTCAACTCAGCAAGAGTGCACACACACACACAAACACACCGACACAAGTTCGTCAGGAGGAATGTTGATTACACAGGGGCTCCTTCGCTGCGGTGGGAGACCAGAGACACGGGCAGTGGCCCCATGGTCATCAGCTCAGATGTGAGCAGGAAGGGCTCAGATATCTTTGCTCATAACGACAGAGAAAAAAAAAAATACAGAAACGGGTTGTGTGTGTGCACATTGTCGTTCTCTCACTCAAATCTAAGAAGTCAATTTAATAAAACCTGAGAGAATCAAATCCCAGCTCAGAGAGGAGGGGTTATGAGTGGAAATGAATAAAAGAGATTGAGTTTAATTCATTTAAACTGCCCGTCTCGCTCTCACTCACACACACACACCCCTCTCTTTTTTTCTCTGATCTATTACATTTCTCTGATCCTTCCATTAACAATGAAATCCTCTGAGCAATTTAAGAAAAAACATATCAACAGATCACAAGAACACAGATTAAACGGATTACAGACTCAAAGATCACAAACACACACGTTCCAACAAAGCCACATCAAACCTGGTGGGTGGACAGAGACCCCGCAGAGAGAGAGAGATTTATAATTGAACTGACAACCTCAGACATCAGCCACATGCACTGCTTCATTAACTGTTGTTAGATTTATTTAATTCCATTGTCTTACATTTAATTAATTTTTTTCTTCTTTTTTTGTCACCATTTTGTGTGTATTTTGACAGTTTTAAACACACACACATACACATATTTCTGCATGTAATAAAAGTAATTAAGTAAATAAACGTAAGACATTAGTGAAAAACTTCAATATACACAGACATTCAAATTATGTATACACACATATATAAAGAGAGAGAAACCTTCACTATGCACAAACATCTCTCCCAAGACTCCTTACTTCGCATCTTAGTATCATCATTACACCTCAGCTGGACTTGAACTAGGTTTGTGTGTGTATAAGCCTTTTATCAGGTTTCAAAAAGAAGTTCTGCTGACTGAACAGATATATTTCTCATTTACTTAAACGTTCTGCACTGAGGGACTTAAACCATACTGCAGCTGACAGCCAGAATGCTACAACACTCTGATTTCTAGGTCAGATACTGTGTGTGTGTGTATATAAGTGTGTGCCCGGCTAAAGCTGTAACATTGTAAAAATGATTCTATTATTGTTAGATTTCCACTATAACCTCTTTCACAACTGATATCGTGAATTGTTCTGAGCGTTCGGAGACTAACCGATGCCTAGATTGCTTATGTTCTGGACCCAACTGTGCATTTCAAGTGTTTACACAATACAAGTTTATGCAAGAAAAAGGACTTGGTCGGTTCACTTTAGTTTAGGGCCAAATGAAAATGAGAAAAAAAAAACCCCTCTTGAAATGACCTTACGGCAACCCTCGCTAGTAGAAAAGTTTTATAAATGTGTCAATTTTTTTTAAATTAAAATCTAAAAATGCTAAATTTGTGTGCATTATGCTGATGCACAAAACTACATCTGAATGAGAAACAAGAAACATTACGCTCTGTTCAACAACACAACTTTAAATGCCACACTTAACTGTGAGAACATTCTCTATAATTAGGGTGATTGATTAAAGAATTATTATAAGATTAATATTAAAGGAAATGGTAAAGACACTGTTCACATTTGTCACAGTTGAAGAGGATTTGCTCCTTAAAAGTAAAGATAATGTTATTTTCCTACCATTTTAAAAACACTAAATAATGACTTCCTGTTGATGTCAATGTCATCATCATGGCATAAAATAACAGCTTCAATCAGTCTCAATATCTTAAAACATCATATCAGGCATCGGAAAGGGGCTTTTCCAAAGTCCACAGCTGTTTTAGCTACATGGTCTCAACTAATTTGATCTGACAGCCTGCAATAAAGCTGGTTGGCTAAAACTCAGAAAACAGGAAGCTATAAGATCACTATATATGCTATACTGTTTGTATAACACATCACACACACAATCCTACACAATGTTTCCTTCTGAAGCTCATAAAAACACACCCACCCACACATTGTGCCCCCTTTAAGATCCACTTCCCATGCAGATTTGTGAGGATAATTCCCACCGTTCCATTCTCTGCATCTCACTGGAATGACACCCATTTCCTGTTCCCTGAGGTTTCTTACAGGAAGTGGCCTTCCTGTCTCTCTCTGCGTGTATTTGTTTTAGTCTCAAGAAAACATGCAACTCTGACACAACCCAAACAAAACATTCTCACAAATCGGCTTTTATGAAAGCCCTCGAGAATGCTTTCAACACTTTACACAACTCAAGTAGAGTGTTTAGAACAGCATCTTAACTTCAAAATAGCAGGTTAACTCATTGATAGCTCAGGAAGTGGAAGGACTATGATATTTAAAAGTGATTGTGGTTACAGTAAATACCTGTCTGTTGTAGAGGGGTGTCCGTTGCGGGCGTTCTGTTTGTGTGTGTACGGTGAGTTCGGAGGCGTGTGGATCCGGTGGTATCCGCCGTGTTCCAGTGAGCCGATGCCGGCGTATGGGGGCTCCTCAGGAGGAAGTGAGGTCAGGGTTGACCGGCTGAAGTCTTGGATCTCTGCATAGTCTCGCTCTTTGGCCTGACGCTGACGAATCTCTCGCGTTTTAGCCTGGATCCTACATAGACATACATTAAAAAAGGAATGACAAAATATGCACAGATTAAAAAGAAAAAGCAGAAAAAAACAAAAAAGGAATTAAAAAAAAAACAACAACAGAAAAACAAGTAATAATGGACAGATTAGGATGAACAAAACACAAATGAAGACACGTCTTGATCTGCCAAGGAAAACATGACTTATAAATGAATGAAGTTCAATTTCGTACCAACCTAAATACCTGCTTGTTATAATGTTAATGCTATTAATATTAAATTAATTATTTTATTGGCATTTCTGGCATTTCTTTCTCTTTTTTTTATTGACGCTTTGAAAACACTGTATACAATAATATATACAATATAAATATATTTAAACATTAATATATGAAAATTCATATGTATATGAAATAATGTTAATATTACATAATTTTATTAGCATTTCTAGCATCTTAATTTTTACATTTTTGTCACTTTTTGTTGTATACTGATGCTTTGGCAACACTGCATGATAAAATACATACAATGTAAATATTCCAAAACATATTCATATATAAATATGCATATACACTACATGGACAAAAGTATTGGGTCACCCCCTTCTAATGAACAGATTTGACTACTTTAGTAATTTCCATGAGTACAAATCTTAATATTAAAGCATATAATGATATTCTAGGGAATTGTGTGCTTCTAATTTTATAGCAACAGTTTGGTGTTTGGTGATGAGTTTTGGGTTCAAGATCTGCATTTAAAGTCACACCAGAGGTGTTCAGCTTGGATTAGGACTTGGCTTTCTGCAGATCAGCCAAGTTCTTCCACACTGACTAAATCAATCATTTCTTTTTGAACCTTGCCTTATACACAGAGGCATTGTCATGTTAGAATAGAAAAGGGTCCTGTCCAAACTGTTGCTATAAAATAAGAAGCACACAATTCCCTAGAATATCATTATATGCTTAAACATTAAGATTTGTACTCGTGGAAATTACTAAAATAGTCAAACCTGTTCATTAGAAGGAGGTTACAACACTTTTGTCCATGTAGTGTATGCATATTAAATAAATGACAGAAAATGAGTGTGTGTGTGTGTATGTATGTAAATAAATAAATATTTATGCATATCTGTATATATTTAAGACAACAGAAACTTTATAAAAAAAACACAAAGAAAGATATTTTGAAAAATGTCAAATTTTTTAATGCTGTTTTAGACCCCACTGACTGCAATTGTATAGACAAACATTATTTTTTTGTGTTCCAAAGAAGCAAGTCATGAAGCGATGCCAAAACTCATTTTTTTGTGAACTATCCCTTTAAACCTAAAATCAGTAGTTTCTTCATAAAGGACCTAAAAACATACTGAAACACCTTTCTAACCTCCATCAAAAGCAAGATGATAAATGAGTGTGTACGAGAGAGAGAGATTAAGAAAAAGATTGAAAGAGTGGGGATTTCTCAGCAGGGTCTCACAGGACAGAAGGGAAAACGGGAGGGGGTTCACATGGCATTATTAATAAAACAACATGAACATACACACACCTGCAGGTGAACATTCACATGATGAACTTAAAACGACTAAAACATATTAGGCTTAGCTAAAGCATTAGTATGCAAACACACACAAAATATAAAAGCATCATAATGCTTTAACAAAACACCATGATGACACAAACAACAGGACTGAAACAATCACTGAGGAAGAAGGTTAGAGGAAGTGGGTACGGCTGGCAGGTAAAGTGTCAGGAAACGCCTCTAATTAGAGGCTGATGATAGTTAAGATTAGCTCTGACTCTGTGTGTGTGTGTGTGTGTGTGTGTGTGTGTGTGTGTGTGTGTGCGCATACCTCTCTTGTTCTTGTCTCATTCTTTGCATCTCTTCCTCCGATACATGAGTTTCCTCTGCCTTCCACTTTGGACCATCCAGACGCTCGTCCTTACGGTATTTCCCGAACCTTAAACACACACACACACACACACACACACACAAACGCATGTCACAAGTTGATGGTATGTAACAATTCAGCATTCTTCTCAATTAACTGTTCAAAAGCCCAATAACAGTTTATTTCAATTTTAAAAAATATAGGCCTAAATATTTTTTTTGGAAGTTGCATTCAAAAGCTTATTGATTCAAAATACTAGTCACGTGTCCCTTCAATTGTAATGGACATTATGCTTCTGAAAAAAGCTCTTAAACCTGTCTGCTCTAATTAAACCACCGTTAAAGCTCTTAATCCATCTATTCTAATTCATTTAACAAACTAATCACTGTTTTGCAACTCTGCAAAGCAGAAAGCGCGGAAAGTCTTCTCTTCTCTGCAAATCTTTGTTTTATCAAGCATATCGATTCATTAATATTCCGCTGACATGGAGGACTGAAGTGTGTGCGAGAAAGCTGAAAGGAGTTTCAATACCTTTGTATGCCTATGAGTTCTGATATTCGGCGGAGCTCATTAATATGTAGAGTTCTCATTAATATGTAGCAGGTATCTTTGGCTCAGTGAGGCAGATGACATCCATTAAAACACTCCACTGCCCCAGAAGCAGTCTAAAATATTTGACGTTTTCAAAAATGATTTATCTATTGCTGACAGATTCAAAAAGCTTCAATTGAGCTGCGTTCTTGCTTTCTCTCCCCTCCAGTCTTCTACACTAAACTTCATGGAAACTCAAACTTTTCCTTCGTGTCTTGGATGTGATTGTCCATTCTGCCTAGAGCTCAGGAACATACTGTCACTCTACAGAGCACACAAACCTACAGCCTATCAATATTAATGATTAGATTTCAATCCCATTATTTTTTATTATTAGTACAGGAGGTCTGAACACTAGTGAGATGCACTGCTTTCTACATACAGGTACACTGCACTACTTCAAAAGTTTGGAAGGTTTTTAAAAATATATATTTTTAATAAAATGCATTTAATTGATCAAAAGTGATATTTTTTTAAATACTAAACAGCACAACTACTGTTTTCAACATTAATAATAAGTTTCTTGAGCACAAAAACAGCACATTAAAATGATTTCTGAAGGATCATGTGACATTGTCTGGAGTAATGATGCTGAAAATTCAGCTTTGCCATCACAGAAATAAATTACATTTAAAAAAAAAAAAAAAAAAAAAAATTATATATATATATTATATATATATTATATATATATATATATATATATAAAAGAAATGTACTATTTACAATATTACTGTTTTTACTGTACTGATACATTGATCAAATAAATGCAGGCTTGGTGAGCATAAGAGACATCTTTAAAAAACTTGGAAAATATTACTGGCGCCAAATTTTTAAATAGTAAAAAGCTTAATTAACAAAGTTTAATTAAACTTTAATCATGTTGTGTCTAGCTACTATATGATGTAAACACTGTAAATTAACATTTTCAATTAGATGTTTTCTATCAACACTTTTCAGTAATTAATATTTTTAATCAATATTTTTTTTTTTTTTTTTTTGAATTTCATGCATTCTGGGACTATAACCGTCAAAGACATCTAATGTTTTGGCTAAAACAAAGCCTTCTTAATTTACGAGGCAGCATGAAGCTTGCTAAGGCAATTTCGGTGTTATTCTGTGTTATTTTGAACACCCTAGCAACCACCTAACAACACACCAGAAACCACCCAGAATACCTTTGCAACAGCACTGCAACCTGCCACCTTAGTAATGTGCTGGTGAGATTTGCCTGTCCAAACACCACTCATTTCCTTCACTCACATCTTTCACCAGTTTTGTTGCTCTGTCTATTGTTGGCAGAGTCTTTGAGACAGAAACACGCCTATGATGCGTCGGTGGGCAGCTCACTAGGCTTTTTATTCTATTGTTGGGTTTTGAGGTAATTAAGGACATGAAGAAAAAAGTGCTCGGGGCTCATCTGCGCTCTTATCATCATTATTCTTAGTCTCTTTTATCTGACACAAAAAGCTGTTCAGATCTGCTTTTAATTACCTGAACATCTCTCCAAGACCCTTGAGCATTCCTTTCTTTGTTTTACCCTTCTCTTTCTCTGGCTTCTTTTTGTCCTTCCCCCCTTTTTCTTTCTTCTTGTCATTTTGAGGCTGGTTGCCATTGATCAGCTGTTGCTCGGTGACGGGAAGCGGAGTGAGATCAGCTACCGTGGAAACCGAATCCCGCCCCGATCGAGAGCTTCCTTCAGTGTCCTCCTCCACTAATAGGAAAAAAAAGAAAGGGAAAGCTGTTATTATCAGTCATAATCAACGAAATTTGAACCAGTTAATCAAATTAACAGCCGTTATCTCAACATTTGCCAAATTTTAGAGCATTCGCTGATTAAACCAATCAGTAGCAGCCGTACATGTGTCCATGCACTCCTCTTCATCCTCATTGGCTGCTGGCCTGTCATACGATTTGTCAATCGCGGCCCGGAAGCTCTCGTTGCAGCCCCGCCCCCGTATGATGCGTGGCCGTGGCCGGTGAAAAGGCATGTCGCCGTTGAGCGTCACCTCAGCGACGGCAGTCTGTAAACTTTCCAGAGAGCTGGATTTCTTTAGACCGAGAGACGGGCCAACATCATGTGAGGAAGAGCCTGAGGAAGAGTTCGCTAGTTAAACCACAAAGCACAATCAACTAGTCATGCATGCAGTCTGTCTGCCACAAATCTCAACCGTAACACTGATAAAAGCAGCTAGATTTATCTGAACGTTATGTGGAGTGTGTGTGTGTGTGTGTGTGTGTGCGCGCGCATGAGCTGCTATCGTATGTAGTCAGCCATGAAGACGTGAAGATGTGTTTCTGTATTAAGTGATGAAGATAAATGAATGTAAGTGGAGGCCAGGAAAGATTGCGTGAATTTATCTTCATCACGCAGCGCTGCCTTATTGAAGCGTGTGAGACCTCCCCTGCTATTTTTAAATATACAGTTGTGTGTTTGTAATATTGCAATATTACAATAAAATTGATAAGATTTAATAGGATTTTCAGAACAAAATGCTTTACAACACCACTACAACCTGTTGTACCTCCATGGCAATAAAATACAAAATACAATAATATATGAAAAGAAAATATATGTAAAAATGAAAATAAAAGGGGTCAGTGAGATTTTTATTTTTTTTTAAATAAATTAATACTTTCAATCAGCAAGGTTGCATTAAACTGATTAAAAGTGACAGCAAAGACATTTATAATGTTACAAAAGTTTTTATTTCAAATAAAATGCTGTTCTTTTGAACTTTCTATTCATCAAAGAATTCTGAAAGCAAACATATTAAGCAGCACAATTGTTTCGAATATTGATAATAATAAGAAATTAATTAATTGATAATAAGAAGAAAATTCTTAAGCACCATTAGAATGATTTCTGAAGGATCACATGACACTAAAGCCTGGAATAATGGTTGCTGAAAATTCAGCTTTGCCATCGCAAGAATAAATTACATTTTAAAAATAAATAAGAAAAAGTTATTTTAAATTGTAATAACATTTCACAATATTCACATTTTACTGTATTTTTAATCAAATAAATGCTGGCTATATAAGCATAATAGACTTCTTTCAAAAATATTAAAATTTATTTACATATAAATATCAATTGTGTATTTTAGTGATTTCTGCGTCATTTCGTTGCTAAATTGCAGAGTATGAATGCTGTAACCTGTTTTTAAGCCGTTCTGTTTATGAGAGTGGTGACAAACGGGACTAGGAAAGTAATCAGTGATGAAACAGCAGGAAAAAATAATCTCAGCACTGAAGAAAAACAGTTAAACAGGATTTAATAATCCTTCAGTGTGGAATAGAAGTGAGTGTGTGTGCAGGAATAGAAGTGCAGGAGTGGTCATGCTTACCTGGGTGGTTTTCTGTGTAGTGTGTGAGGTTAATCTCATCAGCCACTGTGTGAGGGGCACACACACATACACATACATTGACAGGACGGTTAGTTTGACCATTCAACATGCAGCAAGCAACCAGGCAAGTATCACCATCAACAAATCAGACGACAGAAACAATTAGTCAGTGCTCATTAACAAAACGGTGTGTTTCCACAGTTATTCTGCTGATTCAGAGTTAGCACTTTTCCACTGAGAACGTGCCGGTGCCCAAACTGACCTCATTCCACACTTTTCCCTCCAAAGAAAAGGTGCTGATCTCAAAAGCGGGAAATCACTAACGTCAGACACCAAAATTATGCAAAACTCCAAATAAATGCAAATGTGAAAAACTCCAAATAAAACACACACACATTGTCGTTTGGCTCTGGAGTCAGTGGAAACACTGAGCAGATGTGCAGAAGGTTCTGCAGGATGTCTTGTCTGCACACTGGCACCAGCTCCATTTCAGTGGTAAAGTGGTAAGTGAGGAACATCCAGCAGAATTGGATGAGTGGAAACAGTGTTCAGATTAGAAAGCACATGCACAAGGGAGACCAGTGCAGACTTAGTGACGGTGGAGTGGTGAATGGTGATGCCCAGAATGAGAGGCATTCTGAGAAGTGCTCTTATAAAGAGAGGAAAGTAACTTGAGCAATGGATTAGATTTCGGGGTGGGAATTTATTTACTGGGACTGACCTTTAGAGTATCTAGGCCCAAGCACTGTGTTTGGGACTGATCTTTATAGAGTATTTAGATCCAATTACTGTGTTTGAGATGGAGATTTAGAGTATTTATGTCCAAGCACTGTATTTGGGAAAGACCTTTAGAGTATCTAGATATAAATAATGTGCTTCGAGTAGATGTTTAGAGTAATTAAGTCTAATTACGTGTTTTGAAGACTGACCTATTCCAATTACTGTTTTTGAGATTGACCTCTCAGTACTGAACAGTACTGAAGTCCAAGAACTGTGTTTGGGACAGACCTTTGGTGTATCTGAGTAATATGCTTTGAGTTGATCTTTAGAGTAATTAGGTCCAATTACTGTTTTTGAGATTGACCTTTAGAGTATTTAGGAACAATGTGTTTGGGGCTGATATTTTGATCCAAGCACAGTGTTTGGGACTGATTTTTACAGTTTTTTTAGTCCAAGCACTGTGATAAGAACTGGCTTTGAGTGTATTATAGATTCAGTCACACCGATTGGGTCTGACCTTTAAAGTATCTAGGTCCAATCACTGTCTTTGAGACTGACCTTTAGAGTATCTGGGTCTATCTACTGTGTTTACTGTGCTCTTACAATGTGACTAAAGGTCATTTTTAAGACTGACCTTTAGAGTATCTAGGCCTAACTACTGTGTTTTGGGTCGATGTTTAAAGTATTTAAGACCAAACACTGCATTTAGGATTAATCTTTAGAGTACCTAGGTCCATGCTCTTGGACTTGCGGGTCTTGATGATGTCAAGTTGGCTCGCGTCTCCATACTGCTTGGTGCGTTTCTCAGACATGCTTTGTCTGCCAAAGCCTTCCCTCTGAAACACCCCCTCGTCATTAGCACTGGAAGTGCTGAGGGAAGGAGAGAGAAAGAGAGAGAGATTAAATCACAGTATAGTGTCCAGCCCTTGGCCCTGTTCTAATAACCGAGGATCCTTTGACAAACAAAGGAAAGGCCATGGACTCAATTACAGCAGGAAGATCGTCAGACGAGTCAGAAAGTTGATGCTTGAAATAGAAACAAAAACAATAGATACTTCAATAAATAAATTACAAAACTTTCTAAACTGTCCACTTTTTATTTACCTGTCAGGAAGCTCTTGGTCCCAGGGTGGCGGCGGAGGCGTCTCCACAGCGAAACCCATGTCATCATGAGAACTGGATGAGGATTGGTCAGACAGCTGAGTGGGGAGAACATGTGGCCTGTCGTCTTCAATTATGATCATGTCATCCTGAGGCATGTTCACCGTTGGCGAGAGCTGATAATGATCTACAGCAAGATAAGAGCAGGAAGGGGTGTAGGGACAATCAAATTATGTTATTAATATACAGTAATCAAGTAATAGAGCTAATCCTGATCATGGTGGGGGTTTCGTGATGTGCAGATGGTAAAAATAAAGATGACAAAGTGTTATTTATAATTCATGCAAAAATAAATCACCTCATTTTGAGCAAAGCAGGTCAAAGTCACAGAGAATCACGAGCAACAGTGAATCATTTGTGTCGTACTCTGCATGTCGAGAGATTTACAAATTAAAGACATGGTGTAGTCCACTTCCCTTGGATATGCTTGCTTGCTCTTACATAAAGCCTGGAAGCAATTTGCATGGCTGATTTTCTATATCATCTCGTGCAAAAAAAAAAAGAAAAAAAAAAAGAAAAAAAAAAAACACTTAAATTGGCACTTTTTCCAGTAAATACTGAGAAAGTATGCATTTTAGAGAGATAGTGCTGTTAGCTTGTTTGTGTTTTCAATCTGCTCAGAAATTTCCCACCCTAGTCTAAAATAAAGCCCATGAGAAACACTTTATTTTTTCCTGGTACATACTTCAATAAGTGAAACCGTGTGGGATGTAAACGATCACAAAATGCACTACAGTTGGGAACAAAGTGCTTTTTTTTAAAGAAATACTGGAACCAAACGATTCTATTCACGCTCTTTAGCTTGTTAATGGTTCTTGAGTATCTTTTTCCGTTAAACACTGTACTTTTATTTTTCCAATAGAGATTTTAAAAAAGGTTTCATTAAAGCATAATAAGTCATGAATCAAACCATAACATTATAAACTTGGATTTGAAGGAAAAAAGACAGATCCAAGAGTGTGTACTTTACGGTTTTAACAAGGGAAAGAACTACAAACCCATAAAGCATTGAAAACTAAATTTTTGAATTAAAAACAGTGGAAAAACATAAAAATATAGGTGCATTGGTGGAGATTTCTTTACAGAATCATAGGTAATGTAGTTTTTCCATTAGGAATTCTATTGTTAAACATGTTTGTTTAAAAAATTGAGTTGAAATGATGTGGGTTGATAGCCATTGATTAACAACCTCACAGTTCACAGTACCTCTGTCTTTTTAGGGTTTATAAATTATCACAAAAAAAAAAAACAAAACAACAAAAAAAAAAAAAAATCAATTTACCAACGGCAAAAATGAATGGGATTTTTACTTCCAGAAGGCAACTAATGCATTCTAGTTCTCTCCACCACACAAATACCTAATACGCTAATTAATTCAAAAACCAATTCAAACCTTCATAGCATTTGAAGATGAGACATTAACCTGCTGTATGTTCATAGAGAACCTCACTCAAGTAGATCTAAATCCAATCAGCACACAAACAACAACATTACCCCATTACTAACACATTTCCTGTGGAGGGTTTAAAAACAGGTCTTTAAATGTATGGACACATTCTGATCAGAGCGAATCTGCATCTTCCTGCAGGAGTGCTTGTGGAGAGCGAGCAAGTGAAAGCCTGTCTGTGTGAGTGTAAATGGATGGTATGGTATGAGCATGACTTTGCATATATATTGAGGAAATGCAAAAGCATATGCACGTCTGTGTGTGGCACCCTGCTACTGTCATTTCCCATGAGTGGATTCAGTTGTTGACAGGCAAGATAACAGCTCCAGCTGGGCTCTCTCTCTCACACAGAGAGCTCTCAGTGAATCTCCACAGCTCTGCATCTGTTTGTCCAGGGTAACACTCATATGTTTTGTGTTAGACCACATGTTTCATACACACTGCAGCCCAGAGATGCCAATTCTACTTCTGAAACCTGATGCTGCGTTCAAATGTGATTGCAGAGAGCATCTGGTGATGGTTAACTTGCAAAATAATGCAAATAATTACTTTCTTGGGGGGGAAAAATTAAATAATGAATACCCAAACCCATTTGTTCTGATATATATGCTTACGTATGTGTGACATTTTAATGAAGATATCTATCTATCTACCCATCCATCCATCTATCTATCTGTCTGTCTGTCAACATTATAAAAAACATTAATTCATTTAATTTAATTTATTCATTACTTTATTATATATAGTGAAATGACAATAAATTTCTCTAAATTTAGCACTGTTCTTCAGAAAAATCCTCCATGTCCTGCGGAATCTTCAGTTTTCCAGCATCTTTTGCATATTTGAACCCTTTTCAGCAGTGACTGTATGATTTTGAGATCCATCTTTTCACACTGAGGACAATTGAGGGACCCAAACACAACTATTAAAAAAGGTTCAAACATTCACTGATGGTCCTGAAGGAAACACAATGCATTAAGAGCCGGGGGGTGAAAACTTTTTGAATTTGAAGATCAAGGTAAATTGTACTTAATTTGTCTTCCGGGAAACATACAAGTATCTTCTGTTGCTTCCGAAGGGCAGTACTAAATGAAAAAAAATTATATTTCTGCAAAATAAGAAAAATTTGGACATCTTCATCCTGTTCAAAAGTTTTCACCCCCCGGCTCTTAATGCATCGTGTTTCCTTCTGGAGCATCAGTGAATGTTTGAACCTTTTTTAATAGTTGTGTTTGAGCCCCTCAATTGTCCTCAGTGTGAAAAGATGGATCTCAAAATCATACAGTCACTGCTGGAAAGGGTTCGAATATGTAAAAGATGCCGGAAACCTGAAGATTCCGCAGGACATGGAGGATTTTTCTGAAGAACAGTGCTCAGTTTAACTGTTCAGAACAAACAAGGGACTCATGAACAACCATCACAAAACAAAACACAGTCATGGATCATCCAGGTACACACACACACACACACAGTATTAAGAACCAAGAGTTCACAAACTTTTGAATGGGGTTATTTTAATAATTTCAGCTATTTTTTTGTCTTGTGGACTAAATGTAATCATCTTTTATATAAAATATCTTACTCAGGACAGTACTAAATAAAAAATAACATTTTGTATGATCTCACTTATTTTGTTAAAATTACTCACATTTTCACAGATTCTGCAAGGGGTTCACAAACTTTAAAGCAGCACTGTATATGATTGATCTTTTAAAAAGTAAACCATTAAAAAAATAGAAAAAGACATTTTACATGGCTTTTGAAAAGACCAGCTTAAACTGACAAAAAAAAACTCATCAGGTTACACTAGCACAGAAATGACACATTTAGACCTTTAAGTGTGCTGGTGTTGTAACTCACTCATTTTACGATTATTTGTGTTGGCTTGTGGCCTCAGGTTGTCATCAAGCCCCTCGATTCCGTATAGCGAGTGTGAGATCCGTCGCTCATGGTCATCAGGAGACGGGCTCAGGGACCGCTCTAACCCTCGAGGACTGCATCGGCGCTCACCCTGACAGAAACCAGAACAACAAGAAGAACATCATAATTCAAATCACACAACCTCTGAATTTAACTTCTGAGAGATTTAACTGGCTATGATTTATGTTGTGGTGACCAAGTGGTCAGAATCAGCTCTGGTGGGCTCGGTCTCATTCAGATGCAGACACTGAACACTCAGCATGATGGGAAAATCTTGTGCAGTTATGATCCTGCTCTGGCTAAGACAATTACCATCATCATCGGCCAAGATTTAATAGCCCAGTGACACAAAAATGCATGAGTCCATCATAGTTTTCCCCTCAGAATTACAGAAAATACTTCTAGAAAGCCCTTGTGGATAAATTTGCGAAATGCAGTGACCTGATTGCCTGGTCTTTAAAAAGATCAGACGTTCTCTAGAGAGAGAAAGAAAGAAAACAGCACGTGGTCGACCTTAATGTGTGCTGAAGTAGGTTTGATGCTTTTTCTGTCTGTTTTTAAATTCAAAGCAAGACTAGAGGAAATAAAATGTGTCATAAAATGACCAATAATGAGAGAGAGTTGAGATGTAGCAAGTTTATTCCTAATAAAATGTTCTTCAATGTTTTTAATGGAATGCCGTTTCATTTCATCTACATAACTAATACATGAAGCACTATTCACACCTTCAGATGAACAGTGATCAAAGCTGTCAGACTCTCATCTGCTTGACTCTTCTCTCTTTACCTCAGGGCGTTTGTTGATTCGTCTTGCCACAATCAGCTGAATCATCCCTCGCTTGTTGCCCTCCGTTGACATGGACTTGCGCAGCGTTTCCATGGCATCCTGGTTTGTCTTCCCTAACAACGACTCCCCATTGACTGCGATTAGCTGATCGTTGACTCGCAGCCTTCCATCCTACACCAGAGAATGAGATTATGAAGACCATTCATACACCATTCAAGACTTTTAATATGCACACTGTGCTACTCATAACAAAACTTTAAGACAACGACCACTAACTGGTCAATCATTTATATAATAATCTTATAAACATTAATCAATTACAAAGAATACCATTTAAAAGTCAGTAAGATATTTTTAAAGAAATTAATACTTTTATTCAGGAAGTGTGCATTAAATTGATCAAAAGTGACAGTGAAGACATTTATAAGGTTTCTTTTTTAAATAAATGCTGTCCCTTTGAAATTTATTAATCCAAATTGATTATGAAATTAAATTATTGCAGTTTCCACAAGAATATTACGCAGCACAACTGTTTTCAACATTAATAAAATTAAGAGATGTTTGTTGAGCCCTAAATCTGCATATTACAATGATTTCTGAAAAATTATGTGACACTTATGACTGGAGTAATGGCTGATGAAAATTCAGTTTGCACCAGAGGAATAAATTATATTTTAAAGTATAAAAAAAAAAAGTTTTTAAATTCTAATAATCTATATTTCGCAATATTTTACAGCATTTTTGATCAAATAAAAACAGCCTTGGTGAGGCATAAGAGACTTGCTTTAAAAAAACAACCTCAAACTTATGAACGGCTGAGAATTTATATTAATATTTTCATGATGGAAAAAATATAAAAATATCTATAAAAAAATATTAAAAATATTTAAAAATTATATATTAAAATATTTTTTCCACAAATTTTTTTTTGCCATAATCATGAAAAAAAATTTTTTTCCGAACCTTGCATGCTGCTCCTCCGTTGATAATAGCCTTGACGAAGATGCCCAGGTCAGCGTGGTTCTCCTTTGACCTGTTACCCTTGACACTGACTCCTAATCCCGCCGAGCCAGAATCACTCAGAGGCACTTCCAGCGTCAGGAACTCACGTGTCCCGTCTGGGGTTAAGACCAACTCCTCATCTTCTACCTTCTACAGAAACAGACAGAGACATTACTATAATTATTGACCGTATAGAAAGAACTAAAACTTGGTTGTCAAATGGCTGTTTCATTTACTTTATCAAAATAATGATTTAGATGGAAAACAGGAGAACAAGGATAGCCTGGAGAAACAGGTTCATTAGAAAAAAATAAATATCTTCACGTTAAGACACTATCATGGTTTGTGACCTCTTAGACCGAGCGCACACTACAAATCGGTTGTTCAGAGACTATTTAAAGACATTTTCTCACCCTCATGTCGTTCCAAACCCATATGACTTTCTTTTCTCCGTAGAACACAAAAGGAGCAATTCTCAGGAAGCCTTATCTGAAAAGAGTCACTAGTGCAATTCTTCAAAATGTTCTTTTTGTGTTCCACAAAAGAAATAAAGTCACACAGGTTTGGAACGACATGAGGGTGAATAAATGATGACCGAATTATCATTTTTGGGTGAATTTTCCCTTGAAAACATGACAGGATAGCTCGTTTCTATCTTGCAGTGTGCAATAGACTTTAAACACTATGAATCTCTGCACAGTTTTACATTCAAGTCACTCTCCTGTCTATTACTATGTCCCTGACACACACAGCTGCCATTTTCACCTGCTTCTGAAGGAAATGCAGCACATGTAAATGAGGCGGGGAGGGCAGCTTTCATGAGAAATGATGCCCACCAAACCTCTGCTCTCTGATTCAGACACACAGATAATAAACCCATTACGTCTGATGCTCTTCCGACCTCTCCAGTGACTCCCTCATGTTAGCGGCTGTCAGTGCGTGAGTGTTTGTGTGGGAGAGAGAGAGAGAGTGAGAGAGATGAGACAGCTTTAACAACCATCTACTGAGTGACTGCTCTATAAAGTCTATCTTTATTGAGCTTTAATCACCTTCACTTTAATGTAACAACCTCCGACACACACACACACACACACACACACACACACACACTTGTGCCCAGAAGGAAATGGATGGCTTTCATTTAGTTCTCTCCTGCTCTCTGGACCGCCACTGTTAAAGCAGATCCTATCAGCCTTGAGAGGTTAATGCACAAACAGCGGCGGGAGAGACAGAAAGAGGAAAACAGACAAAAAGAAGAGAGAAACAGGATGAGCTCACAATGAGCTTTCACACTCACAGTGTTTCTGAAGCATAACAGCTGCAGCTCTATACAGACCAAATGTTCGAATTCAAGGTGCCCATGTCACATTTAAATCAAATAACCGCGATTAGACTTAATAATCACAACCAGATGAGTATGCAATAATAATGACTAATTTACTGAGAAAATCACAGCAACATAAGTCTATTAACACAGCAGAAAGATACAGATTGAGATACAGAGAGAGTAAGTCAGATTAAGTAAAGGCTTATAATCATCCATAAATGACTGAAAATGAAGTAATTTACTCACCCGCATCATCTCAAACCTGTATGACTGTACTCTTTCTTCTCCAGAACACAAAAAAATTGCCCATGCAATCAAAGTCAGTGGGAACAAAAACATCACTGGGCCCTATTGATTTTCATTGTATTCATGGCCGTAGCCAGCTATGAGGTTACCGAGGTCTGGACCGCAGCAAATTTTTCATGTTCAAAAATAAAACCTGTTTTCTGAATGACTAATTTAAAACTCCTTATATGAGTGTCTGCATGTACAGCTAATGCAATTTAGACAGTATGCTAGAATTTTTAATGCTCATAGTGTGAAAATGATGGAGAACTACACGTTGCTGCGAGACACTGGTGAAGTAGTTGTGAGAGAGGTCGTGGGCGCAGCCTTTACCATGTTGCCAGATCTGGCTATTATAAGCATTTTAGTCCTTGTCTTTTCCTCTTAATTTGACACTTTAAAAAGATAATAAAGTGGGAAGCTGCAGTTTAGAGTTAGCGATATCTTTACCTTTTCAATAGTTTTTCACAAATTATGATTTATTTTATTTATTTTTTGTTTTTTCTTTGTTTTCATAGCAAAATCTGGCAACACTGCATCGCTTGCACAAAACTGACAGTAATTAAAAAGCCCACGGACAGGTTATTGCTGACAGGATTCCACATTCAGTAAGGCAAAAAAAAATTTAAAAAAATCATGATATTATCTAAAAAAATTATATAAACGCCATCAAAAAGAGTAGCATTTAACACTAGTACACAGATCTGTAGAACAAGTAGGTTACAGAATGAAACGAAATATGCAAACACTGGCCATGAAGAAGTCTACGCCATTAAGTTTAGATGTTTAACTTTCCCAAAGTCATGCTAAAACATTCATAAGAGCACTAGACAAAGTTATCATCTATATAGCAATGGCTATCAATGAAAACCATAACAGTAATAGTATTGTTGCATGAATAATAAACAAATGATAAAATTATCCACCCCTAACCTACAGTAAAATATTAACAAACTGCGATGCAATAAATAAGGTCTAATTTAACCATGTCTATCCCCCCCAAAACAGAGAAAACATCTTTCACAAACATCTAAAAGTCTGTCTCTTTTAAAGTTTTTAGTGTATGAATTGTATTTGTAGGTGTTATAATCGCACAATTCCACACTTCAAACCCTGGCTACGGTTATGATTGTATTTCCAAAAAAAAAAAATTATTTTGTGTTCAGCAGAAGAAAGTAGGTCATACACTTTTGGAACAGCATGAGGTTGAGAACATGAATTTTCATTTTTGGGTAAACAATCCCTTTAAGAAACTGTAAGTGCTGGATCAGGATCATTAAAGCACATCAGAGACACATGCACATTCTTTACTGACAACAACTGCACTGAACCTCTCTGTTAGCAGTTCTTCACATGTACAGATGTAGAGAAGTATGAGCATGTGTGAAGATGTGTGTACAGTTCTTACCCATTCTCTTGTGTTCTGCATTGCTGGTTCTGTGTTCTAAAGAGAGTGAGGAAGGAGAGGACTATGGTAATACTGCAACTGAAACCCTTGATGCTAAAAACAAACATGCACACAGTGCAACCAACGATGGATCTTAATATCACTCCACCTGGGGTTAATATCATAGAGGGTGAATTCAGTTCAATTAGATTTTTGTCTATGATATGAATGTGAAAAGTGACCCAATTTTACCTGAATTGACCCTTTTCGAACTGAGGTAAAACAATGATGTTTTTAAAACACTAGAAAAATGAAGAAAGCTAAAATGAAAATGGTAATGGTAAAAAGCTAACCGAAATAAAATAATCAAAAAGAAATAGTCCTCTTTATAGAGCTCTTACTGAAATGCAAATGACAAGAGGGTGTGAGGAAAATGTGAAATTGCAAAACTTAACCTTGACTCAAACACACTACTTGTCAAACAAGCGTGGTGAGACTCTAAATGTCAGAGATGCTGTTCGATATAGTGATGGACAGTTTTATGAAGACATTAGCAGGAGGATTTCACACCTCGACACTCTCATAACTGTCACTCAAACACACACACACACACACACACACACACGCACACACACACTCAGAGCGTTCCTCACCATCTCTCTGGGTAGAAAGGCCTCCTCCTGTCTCAGTACCAGAAGAGTCACAGTCCCGCCCATGGGCGTCGCCCTCAGCAGAGAAACCACCTCCTCCTGACCACGCCCATTAAGATCCACCCCATTGACCTGTAGCAACCACAAAATCACTCGTTTGTGATCTGAGCGTCATCATATAAAATATAATGTATCATATATTTACACATTAGTTTAAAATCATTTCATTATTTAAAAATACATATAATAAAAATGTCTTTATTTTCTTTTCACCTCTAGCAATCTATCTCCTGCTTTCAGTCTCCCGTCCTGTATGGCAGCTCCTCTTGGCAGAATGTTCTTCACGTAAATAGGGGCGGAGCCTCCAAGAGGGACATCCCTTGACGTGATGCTGAACCCGAGACCTTCAGGCCCTGACAGACACAGAGAACACACAGTTAAAAGACAGACCTAAAGATATATACATCTATCCATTTCAACCTGAGAAACTGGTGCTGTATGATTAAAACCGTGTTAAATGGCAATTCATAGATCTAACGCTGCATAACACGTCTTCTGGTATGATGACACGATTATTTAATTATTTAATTAATAAATAATTAAATAAATAAATGTAATATTAAAGAAAATCTGGGGTATCTACATTCAGGTCAACTGCTTGATCAATGATTCATAAAGTCTAAACATAAAACTAAATTAAAAACTGCTTTCTGATGTTAAAAAAAAAAAAGTTTCTAAAAATTAAATTCCTTAATTTGTAAAGTGGTTGACAAAGAGTGAGAACATTTCTGGTACAAAAATGTGGTAACACTTTACAATAAGGTTTCAATAGTTAACATTATTTAAGGTTTCAATAGTTAACATTATTTAAGTACTTTAGTTAACATGAATTAAGAATGGACAACACTTCTACAGCATTTATTAATCTTAGTTAATATTAATTTCAACATTTATTAATGCATTATTAAAATCAAAAGTTGTGTTTGTTAACATTAGTTAATGTAATGTGAACCAACATGAACTAACAACTACTGTATTTTTATTAACTAATGTTAACAAAGATAAATACTGTAATAAATGTATTGTTCATTGTTTGTTCATGTTAGTTAATCCATTAACTAATGTCAACAAATGACACCTTATTGTAAAGTGTCATACCAAAGATGCCAAATAAAATGTTTTAAAACTTATTACATTATATTATTAAAATATTATGTTATATTATTAAAAAAATATTATGTTTAGAAAATCTTAAATGTAGCTTTTGTTATTAACATATGTGACCCTGGACCACAAAACCAGTCATAAAGGTCAATTTTGTGAAAATTGACCCTTGAGATACATCATCTGATAGCTGTATAAATAAGCTTTGTTAGGATAGGACAATATTTGGTCGAGATACAATGGAATCTGAGTGTGCAAAAAAACAAAAAAAAAAACTAAACAAAAAAAAAAATTAAATAAAAAAAATCACAAAATTGAGAAAATCATGTTTAAAGTTGTCCAAATGAAGTCCTTAGCAATGCATATTACTAATCAAAAATTTAATTTTGATGTATTTATGGTAGGAAATTTACCAAATATCTTCATGGAACATGATCTTTACTTAATATCCTAATGATTTTTGGCATAAAAGAAAAATCGGTAATTTTGACCCATATAATGTATTTTTGGCTATTGCTACAAATATACTTAAGATTGGTTTTGCTGTCCAGGGTCACATTTCACCTCTGATTTTGGAAATTGTATTTTTTAACATTACATTACATTATATTATATATCTGTTTTAAGTGCCACTGTCAATCTGTAATCTGTACTATTTTACTACATAATATTTCAGTGTCAGTTCCATACTTAAAATTAGAGTACATTTGAAAGAACTGCAGTCTAAATGCATTCATTTAGCTCTCTAATTTTTATCCCACACATTTTTGAGTCTGCTTTCTGTGTCGAATTTCTCTCTGTCTGCACGTGAGTAACATCAGAAGCTTGCGGCTTAGAGAAACATCAGGCTACAGTTTGTTAGTGGAGACTTCAGGACTGGAACAGAAGCCACCTGGACTACATGGGGTCTGAAAGGCAACACAAGATCATGACCTATCGACCCAACAGACTGGGCTTAAACCTTCCGAGGTGCAGAAATTGGAGACTGTGGGAGAAGGCTGAGATAAGTGCATCTGAGCGTGAGAGAGAGAGACCGAGAGTGAGAAAGAGGCCTCACAGGTTGAGTTCAGTCACACTTTTCAAAAAGAACACTGCAAGTTTTCCTGTGTGTGTGTGTGTGTGTGTGTGTGTGTGTGTGTGTGTGCGACTCGGGTCCAATAAAACACTGAGAGAATCAGACAGCCATATGGAAACACATCACACTGACACGCGGCGCTGCCTAGCAACGCTCCCTGCACCGCTGTTCCGTAACCTCAGCACCACCCCATGCACCCGCTGGGCCACCTGTCCACACACAGGTGCCAAGACTTGTGCCAACTGTTGTCAATCATTTCACATCCCACACCTTTACAGCAGGGACACACACACACAAACAGGAAGGAGCTGTTGGCAGATAACAGAGCAAGATTCTCCCAGCTGAATCAGTACAGCAGACTTTGCAGGATGGGAAATATGCTCAGCAATAGACATCTGGATTCATTAGCACAGCCTTAATCATAAACAGGGCATAAACCATATTTTAACATAGCCACATTGCACATTAAATCAATTTAATAAAAACAACAAATAAACATAATTAAGTTATTAAAAAAGTGTGTTAAAATTATAATATCTATTCAATCATTTAATTGTCTAAAACAATAATGACATGTTTCATTCATCTTCAAATTAAGGTTTTTAATATATGTGGTAATCAACCAGTATTATGTGCAGTTTTTAATCAAGTGACAGTCATTTATTATTAATTTAGAGAAAGCAACAGGACGCTTTTACTGATACCTTTTCTAAGCTGGATTCCAAGTCTCCGCCCAACTTTCTTGGTGAAGCCTGATGTGGGGGTGGGGCTTAATCCTCTTTGGGGAGTGGAGGCGTGACCTGATGGAGGTTTACCTGATTGCCCAACAGGATGATGGATAGGGGAACTGGTGTCCAAATGGTTATTCGGTGGGTGTGGCCTGTGTTGCACCAATCGGTGAGCGGCGTGATCAAGGCCGATGGGGTCATTGGTGAGGGAGTCAGGGCTGAACTGTCCAGAAAGGTCAATGTTTGCTCTGGGGTTATGTTCATTGTGGGATATCTTCTCATACTGGGATCTCATGGTGGATGGTACCACGTGGAACAGGATGACAGGAGTACGCATTGCCTGGCGAAACATGTTCTGAGCTCTGAGAACAAACAAAAACACATAAACGTTTAGGTTTATGAAATAATACCATACAATTAATTTTCAGTATTAAAAATGTATTTAAAAAAAATGATAAAAAGTGTGTATTTGTACATTTATGTGAGAGTGGATGGGTTTAATCAGACACAGCACAATAAAAAATATAGGAGGCTCACTTAATGTCAGAGAAAAGAAGCAAGATGGACAGGATGGATGAATAGATGGAAGGATGAATGAATGAATGAACAAATGTAAGGATGGATGTATAAACGGATGAACAAATGGAAGGATGAATGAAATGAATGGATGAACAGATGAGGATGGAAGGATGGATAAAATAAATGGATGAACGAATGGATGAATGGATGAACAAATGGGACTGATAGATGAACAACAATGGATGGATCGATGAACAAACAGTGGTTGGATGAACAGATATGGATTGATGGATGGATGGATGAATGGATAGATGGATGAACAAAAGGATGAAAGGATGGATGGATGGATGGAGAGACAGATGAAAGATGATAGATGCATGAATGGATGGATAAATGGATGAATGGATGGATGTGTGGATGAACAGGACAAATAGATGAATGTCGATGGATGGATGGATGAACGTAAATGGATGAATGGATGAACGAATGAATGAATGGATGAAAAAATGGATGTACAGCTGGATGAATGGATGTATGATGAATGGGACTGATAGATGAACATCAATGGATGGATCGATGAACAAACAATGGTTGGATGAACAGATATGGATTGATGGATGGATGATAGATGGATGAACAAAAGGATGAAAGGATGGATGGAGAGACAGATGAAAGACGGATAGATGCAAGAATGGATGGATAAATGGATGAATGGATGGATGTGTGGATGAACAGGACAAATAGATGAATGTTGATGGATGGATGGATGGATGGATAAGGATGAATGGATGAACATAAATGGATGAATGGACGGATGTGTGGATGAACAGGACAAATAGATGAATGTTGATGGATGGATGGATGGATGGATGGATAAGGATGAATGGATGAACATAAATGGATGAATGGATGCGTGGATGAACAGGACTGACAGATGAATGTCAATGGATGGATGGATGAGAATAAAATGATGGATGAGCATAAATTGATGGATGGATGGATAGATAGATAGATGAGGATGATAGATGAATGTAATTGGATGGATGGATGGATGGATGAACATAAATGGATGGATGCATAGATGAATGTAAATGGATGGCTGGATGAACGCATGGGTGAATAAATGATGACTGACAGATGGATGAACGGAAGGATAGATGAATGAATGAATGAATGGATGGATGGATGGATGGATGGATGGATGAACAGATGGAGGAACAAATGACCGAGCAGAACAAATGAATAGATGACATGAAGAATAAGGAGTTAAAGGGACAACAAGCACTCTGTACACATCAGATGTCAAAGGTCAGAGGTCAGGTCTTACTGCTCAAATCTGACATTCCGCAGGTCTCCATTGTTGATCTGAACGATGCAGTCATTCTCCTGAAACAAACCCTGGACATCAGCCTTCCCTCCACGCTCCAAACGCTTCACCAGCAGACCCAACGTCCTGCAGCACACACACACACACACACTTGATCTGAGATTTCTGAGATTTATTATTTATTTAGTCATAAGCATCATCCATTTGAAATGAAACATTAATTTGATTGATATCAAATTGAAAGAACTTGAAACTAATGCAGCATCATAAAGCACTTCTGAACGAAAGCTAATTCGTCAAGATAAATAACGTTCTCCATCTTTATAACCCTGCGTCCTGTTGCTGCAGCAGCTCGCCGCCCGGAGAGAGATGCAGATCACAGATATAAAGCTGCTTTTAGCTAGATTAGTTTGCCTGGTGACTGCTCACATACAGATGCTGTTTAGATACTCTATCTCTTCTGGACAGACTCTTATGCACTCTCTGCAGAGGATTCAATGACTCTCGAGTCACACAAACATTTAGTCATCTCAAATCACACACACTGATCACTCAGAACATTAGGTGATGCAGAGGAAAGACTTTAAAGTAAACTAAAGCAGAGCTCTTGCTCTGGGACCAAAAAATATAATAAAATTAATTTTAAATATATTAATATACTATTCAAGAACATTTGAGCTAAACATTCACAAAAAATGTTGTATAAATGTGTTGTTTTTTTTTTAGCACTGGTGATCATGAGCAAGGTCTATGTTCAGTGGTTGAGTTTCCCAAGCTTAAAATTATTTATTTTTTTATTTTATTTTATTTTAGGCCCTTTTATTGATTTAATAATGGAGTTTGGTGGTTATTACCTGCGGTCTCGTCCGCTGAAAGGCACCACATGGATACCAAGAGGACCTCCGTCATTGGACACTTCCACCAATTTCACAATATCACTGGAGGACCGAGGGGAAAAAAGAAAACAAACCATCAGAGAGAGTGAATAAGCATGCATTTCTATGTAAAGACCAATAGAGGCGGAGTTAAACAAAGTAGGGCGGAGCCAGAATGTATAGGGCAGAGTGAAAACATGCAAAGAGTCAGAATGCTGTGATTCAGCTGTCACACAAACTGCACTTTTGCATCTATATAGACATTGTATTTGTAGGTCATGCATCTTTAAAGACTAAAAAGTTATAAAACTTGTCTTAAATGTGAGCTAGCATTTTAGTCATTATGCTCATCAGATTCACACCAAAACACTCATTTTTGGCATCAATGCCATCACATCCAGAAAGTGACAGACAGAACTGTGAGAGACTCGAGCAAAGAGTATAGATGACAGTTTATGAGAGATTAAACCAAAACATTTCAATCTGATCTCAGCGTTTAGAAAAAAATTCATATTTTACAATAAAACTCAAGAGCTGAAACGTTTCATTACCTGCAAATCAAACTGACAGCATGAAGGAGAGATTCGCATAAAATAAGAGATAACATCGCTGCTGTCAGTCAAAGCGTGTGTATGCGTGTGTGTGTGTGTGTGTATATGTGGTACTTACTCCAGCGATCTCACTCCCGTGTGATCTAAACACGTATCTGCACGTCCCACTGGCTCAATCCTACCGTCCTCCTCCTCATCCTGCAACAAGAAGAAAACCGCTTAACCCACAATGCATTGCACTCAACAAAATCCTTCAAGAAATACATCTGACATTAAAAGAACAATGTAACATCAATAAATAACAAAAGAATCACAATGTATACATGACATGAAAGGACCTGGGTGAAGATTTCTGCAGGGAGACCTGATGTTCTTCTTTTTCTAAACAGTTTGAAGGAATTCATTCTCCGTTTGTACCTGAGATGTTTCACCTAATACACCATGGATCAGGTGAGAGGAACACAAGAGCTCATGCTCACTACTGTGTCACCTGATTATTTGAGTAGCACTACACTACCACTGACACAGACACACACACACACACATTAAAGTTTCAGTAGCCAACAGGTCCGTGTTCTGCTGCCATGACAACACTAATATGTTCTCGCATACACACTCTGTAAGACTTTTAAAGTAGTTCTCATCTAATGTAACTATTTTGTACCTAATACTGTCATACACTCTGTAATTAAAAAAGAAAAATGATACACACACATAACTCTAGATGCAAACACAAAACTGGGCCTGAGACAGTTTACATGCATTATTCAGCTCAAGTGAGTGGTGACTGTGAACAAAAAGAAGGGAAAAAATGAAAGAAAGAGAGAAATAAAAGAATAAGAAAAAAATTAAAAAGAAAAACAAAAGAAAAAATGAAAAAAGAAAAAAGGCAAAATATCCAAACTACAACAAAAAAAAAGGATAAGAAAAAGATGACATGAATGGAAAAAGAAAATTAAACAAAAATAAACAAAAAAGGAATACTATGTGAAAAAAGTGAAAAAAGAAAAGAAAAAAAACAACAGGGAAAGAAAGGAAATAATTTAAAAGAGAACTAGAAAAAGAGAAAAGAAAAAATAAAATATAAGAAAAGGGGGAAAACAAAAAAGAGAAAAAATGACGACAAGAAAAAAGAAAATGAAATGTAAAAGGAAAAGAATCAGAAAATGTCAAAGAAAAAACAAAAAGCAAAGAAAGAAAGAAAGAAAGAAAGAAAAAGAAAGCAAGAAAGAAAGGAAGGAAGGAAGAAAAATAATTAAAAATTAAACAAAAAAAGAAAAGAAAAATAAAACTTTAAGAAAGGGAAAAAAATAATAACAGAAAATAAAAATAAAAGGAAAAAACAATGAAAAACCAAAAAGCACAGAAAAAACAATAAAGAATAGGCGGAAAAAGTAACAGAAAAAGCTGATGAAAAAACTGTTTTTCTAATTTCTCAATGTTTTGTTTAGTTCCCCCCCAATGAGTTGTTTCTCCATTACCCCTGTGGTTTATAAGTCTCTCCATCTCTCTCTATCTAGGGCAGTTGGTCAATCACTCTTTTCCTCCGTGACCGAAGGTTTTCAAAAGTATAATACAGTGGAAAAAACAATGGAAGGAAGTGGAGAAAATAGCTGTGATACACAATACACCCTCTACGGCAGACATAACCATCACGTCTTATATAACAGCTGTCTAATATCACAAAATAGTGTGTGTGTGTGTGCATACGTGCGTGTGTGTGTTTGACAGCATAACTGTATCGGAACGATACCCCTGGCCCTCTGACAAAATCCAACATGCTTGGAATGATCAGAGATGGTTGCCAAGCCATTGTCCTGCTCGGATCTGATCCAAACCTTTCTCTCTGCAAACGCATATTGCAACCAGCGATTGTTTTCCATGGTGACTGAGTAACCAAGTATTTTTCTGGGACTCTCCTAAACTGAAATGACTAATAACACAAGAAAGTACAGCCTGAACAGTCTGTTTCTATTGAACGCACACCATTTCCCTCACTGAAGCTGCACATTAATATATGCTTTCATCAGCAAAGCCCGATGGGACAAATACACATTCACAGGATAAAGACCTCGTCCTAATTCAGTCAATTATTAGTTTATGTTAGAGCGTTACTCC
The DNA here is from genome assembly GCA_039654775.1 of Spinibarbus caldwelli. Lineage (NCBI taxonomy): Eukaryota > Metazoa > Chordata > Actinopteri > Cypriniformes > Cyprinidae > Spinibarbus > Spinibarbus caldwelli. The sequence goes on along the minus strand of CM077234.1, from coordinate 28,368,849 downwards.
TGCTCTTATTTAGGTGAGCCTCACTTCAATTTGCTGAGGTGTTGCTATGCATGACAAGAAATGGGGAAAGAAGAAACAAAGGAAAGTTTAGTCTGTCACTCTTTTCCATTATTAATTGGTGAAAGAAAAACAGACCGACCTCTGGAAGAAGAGGGTGGGAATTACAGAAAAAAATAGCCTCCGTCTACCTACCTACATATCTATCCATCTATCTGCCCATCCACCTGTCTATCTGTCAATTTATGTAACGCCTATCTACTATTCTATCTACCTGTCTCTGCACCTACCATCTACTCATTTATCTACCTGTCTTTTCATGTACCGTCTCTCTACCGGTCTATCTACCTATCAACCCATAAACCTCTGCCCATCTATCTACCAGTCGATTTATCTACCATTCATCTAACATCTATCTACCCGTCTATCCATCTATCCATCCATCCATCCATCCATCTCTACATCTATACATCTAACTACTCGTCTTTTCATGTACCATCTATCTACCTGGCTTTCTGTCTATCCATCTACCCGTCTATCTACCTATCAACATATCAGCCCATCTGTCTACTCATCTATCTACCATCCAACATCTATCTACCTGTCTATCTGTCTGAGTCTATATTACACTATCTATCCATCCATCTATCTACCTGTCTTTTCATGTTCTATCTATCCATCCATCTATCTACCTGTCTTTTCATGTTCTATCTATCCATCCATCTATCTACCTGTCTTTTCATGTTCTATCTATCTATCTATCTATCTATCTATCTATCCAGCTATCCATCCATCCATCCATCCATCCATCCATCCAAACATGATACGTTTTTCTAGTGCTGTCAAACGATTAATCGTGATTAATCACATCCAAAATAAAAGTTTTTGTTTGCGTAATATAGGTGTGTGTTCTGTGTATATTTATTATGTATATATAAATATACACACATACAGTATATATTTTGAAAATACTTACATGTATTTACATGTATATATTTATATTAATGTAATTTATATTATATATAAATATATTTCATATGTAAACATAACATACTTCTCTTAAATATGTACGTGCATGTGTCTGTATTTATATATACATAATAAATATATACAGTACACACACATATATTACGTTAAAAAAAAACTGGTAACACTTTAGAATACTGTTCCTTCGTTAATGAATAACTACACAGGAACAAGTAACTAATGCACTATTAACATTGTAGTAACTACTATTACCTAACAATAAACTCTGATTAATGATTTTGTAAGTAATAGCGCTCAGTTGAAACTGGTAGTTCACTATTAGCTAATCAATAACTACTATTTTTATATATATATATATATTCTGGAGAGCTACTAAGAACTACTGTATACATGTTCATGATTAATGTGAATTATGCATAATGTATAATTAATTCTAAAATGAAGATCATGGTAACCCACTAGTAATGACTCAAGTATTACCAAATCCTTCTAAAGGAACTACTAATTACTTGGATCAGTATTCTAAAGTGAAAAGCATCATAACTCCCTAATACTGACTGACGTCATTGTAAGATTTTGAGATATATGTAAGATTTTGGATAGTAATGACTCATGTGTTACTACATCCTTCTGAAGACATTACTAATTATTTGGATCTCAGTATTCTAAAGTGAAGATTACGGTAACCCACTAGTAATGATTTAAGTGTTACCAAATCTAGCAAAATTAATTACTAATCAAAACCTTACAAAAACCTCAAAAGTTTACAATGACTTCAGTAATTATTAGGGAGTTATCACGATCTTCACTTTAGAATACTGATCCAAAAAATTAGTAATTCCTTTAGAAGGATATAGTACCACCTGAATAGTTACTATCCAATACTTTACAAAAATCTCAAAAGCTTACAATGATTTCAGTCATTACTAGGGAGTTATCATGATCTTCACTTTAGAATACTGATCCAAATAATTGGTAATTCCTTCTGAAGAATTTGGTAATACTTGAATCATTACTAGTGGGTTACCATGACCTTTACTTTAGAATTAATTATACATTATGTATTATTCATATTAATTATGAACCTGTATACAGTAGTTCTTAGTAATTCTAAGGGAGGTATGAAAAAATAATAGTTACTGATTAGCTAATAGTGAACTACCACATTCGACTAAGCACTATCACTTACTAATTCATTAATCAGAGTTTCTTGTTAGTTACTAGAGTGCTAATATTGCGTTACTCATGTGTAGTTATTCATTAATGATGGAACAGTATTCTGAAGTGTTACCCAAAAATTTTTATTTTGGAAGTGATTGATCGCGATTAATCATTTGACAGCACTAGTTTTTTCATGTACCATCTATTTATCCATCTACTCGTCTATATACCCGCCTACTTGTCTGTCTGTCTGTCTACCTACCTATCCATCTATCAGTCTGTCTGTATGTCTATCTATCAGCTCCACACTCAGTTTCCTGACAAAGTGAATATGTATATTAGAATAAAAAAATACTGAAGAGAAAAACTGAGATACAACTGACCTACAGCAGCACCTACTGGAGAAAAACTGAGAAAAAAAAGTGAGATCTATATATAGTCTTATCTCATTAGCAGTCTAAAGCTGAGAGTGATTTATAATCGCTGTTTTACCTTTATGATTAATTACAGACACACACACACACACACACCCCCCTCCTCCACACAGCCCTCTCTCCCTGGATCTTCTCTCTCTGATACACCACATCTCTTCTCTCTCTACATACTCAGTGCAACTGATTTCACTATTTTTCAATTTCAGTCAAGAAAACACAATATAACACAAATACACACAGATTATTAACGTCATTCAGACCTCATTTACAAACCTTTCTTTTAAACAGTACAATAGCAGTACGAGTCATGACATGTATCTTTAATAAAGATTTTTTTTAATATATTTACATTCCTATTTTTTTAATGTACGTAAAGAATTGAGCTACAGGTAGTTTTGGGGTAAAGACTCACACTGTAAAGTGGGACATGTTTTCTCCTGTCTCAAGAGTCAGTGTGCTGTGCCTTCAAGAAACATCCCCTTTACATGTCAAGTGAACAACAAAGCTTTGATCTGCTAAGACTGTGGTTTTGCTGTCAAGTCAAATTTAGTTTTTAAGTGTGCCATCCTTTAATAGCAGCCTTTTTACAAAGTCTGCATTACATTGTGACATATTCACGAAACAATCTGTGCTGAAATGTGTGCATTAACTTTTTTTTTTTTTTTTTTTTTTTAAATTGGACACAATTAAGCTGTTCTTTCCTAACACTGGGATCTTTCTGAAGGATATGGAGAGCAGCAGGCACCACACAGCCAGAAACTGCTGAGTTTGATGCACTTTCACACATTTTATTGTTATTTTCTCTGTTGTTTAGCAATGATAGGATTTATCCAGCTTTCCACTTATTACCCAGCCATGATTGGCCTAGCCAAGTATCTTATGTCCCAGTAGACATCAATGACATTCATTTTTTGTTTACGTATTTATCCATCTTACGTCAAAAAAGTGTGGACGTTCAATGATTAATTTTTACAGCCCGGTTCCAATAAAAGCTCTTTTTGTACAGAAAGTTTTGAAATGTTGATTTCTTAAGAAACATGACGCTTAACATTAGGGTTGCACAACAAATAGAAATAAAACCAGATGGCTTAGTGTGAATTTCAAATCACAAAGATTGCAATTTAGTTTTTATTGAGTGATTTAGAGTTATACTGCCCTACTTGAACAGCAATATATATATATATATATACATATGAAGATCTAGATCATTACAGTCCCAACCTGTTCCTGTCGCTCCAGCCAGTGGTCCACCATGGGATGATTGGCGCTGAGTGAGGAACGGGCCTTTTCACGCTGAAACTCTTTCTGATTTGACCACTGCCCTGCATCACGAGGAAGACTACGATATGTGTCAACACCTCGCCCCTGAAGAGAGAAAAATTATATTATTACACTGCTAACTCCCTGTTAACTCATGCCTACTTAGTTAAAATGATAATAATGATTCACATGCACATGGATGGTCAGATTCAATTTAATATACCAGTAAACCACCATGTATGCCCAAATATTTTTTGGTCTGTGAGGACACTGTGCTGATGGATAAGAAAAAGCTGTAAATCAAAGCCTTATAATATAAAGGAATAACCAAGATGAGAGAGAGTGTGAGCGAGCATGAAAGAGCGAGCGAAATCCATAACTCATTGTCTGGAGAGTTTTATGACTAGCATTGACATAAGCATTACTCTGCTAGAAAGAGAACAGACAGAGAAAAGATGGTCACATCAGCAAATGCATTAAATGAACCCACACACGCACACAATAAATTTAACACAAACAGCAGTGCAACATTCTCTGCCATCACACGGCTTGTTTATAGATCTCTTACTGTTTGTGAGATGCGGGGTTGTGAACCCTTCAGAAATGACAGTAAATATTCATAGAGATGTCATGAAGGGTGATGTGACCTCTGCCTCTAAAGATGACAGATTTATCGAATATGATCTGAGAAACGACACCAGCAGGAACCTGATGGGCTCCAAACAGCAATACAAAATAACAAATCAGCCGCTCACTTAGCACTCACCACCTCTAAATATCTTGACAACCTTTGTGTGAACATTAATAGAGTGCAACAGTGCCAGCTCACTTTTACCATGGCACTGGTCTCAGAAGTATTTTGTCCATTCATTCTTCTAATAGGGGTTTTCAAAAAGCCTTTGTTTAAAGAGTTAGAAGCCATGAATCAACTGTGAATTACACCATCAGAAATCTTTATTTAACGCAAAAATTATTTAAATTGGACAAAAAGAAAAGACTGTGTACTTAACTTTAATGAGGGAAAGAGAATCACATCAAAAGGTTTGAATGTTTTAATCAGATTAAAAAACAAAGGAGAAATAGTTAAAAGTTATTAGTTTAAAGTTCATATATAGAAATAAAATATTTTAAGTTTATTGCAAAATATGCATTATATATATATATATATATATATATATATATATATATATATATATATATATATATATATATATATATATATATATATATATACACACATATATATATATATACACACATATATATATATATACACACATATATATATATACACACATATATATATATACACACATATATATATATACACACATATATATATATACACACATATATATATATACACACATATATATATATATATATATATATATATATATATATATATATATATATATATATATATATATATATACACACATATATATATATATATATATATATATATATATATATATATATATATATATATATATACACATACACATATATATACACACATATATACACACATATTATATATATATACATATTATATATACATATTATATATATATATATATACATACATATATACACACACATATACATATATATATATACATACATATATACATACATATATACACACACACACACACATATATACATGTGTATATATATATATATATATATATATATATATATATATATATATATATATATATATATATATATATATATATATATATATATATATATATATATATATATATATATATAACGCAACGAAAATAAAAATAACGACTTTATTCAACAATTAGTTTCCTCTGCGTCAGTGTAGCACTATTTTGGAGAATATCCGCTGGACGCAAATAGCGTATGCTGTTCTGTGTCAGTCGCGCCACAAGGATACGCTGTTTTCGTTCAAATCAAAGCATATCGAAAACATATCGATGCGGTGTGGCTGACAAAACAGCATACGCTATTTGCGTCCAGCGGATAGTCTCCAAAATGGTGCTACGCTGACGCAGAGGAAACGAATTGTTGAATAAAGTCGTTATTTTTATTTTCTTTGCATACAAAAACTATTCTCGTCACTTCATAACAGTCAGATTGAACCGCATATGGGCTATTTTGACGATGCTTTTCATATTGTTCTGGGCCTTGACAGTGTTGCTTACTTGGCAGTCACAAGCATCCCGGTTTTCATCCAAAATATCTTAAATTGTGTTCCGAAGATGAACAAAGCTTTTATGGGTTTGAAACAACTTGGGGGTAAGTGATTAATCACAAAATTTTCATTTTGGGTTGGAGTAACCCTTTAAGGTCAAAATACTTTCGTTTGAAGAAGAGTTAAAGTCCAATAGGTTTTGGAATGACATTAGTAAATGATGACAGAATTATCATTTTGGCTTAAATATCCCTTTAAGTCATATACAGTGCCCTCCAAAAGTATTGGAACAGTAAAGACAAAATTGCTCTGTTGGCTGTGGAGTCAAGACATTTGCAAATATGATTAAAAGATGAATATGAGACAAAACTACAGAATGTCACATTTTATTATTAGCCGTTTCAACACATACATGTTTTACCAAATAAAAAGAACAGCACTTTTAGAGTTCATCCCATTCATTGATGTGAGCATAAGTATTGGGACAGATGAACAAAAGGCAGATATAAAGATTAAAAGCTATTATTTAGTTGCAGATCCCTTGCGCACAATCACAGCAGTGAGTCTGTGACACATAGACATCACCAGACTCTTGGTCTCATCGTTTGAAATACTTTTCCCAGCCTTTAATGCAGCCAATTCCAATCGTTGCTTGTTTTGGGGAGTTTCTGCCTTTACTCTCCTCTTCAGCTGGTGAAATTCATGTTCAATCGGATTTAAATCTAGAGATTGGTATTGGTAGGCAAGATGGTTTTGTACCCTTCCAAATTCATTCTGCTACTGTCATCATACATTAAGTCATCAGTAAAGTTGAGAGGGCCTGTTCCAGAGACAGCCATACATGCCCATGCCATGACACCACCTCCACTATGCTTTACAGATGAGGCTGTATGCTTGGGATCTTTTGCAGTTCCCTTTTTTTCTCTACATTTTTGCTTTCCCATCACTTAGATAAAGGTTCATCTTTGTCTCATCGGTCCATAAACACAGTTCCAAAACTCTTCTGGCTCACCTTTGTGCTTTTTTGCAAACTCTAATCTTGCCTTTCTATTTTTGGTGCTGGTCAAAGGTTTGCATCTTGCTGTATAGCATCTGTGATTCTGTGTCAAAGTCTCCTGAGGACTGTAGATTGTCAGAGCATCACCCCAGCTTTCTGGAAGTTGTTGGTGATTTTACAGACATGTCTTTTAGGGTTCATTTTCACAGTTTTTATGATTTGTCTGTCATCAACTACTGTTGTTTTCTCAGCCGATCAGGTCGTTGTTGGTTGCTGGTGTCGCTGGTGGTTTCCAAACTCTTGATTTCTCCATGCCCTTTGTTTTTGCTATAGCTCTAATTGACTTCCTCTTTTCTTTTAGCATCCAAATTGCTTGCTTTTCTCTCAAAGTCAGCTCCCTCATCTTCATCCTGGTTTGTGTGTGTCATCATCGAATGCAAGATTCAGAATGCAGACGTAATGGATATAACTGATACGACACATTCCCGGCTTTTAATATCTGAAGAATGAATGCAACAGGACACAGCTGATCACTTAGAAAGACCTGTGAGGCAACTGTTCCAATACTTATGCTCACATCAGATAAGGGGGATGAAACTCTAAAAGTGCTGAACTTCTTAGCTGGTAAAACATCTACTGTGTGTGTTGAATCACCCAATAATAAAATGTGACATTCTGTAGTTTTGTCTCATATTCAACTTTTAATCATATTTGTAAATGTCTTGACTCCACAGCCAAAAGAGTAATTTTGTCTTTACTGTTCCAATACTTTTGGAGGGCACTGTATGTTCCTCCATTATAAAGGTTTGGTGCTTCACAGCAGCTTCATACCTTCCTCTCCAGACTGTTGGTACCGGTGGAGAAACGTGGTTTCAGGAAGCCAGCGGTTGTGGACCAGCGCGTCGGATTTTTTCTGGAAGGTTCTTCGGGTTGCGAACCAGGCTCAGAGAATGACATCGCTGTCAGGTTCAACAATGCTGGATCGCTACTGCGACGAACATGCAAAGGCATGTCTGTGATAAATTGAGAGACCAATGAGCGACACAAAAGGCCAAAACTTCCACAGAAGTGGCACATTTCAAACTTTCAAAGACCTAGACTACATTATGAGAGTCTCTTACTGGTTCGAAGCGTGGATGTGGTGACCTCTATCTCGCTGTGGGGCAGGTACGGTTGGAAGGCAGACAGTGGGGTGGAGGTGGACGGCTCTCCAGAGAAGAGCTCAGGCGACTGGGTGCCCGTTGAACTCGCGCTGGTGCCGTCACCTCCGACATGAGGCTCTTGTTCGTCAAACACTGCTACCAACTGCAGAGAGAAACACAGAGACAGAAAGTGGTGTTTACATTTAAGAGAATGAAACCGTAATAGGATGGCCCTGTGCCCCGAGGTCAGTGTGGCAACACTCTAGTTGATTGTAGGGATGCGCGGTATACCAGTACTGGAAAAATACCGGTATATATTATATTTCAAACGGTACGATATCATAATTTTGCTCAATTCGGTATTTTCATATGCTGCTGTTGCGAAGTGCATCTGTAGGTGGCAGTGCTTCCCAAATTGCTGCGCAACCGTTGAATGCGACAACAGAACAACGCGATGGATCAACAGGAGGCAACACATCAAACCTTTTTAAGCATTTGTCGCTTGCTCATCCTGATCTTTTCAGAGAATTAAGAGATCGACAGGTGAGTGCATCATTCATAAATTCAGATTTAATTTGAACTTTTATTTACAACTGATCAGCGCACATAAAGATGTGATACAGTAAGCTTAATTGTGCATGTGTGACACGCTAGAACCAGTGAAGTTTTGGTCACGTAATATATGCACTTGCATTTCATACAATCGAATATTAATTGAATTTGAATTAAGCAAGAGTTTTGCAATAATAATTTTAGTATCAATGATATGAAATTAATGTTTCTGACGCGCTGCCGACCGCTGATATGAAGCAGCAGCCGAGAGCGAGAGAGTGAGAAATAGAGAGAGAAATAATATTTTTGAATATTACTTTGAATGTTAGAATAACACTTTACAATAAGGCAACATTTGTTGCATTAACTGCGTTACTTCAGTTGTTTTTTTTTTCCTTCAAACTCGGTCAAAATGTAACCTATGTTCCTGGTAGGTTTTTTGTTACATTTTGAGATTTTGTTTGCACTATGTGTTTGCATTGAAAAGATAAGAAGATTTGAATATATTTTCACTGTATTACTTCAGTTATATATTTTTTTCTCCAACATCATAATGCAACCTACGTTTCCTGTAGGTTTTTTTGTTACAGTTTGATACAAAGGTACTAAGATATTTATAATAATAATAATAATAATAATAATAATAATAATAATAATAATAATTATTATTATTATTATTATTATTATTATTATTATTACTATTTTAATAAAATTGTTTTCAATTCACTTATCTTTTGAGGCTGGATATTTGTCACCTATGGTATTGATTTAGTATCGTACCGAAGCCAAAATTATGGTATCGAGCCATCCCTAGTTGACTGAATGCTCACTTGCTCTTTCAGACCAATCCTGTTTCAGTTTGCTACTAAATATGATACATTCATTATTTTACATCCATTTTTATGCTTGCAAATTTAAACATTTGTTTTTTTTGTTTTGGCAGTTCTGCTGATTGTCATATAATGCTGTCTAGCAGGCTAACATGGATGAGGTTTGGTAAAAATAGCAAAAATGGCTTGTGAAATACCATTGTTTTCCAGCCTGTTAGAGCTGTATAATTTCTAGTTTGTTGTAAAGTTGCTTTTTGTAAAGAAAGAAAAAAAAAAAAAAAAAAAAAAAAAAAAAAAAATCATATATATATATATATATATATATATATATATATATATATATATATATATATATATATATATATATATCTATAGATATATCTATATATATATAGATATATCTATATATATATATCTATATATATCTATATATATCTATAGATATATCTATCTATCTATCTATCTATCTATATATATATATATATATATATATATATATATATATATATATATATATATATATAGATAGATAGATAGATAGATAGATAGACAGATAGATATATCATTATAATGAACAAAAAATGTTGGTAACACTTTACAATAAGGTTCAGTTCGGTACCAATAGTTAATACATCTGTTATCACTAACAATGGAAAAAAAAAGATTTTTTTTTTTTAATCGTTTTAAATCTTTTAATCATTTATTAATTTAATTCTTGTTTGTTAATGATGTATTAATAGATTTATTGTAGATTAAACAATAAATAAAATAAAAGGGGGGGGGGGTTTATAATATAAAATTATATATTTCAAATAAATTGTGTTCTTTTGAGCCTTCTATTCATCAAATAATCTTGAAAAAAAAAATCATAAACACCTTACGCAATGCAACTTTTCAACATTGATAATAATAAGAAATGTTTCTTAAATTACCAAATCAGCTTATTAGAATGATGCTGAAAATTCAGCTTAGCTGGATATATATCACAGGAATAAATTACATTTTTAAATATATTAAAATAAGATACTAAAATTGAGAACTTTATTATTAGCCAAAATGCAATAGTGCCTGATATGAAATGATTATTGTGGGACTCACTGGTGTCATAACATACAATCTGACCAGTGCCAACAACCATAAAAGACAAGAAAAATCACGTACAGCCAGCTTTTCACTCTGAAACATAGTTACAAGGAGTCATGTAGCTTTATAAAGTCTACAGAGAGCTTGAGCGTGTGTGTGGTGTCCTCATTTAGAGCAGGACGCTCTCATCACTGTGTCCCTCAAGACACTAGTGTATTTGGGACAGAAGGCAACATCTCATGCTACAAAGTGAACATCTGGTCTCAATTATGCGCGTGTGTGTCAACATGAATGATAACACTTGAGGCACTGGTTCAGTGGGTGGGTTGAAATGGTTGGACACACCCAGTGCATTTGAGGCTGGGACTGACTGATGGAGGTCTGGACCAATCACAGAAGTGCTGCTGAAGGGCACATGACCCAGAATCCACAGGGATGGTCCCCCTCTGAGGCTTTTCATGAGTGTGTTTTGCAACCCACAATCTTGGATGTGGGAAATAAGAAACTGAAATGTGTGTGTGACCCTTCTACATTTCTTAAAACTATTGCTAATGTCTGTCAGAAAATGAGTGGTGACGGCTGTTTTATATATAATTTTTAAGAAGAACAGTCTGGATTACCTCAAATTTGATGGGTCTGGAAACATACTTGTGGGAACTGACATTTACGCAACAATTTGAGTGTGTTTGTACATTACACATTTAAAACTTTGCATTGTTAGAATTATATGACCAGTGAGGCTTTCAGTGTTTCACAGCAGATCTTCAGAGTGCTGCCAGAGCTTCAGCTCAGATTTGTTCAGAAAACACACACACACACGTTGGTATTTGTGGTTTATGGGGACTCTCCATAGGCGTAATGGTTTTTATACCGTACAAACTGTATGTACTATTGCCCTACACCAACCCTACACCTAAACCTACCCCTTACAGGAAACTTTGTGCAGTTTTAGATTTTCAAAAAAAACACCATTTAGTATGTTTTTTAAGCCTTTTGAATTACAGGGACATAGGCAGTGTCCTCATAAACCACCTTCAAATTGTAATTCCTCTGTCATACCCATGTCATTAAACAAATGTATGTCCCCGTAAACACACACACACACACACACACACACACACAGAAACACCATAGAAACCTATTTACCTGTGACACAGATTCCCATGAGACAGATCTGCTCTTAGCACGTTTGAGGCTTAAACACTAAATCTGCTCCCTCTCTCTCTCTCTCTCGCACACACACTTACAAATCTAAACAGGAACATATTATAGACTTCTATAGTATTCAAACTCAAAAGCCACACCCTACCAAAAAATGTGCACTTAAATTAATAATAATAAAAAGAAATACACATTATTTACTATAATTAAATACAAATGAGGACACCTGCTACTGAAGATTTTGATTTCAAATAAATGTTGAAATGCTATTCTTTTGAACATTCTATTCAGAAAAAATTATGAAAAAAGCACCAGGGTTTCTACAAAAACATTAAAAGATTAGTTCACTTCCTGAATAAAAATTTCCTGATAATTTATTTACCCCCATGTCCACTATATGGACAAAAATCCTGGAAAGTTTTCCTCCTTTATTTCTTTTTGACTGAAGAAAGAAAGACATGAACATCTTGGATGACATGGGGGTGAGTAAATTTTCAGGAAATTTTTAATCTGGAAGAGAACTAATCCTTTAAGCAACACAACTGCTTTCAACATTGATTAATAAGAATGTTTCTGAAGGATCATGTGACACTGAAGACTGGAGTAATGATGCTGAAAATTCAGCTTTGCATCACAGAAATAAATTACATTTTAAATTATATTATAGTTATTTTAAACAGTAATAATATTTCACAATATTACTGCTTTACTGTATTTTTAATCAAATATATCCAGACTTGGTGAGCAAAAAAATAAATAAAAAATATATATGCATACACTTACATATTCACCATTCCGGGGTGAAATAGGTGTCTTGGTGAACACATTTTAATTGGTCACAAGAAATAGCCTAGTTCATCCAACAAGAAATCATTTCATATGTACACACTTACACAAGTACATGATTTTTCCCCACTATAGAGACAAAAGTTCAGTGCAGTGAAGAAAAACAGACGGGAAAACAATGGAGACAAAGGTGAAAGATGTATGAAGACGTGAAGAATGTCTTTAGCTGGAGTGTATGCATGCGTGCGTTTCTTACTGCTTCAAATAATCCAAACCTCAACGAACTTTAGCATTACAAATAACATTGCAGTGCTGTTCTTCATAAGGTTGAGTAATTCTTTACTGGTTACCTAAACAAACATGACATCTCATGTATTATTGGAAATACACACACAGACACACACACACACAGTAGCATTACAGCCGAACCAGCAATAGCGGCGTTGAGAAATCCCTCCATATGTTTCACAATGACTCTAAAAACAAGAACTCACTGACCCAACAACACAAATCACATCTTACAAACACATCTTCACACACACACACTGGAGATCAACAGAGGTTTGTATGCGCCAAGTGTGCTGACAGGAAGTTCCCAGGAGAACATTTGTATACTTCCTGTGAGGATATTCATTTCCTCTCTTTAAAAGGTTATGATCTTTGAGCTTCACAATCTGCTGAACCCATCTCTCTCTGACACACACACACGCACACTCTGCCCTATAGCCCAGTTTACACATAACGGACCGTATGAGTCTGAACCCGACCAAAGGAGAGGAGAGCACAGTTTGTCTTCTGCTGGACAGTTACAGCTGTAAAATCTGATTGGATGAACAATTTTCAAAGCCGTTGTAAAACAATAAGCACACACATACACAGAAGTGTCATGTGGCTCTTCAGATTCAGGTTAATGCATTTGGTATCAAGAAGTGGTGGGTAGAACATATATATTTCAACCAAATTTTGGAGTGTTTCTGTGGTAATTTTTGCCCATTCATCAAGTAGAGAATTTGTGAGGTCAGGCAGTGATGTTGGAGAAGGCCTGGTTTGCAATTTCCATTTCAGTTCATCCCAAAGGTGTTCGATGAGGTTGAGGTCAAGTTCTTCCACATCAAACTCATCCAACCATGTCTTTATGGACCTTCCTGTGTGCACTGGGGAACAGTCATGCTGGAATAGACAAGGGCAGGTTACAGACTCGCCCATCAGCCTGCCAAACAGAGAAGCGTGATTCGTCTCTCCACAGCAGATGTTTCCACTGCCCCAGAGTCCAGTGGCAGCATGCTTCACACCACTCCATCCAACGTTTGGCATTGCACTTGGTGATGTGAGACTTGCATGCAGCTGTTCGGCCATTGAAACATTCCATGAAGCTCCCACGGCACAGTTTTTTTAGGCTGATATTAATACCAGTGGCAGTTTGGAACTCTTCAGCCATATATATAAATAAAACAACGCCAATATTATAATATATAATATTAAAAAGTGTATAAATCACTTGAAACATTGTCCAATAGCGACACCAGCAGGTAAAGTTTCAGCGGGAGTCGGCGTCTCGCTCACCTCCCCTAAGCCCAGTGCCGATCCTAGACTTCTGGGGGCCCTACGCAAAACTGTGTCGCCGGCCGGGAGGGGGCCTTCTTTTTTTTTTTAGTAAGAGCAAGAGACTGTACGATATTCACATTACATGATTTGGCTGATTTTTTACATAAAGCGCTTGACAGCGCACCGCATTAAAAGAAATGAGCATTCATGTTTTCATAGCCGTTGGCCAAATTCAAAAATGAAACTAAAATTAAAACATCTCTGAGAGCAAGGGGGCCCCTTGGTGTTTCGGGGGCCCTACGCAGCTTGCATATTCTGCGTATAGGGAGGATCGGCTCTGCCTAAGCCCAATGAGTTTTAACAGACCCCCTATAGCGTGCCGTGACTTTTTGGGGGGTAATTGAGATGAATGGGGGAAAGTCATGTGAGAGGAGGCAATGCCTCTATTGCGATATGATTGGATATGACTGGTTATAATCAGCTGTGATTGGTTCATGCGATAAATCCCGCCTCTTGTATTTGTGCGTGTTTGTCTGAATCAGTCTGAAAGAACAATATTTGTTTAAAAATTAACAAAGACTAATTTAAAAAGTAAACAGCTCACACACTTTGATATAACCACTTTGTTACATCAAAATAAGACTTAAAATGGCATGAAAACATGACCTGTGGGAGTTTTTAGTGAGTAATCAGCTTGGTGAAATTTAAAGTAAATCTCCATGTCTGTGACCGATATTTACCGAGCTTTGATGAATGATGATCTGAAAAATTCCAAAATAGATAAAAGTTAACTACTGAAAAGAATAGCTGCACATATGTTCACAAATAAAATATACTGTTTAAATTGTTACTGCCTTGAGTTATTATTTTGGAGCAGATGTAAAATGCTTAAAAACACTAACTTGATGAGATTCATACTTGGCTTAAATAAATAGAATGTTGATTATATTTTTAATGTAAAAATATAAAATACAATTGATTTTTCTTTTTCTGATAGTGTAAGTAATGTTTATTTAACCTACAAAATGTAACTGGAACATGCATTTACATTTGACTTAAAAAAAAAAAAAAAAAAAAAACTTTGAAGACTTTGCCTCCTCATTTCAGAACACCACCGCACACCACCGTTTCTAGACCCATTTGATTGGACAAATGGTATTTCTCTAGTGTGCAAGATCAGTTATTCATATTTTAATGTTCATTTTCCCAGACGAGAAATTTTAAAGGCATGTATATCTGCTAAATGTTGTCAACATTTTAGAGTGTATTAGCATAGTGATGGCCTTAATGGGATAGTTCACCCAAAAAAATTTAATTTTATCATCACTTAGTTACCCTAATGACATTTTAGACCAGTATGACTTACTTTCTTTTGTAGATCATAAGATATTTTGAAGAATGTTGGTAAACAAAGAGTCATTGGTAGTCAATGACTTTCATAGTTATGGAAAAAAAACAACAACTACAGATGACTACCAGCAGATGTTTGGCTACCAAAAATCTTCTTTTGTGTTCAACAGAAGAAAGAAAGCATGCCCATCCTTAAGGGTTTGAATCCCTTAACCCATGTAAAACCAGTGTCACTGAGAGCAAACAGTCTCTCGTGGCTCATTGCTTCAATCCCTCATGAGGCCTGTTGCTAATGGAAACGAGTTTGTGTTTGAGACGGCCACACCAGCTCACAGCAGTTCAATTATAACGCATCTACGCAATGATTAACTGGCCACTAGCGGCAAGGGAAATCTTGGTCACGCTCTGCATGTACATACACACACACACACTTCAGATCATGTGGTCAGAACCGAACGCAACACTGCCTGCTGCACCAATTCACAGACACTTCCTGTTAAGACGCCACCACTCACACACTTCCTCAAGCGTTGAGGAAAACATCCACACAAACAAGACGTCCACACGTACATTGTCTGACCAGAAGCAGCACGTTTAGATGCTTTAACGTCCTGTTTATAACCGACGACCACTTCCTGTCCAGTAGAGGATAGAGGACGTTATCACAGAAGGGGGTAGAGTAGACATAAAAGAGCTGTGCATTGCTCAATACCTGACAGAGGGCCAAACATTAGCAGTTTCATTGTTCATTAAGACAAGCCATGGTGATAAAAAAAAAGTGTGTGGGGGGGGGGGGGGGAGAGAGAGAGAGAGAGAGAGAGAGAGAGAGAGAGAGAGAGAAAAGAGATGATGCATGTTTAAGCTGAATCTTTGGCGCCCTCTACTGTCTTACAGCAGAACTGCATAGTCAAAGTTTTTTTTTTTTTTTTTTTTTTTTTTTTGTGGTGGCCTAAAGAAAGTTTGATTCTGACAGAAAATAATTTTAGACTTGTTCTACAGTTTGAAAAAAAAAAACTAAATGTGTCTACAGTAATCCATTACAAACAAAATATACAGGGCACAAATAAATGTAAATATGTATATATACATATATGTATATATGTATATATACACATATTTACATGCATTACAAACAAACTATACAGGGCACAAATAAATGTAAATATGTATATATACATATATACATTTATTTGTGCCCTGTATATTTTGTTTGTAATGCATTACTGTAGACACATTTAGTTTTTTTCAGTCTAAAATTATTTTCTGTCAGAATCAAACTTTTAACTTATATATATATATATATATATATACATATATACACACTGAACAAAATTATAAACGCAACACTTTTGTTTTTGCCCCCATTTTTCATGAGCTGAACTCAAAGATCTAAGACTTTTTCTATGTACACAAAAGGCCTATTTCTCTCAAATATTGTTCACAAATCTGTCTAAATCTGTGTTAGTGAGCACTTCTCCTTTGCCGAGATAATCCATCCACCTCACAGGTGTGGCATATCAAGATGCTGATTAGACAGCATGATTATTGCACGGGTGTGCCTTAGGCTGGCCACAATAAAAGGCCACTCTAAAATGTGCAGTTTTATCACACAGCACAATGCCACAGATGTTGCAAGTTTTGAGGGAGCGTGCAATTGGCATGCTGACTGCAGGAATGTCCACCAGAGCTGTTGCCCGTGAATTGAATGTTCATTTCTCTACCATAAGCCGTCTCTAAAGGCGTTTCAGAGAATTTGGCAGTATATCCAACCGGCCTCACAACCGCAGACCACGTGTAACCACACCAGCTCCAGGACCTCCACAGCCACCCGGACAGCTGCTGCAACAATCGGTTTGCATAACCAAAGAATTTCTGCACAAACTGTCAGAAACCATCTCAGGGAAGCTCAACTGCATGATATTTAAGCAGCTTTTATAAAAATGCCTCAGAAGAAAACGTTACAGGTGTGCATATTGAGACAGATCAATGGAACTGACATATTTTAAGATATGTCAAAGCAAGATATTTTTAGTTGAGACAGCTCAAACATGCATTTTAGTCTGGGATTAGGCTTAAGCCTCGTCTGTGAAACCGGGGGATTATTTTTTTTTAATGTTTTTTAAATAAGTCTCTTAAGCTCGCCCAAAAATGCATTTATGATCAAAAACAGTAAGAAAGTTAGAGTAATATAGTGAAATATTTGAATATATTTATATATTTGAATATATTTTAAAATGTAGCTTATTCATATTCCTTAGTTTCTTATTATTATCAAATATAAAAATGGTTGTGCCAATTAATTTTTTTGTGTTTTTAGCATTTCTTTTTGAGGTTTCGTTGATGAATAGAAAGTTTATTTGAAAGACATTTTTGAAACATTGTTAGTTCTTTACTGTCACTTTTGTTCAATTTCTGCATCACTACTGAATAAGTATTAATTTCTTTAAAAAAAAAAAAAATAAAAAAAATTTGACCTCAAACTTCTGAAGTCAAGTCAAGTCACCATTATTTGTATAGTGCTTTTTACAGTGCAAAGGGTAGTAAAACTGGAAAAACTGTAACCAATATAAGTTTATGACTCCAAAACATAGACATGAAGAAAAATAAAACAGAAATGACTACAAACTAGTTTTAGTTTAAGTTTTGAATACACAATAATTTAAGATACTTTAAAATTCCAAAACTAAAATATAGAATAACTATTCTAAAAAACTAAAATAAGATACTATAAAAAACTAAAATATAGAAAATATATTTTAAAACAAAAACATGTAAAGCATATTTGAATTATCCAGATTAAATATTTAAATTAAATGCAAAACATATTTAAATTATAAGAATTTGTTTACTAAAATACCCTAAAATACTTAAACTAAAATATAGAATAAATAAATAAATAAAAATACACACACAAAACAAAAACAACAAAAAATAATAGGCACTAAGTAAACAAAAGTAAAATGAAAGGACAAGTAAAAAATAAATAAGTAAATTAATAACATAAAACTATAATATCCCTGCTCTGTGTGTGGTGTGTGTGTGTGTGTGTGTGTGTGTGTGTGTGTGCGCGCCTAGGTTTGTGCGTTTAGCCTGAAATGGACTTTGGTTTACCACAGACAATTATAAAACTGGTTATGGACCATTAATATTAGACAGTCCACAATTGTGCAGAGAGTTTTTAAAATACATATGTGAGTTTCTGTGCTGTTGTGTGATTTTAAGTTGAATGAGTCACACTAAACCACATTAAAGCGGTATTGTAGCACTTCCTGTTTGCGGACGGTGTTTCCTGTGACCACAGGTGCAGCCTGAGTCATTCAGTAAATCTGTGTGAGATACCAGGATGTGACATACGCACTGGCTGATAGAAGGTATGGCCTTTTTAAGGTAAAACTAGACACTATCAGTTATAAATGTGTGAGCGTAACTCTGGTGGAATGATCTCACACGCTCCCTCAGGCACAGATGTGAAGTGTCTTATTTCACACAGAGAACTAAAATAACACACACACGCCCAGACACACCCACCACATCAAACACACAACTACATTCTAGCAAAGTGTCTGTGGTCTTGGTAAGCCGATATCATCTGTTCTGGGTCAGCAACATGCTGCCATGTGGAGAAGACAGCGCACTGCCCATGTTTGATCAGAGGGGGGCAGAGTTACCCTGCACAAAACCAAAATCCCTCCTTGCCAGTTTCATCATTCATCCATTCATTTTGCTCATTAAATATTCACAACTGTTTACTTTAAAGACACTGAATGTACAGTACAACTAATTAGAGATGCACCAATATTCAAATTCTGCTTGGTACCAATAAGCCATTAATTATGTTCATGTTATGGTCAATAACTGATTAGAATTCTATACTATTTTGTGAGAATAAACCTAAAAGTTTTAAAATGTTTTACATAATGATTATAGTAATTGTTATAATCACTGGTGTTTTTATTATTATAAATATTACAGATAATTTTAATGTGGGACTCAAGACATATACAGGTGCATCTCAAATTAGAATGTCGTGGAAAAGTTCATTTATTTCAGTAATTCAACTCAAATTGTGAAACTCGTGTATTAAATAAATTCAGTGCACACAGACTGAAGTAGTTTAAGTCTTTGGTTCTTTTAATTGTGATGATTTTGGCTCACATTTAACAAAAACCCACCAATTCACTATCTCAACAAATTAGAATATGGTGACATGCCAATCAGCTAATCAACTCAAAACACCTGCAAAGGTTTCCTGAGCCTTCAAAATGGTCTCTCAGTTTGGTTCACTAGGCTACATAATCATGGGGAAGACTGCTGATCTGACAGTTGTCCAGAAGACAATCATTGACACCCTTCACAAGGAGGGTAAGCCACAAACATTCATTGCCAAAGAAGCTGGCTGTTCACAGAGTGCTGTATCCAAGCATGTTAACAGAAAGTTGAGTGGAAGGAAAAAGTGTGGAAGAAAAAGATACACAACCAACCGAGAGAAACGCAGCTTTATGAGGATTGTCAAGTAAAATCGATTCAAGAATTTGGGTGAACTTCACAAGGAATAGACTGAGGCTGGGGTCAAGGCATCAAGAGCCACCACACACAGACGTGTCAAGGATTTTTACTACAGTTGTCATATTCCTCTTGTGCGTCTTACCTGGGCTAAGGAGAAGAACTGGACTGTTGCCCAGTGGTCCAAAGTCCTCTTTTCAGATGAGAGCAAGTTTTGTATTTCATTTGGAAACCAAGGTCCTAGAGTCTGGAGGAAGGGTGTAGAAGCTCATAGCCCAAGTTGCTTGAAGTCCAGTGTTAAGTTTCCACAGTCTGTGATGATTTGGGGTGCAATGTCATCTGCTGGTGTTGGTCCATTGTGTTTTTTGAAAACCAAAGTGACTGCACCCGTTTACCAAGAAATTTTGGAGCACTTCATGCTTCCTTCTGCTGACCAGCATTTTAAAGATGCTGATTTCATTTGGCAAATGAAATCAGCATCTGCCCACACTGCCAAAAGCACCAAAAGTTGGTTAAATGACCATGGTGTTGGTGTGCTTGATTGGCCAGTGTTGGTGTGCTTGATTCACCAGACCTGAACCCCATTGAGAATCTATGGGGTATTGTCAAGAGGAAAATGAGAAACAAGAGACCAAAAAATGCAGATGAGCTGAAGGCCGCTGTCAAAGAAACCTGGGCTTCCATACCACCTCAGCAGTGACACAAACTGATCACCTCCATGCCACGCCGAATTGAGACAGTAATTAAAGCAAAAGGAGCCCCTACCAAGTATTGAGTACATATACAGTAAATGAAAATACTTTCCAGAAGGCCAACAATTCACTAAAAATGTTTTTTTATTGGTCTTATGAAGTATTCTAATTTGTTGAACCAAAGAC
This sequence comes from Spinibarbus caldwelli, assembly GCA_039654775.1. NCBI lineage: Eukaryota > Metazoa > Chordata > Actinopteri > Cypriniformes > Cyprinidae > Spinibarbus > Spinibarbus caldwelli. The sequence continues at coordinate 28,348,010 of CM077234.1, read as the reverse complement.
TTAAACTACTTCAGTCTGTGTGCACTGAATTTATTTAATACACGAGTTTCACAATTTGAGTTGAATTACTGAAATAAATGAACTTTTCCACGACATTCTAATTTATTGAGATGCACCTGTAAGTATGGGAAACATCCACATTACATAAACTATTATTCATAGAATTATAATTTCCCAATAATAATAATAATAATAATAATAATAACCATAATTATTATTATTATTATTATTATTATTGACAATAACTGACAAATGACCAAAAATAAAATTTTACACTATTTTTTCAAAATAAATCAAAAAGACTAAAAGCTAAAATCAACTGTTTTACATTTTTAAATGGTGTAAAATTACATTTTGAATAACAATAATCATTTTTGTTGTTGTTATTATTGCTGTTATTATATCATATTGCTGATATTAATTAATAAGGGACCCAAGCCATGTACGTGTAAGGAAAAAGAAATTCAAAACATTACAAAGACTAATAATAATAATAATAATAATAATATACTATTAATAATAATAAAATAAATTGATTAATGTCATTATTTACAATATGAAAATTGATATTTATTTTATTTTTTGTTAAAGATTACAATCAACGGTGTTATTAAATTATTAATTCATTTTTAAAGATTACATTAAGATAAATCTAACTGTAAAATATTATTGATCATGCAAAATTAAGTACCCAATATAGAAAGATATGATTATTGGTAGCTGTCTAATTGGTAGCTGAAGGCATTAGCAAATTCTCTCAAAATTCTCAAAAACAAACAAAAGCAGTGGAATGTGTAGAATGCTTTATGAACGACAGATGCTGGAATTCTGTGGAAACCTGTGGAGCTTCTACAGATGCCATACAGGTCTAGTGATGCCTCAATAGAAATAATCACTGGAGTTCAGAGCAGTGTGTGTGTGTGTGTGTGTGTGTGTGTGTGTGTGTGTGTGAGAGTCCGTCCTCAAATTAGGTCATGGTTATTGGGAGACAACAGTCATCTGATACCTGTAACTAAAATATATACTACTAAAGCAACACACAGGAGCGTTGCCCGTTTTAGAAGAGAATGCTAGCAGTGTGTGTGTGTGTGTGTGTGTGTGTGTGTGTGTGAGAATGCATGTCTCACTTTGTCTTTGTCATCAGCCACATCACACAGAACATCATCCAGGTCAAGAATTCCTCCATCACCGTGTTCCAGCCGGTACACCTGAACCCAGTACTCTTCACCCTGAGAGAGAGACAGAGATAACATGGTAAACTTCTGTTCGACTTTAGCTTAAGTGAAAGTGTTTCTACACCCCTGGACCTCACTCACACACACACACACACACACACACACACACACACACAGAGACTCCATCAGGACACTCTAATCAATGAGGAAGAGCACACACATAATGAGGGTTTAACTAATCAGGATAATGCACCTGAATCTAGACCATCACACAGACAGGACAACACACACACACACACACACACACACAGGTCATTACCACTCAGCATGACACCCACCAGACAGACAGAACACCACAAACACACACACGTTCAGCACATAGCCACAGACAACAGAGAGCCACAGAGAGAATGTGAACCGAACTATGGGACAGCAACATCTGTCAATCAAATCTGAAATGCACTTTCCAGGCAGGGGTCTGTAAAAAATAAAATAAAAATAAATAAATAAAATAAAAATAAAATAATCACACTAATAACACAAAATAAAATGACTATTTAATATTTAATATAATAATATTTAATAGAAATAAGTTTAATATGCATTAAGTAATATTTAGAATATTTTAGAGAAATACTACTACTACTACTATAATTAACTATTATTATTATTATTATTATTATTACTATTAATCAGGGACCCAAACCATATAACTGTAGGAATGATGAGAACATAGAGATGATTATTAACAGAATTATGATTCATTAATAATAATAATAATAATAATAATAATAATAATAATAATAATAATAATGGGTCAATATCACCATAGAGTGCCTTTCAACCCTCACAATATTCAAAAATTTTGGTTTTAATTTCCCATTCGCTTTATGTCATATCATAAACAGTACACACTCAAGTTCTATAGAAACATATTAGCTGAGCTCCCACACATATTTTTAGATAATTATGGGCCATTATTCAAAGCATAAACCATAATATTTGTCCACCCTGTCATGGACATATATATTATTGTTAAATACGTTTTCATTGCAAAATTAAGATTTAATTATTATTTAAAATATTATTGTAAAATATAAAGATGACAGGGTGGACCAGCACATGACGGTGCAGACACATAATGCAGAACACACAAATCATGACAAAATATGAAAATGAAATATTTATTCAACTGCTAAAATAATAATATAATGATAAATAATATAATTACATCCTCAATCACCGCCCTCCCCCTCCCCCCCATTAGCTAAATATTTAGTCTGGTTGTTGAAGAGAATTTGGTATATTTAAACTTACATATTTTGAAAATACTGTATTCTAATCACTTCTGGCATATTTTACGCCGACAGGGTGGACATGTTAAGCTTAGGAAAAGCAAGTAAGCAAACTCAGATGAAGAAAATTTGTCAGTTGAAAAGTCACCAACGTATTCACCTAAGCGGTTAAAATTCCCGCCACTGAAGAGACAAAACATGTTGTCCTGATGTCACTAAAGGGGATGGCCTTGTCTTAAATGGGCGGCTTTCCCAACATGACAGGGTGGACAACCATTCAAGGGACATGCACAAACTCTTCTTTTTTATTAAATAAAAATATTGTTTTTATTACCAAATGATCAATACACTCAAATTGAGTTTAACAAATTAGTTATTTATGTACAGGACACCAAAATAATATAAAATAATAATAATAATAATAATAATAATAATAATAATAATAATGATGATGATAATAATAATAATAATAACAACAATAACAACAACAATACTGTTTAATATACATTGAATAAACCATATTTAACCACATTTAATGTAATATTTTTAAGAAATAATGATATAATAATAATAATAATAATAATAATAATAATAATAATAATAATACTACAACTAACAATGGTAATAATCAATACCATGATTATTATTATCATCTATTAAAATATTAAATATTACTCATTTGTTGTGTGTTAAATATTATTATTATTATTATTATTATTATTATTATTATACCAATGATACTAATACTAAAATCATAATTCATACAATAAATTTAAAAAAAACAAACTATAGAAATTAATACATATTAATACGAATACTATTTATTGGACAAAAATCTTTGCAGTGCTGGATGATTTTTTTTTTTTTTCTATTTTCTTGGAAGAGTTTTTAGATTAAGAATTTTTTATTACTATCTGATTGACCTCGAAGCATATAGACATGAACTAGCCACAGCACCCCCCAAATATGATTTTATGAGGTCATTCAGCTGCTTAGAAAAGAGAAATTGCACCTCTGTAACATAAATGGTATGTGCCAAACTTCAGGGGTTTTGAAAAATGAACTCTAATAAATTAATTTAAAAACCATCAAAGCATAAACAGAGTTTCATCACTGAGTCAAAACAGTCTACAATGAATAAGCAACTGCTTCATTTTGCAGGCCAAATCATGATGTCACAATGTACCACAGCTATGAACCAATCAGCGCTGACTCTACCTGCTTAGCCCCGCCCTTTTCCTCCCTGAGTCTCTTCTGCAGAGAGAAGTGATGCTTCCACATCTCTAACCATCACAATCTGTCTTTCTCCACACACAAATGAAACCAGACCATCTTAAAGTCTCTTTCTGTCTCCTCGTCATTCCTTTCTTCCTCTCAGTTGAGAAACAAATAATCCCAAACAAGGACGCATTCAGTAATGTCAGAAGTTCACTCTCAGAAAGACCCATGTGTGTAAGCTGAGAGGATTGTACTGTCAAAGACAAGTGTGTGTATTTGATACGAGAGCCCATGTCTTACTGAGCAGCCGAGGAGGAGAGACATGTACACAGCAACCGGATATTCAAACATACTTTACGCTGCTATCCTAACTGTGTTTGCGTGGGTGTATACATGTGTGATGTTTATTAATGCTTTGGTAATGTAATCCCTCGTTTCTGATGCTAATAAAGCTTCTTAAAATCTCCTGACAGAGAAAGCGCATGTCCGCTAAGCCAAACATGCAGTCCAACAAGGGAACGTCAGTCTCCCCCAACAGAGAGCAAAGTGTTTTCATGAGAAAGAGTCTTTATGAAGCCTCTTTTTTTCAACAAACTGGCTCTCTTTCTGCAGGATACAGGAAATAAGAGTCATTTCGCAGTGTTAACTCACACACACTCATGTTCAGCTTAATGAGTGTTTACTCTAAAGAGGCATGCGGGCATCTGAAATATTTCAAAATGTGAAAAACAACGGTAAGGAATGTGTTCTTACCGTTGTTTGCTGCATTTTGAAACATGAAAATTGGCATGTTTTTCACAGGCTGGTTCAGAATGTTTACAAAGAGTTGTCATGAAAACAGGAATTCACACATTAATCGTCTACAACATGATGCAATTCTGTGAGGAGTAAATGCTTTCATTTGATTCAGTGAAGATCCTATAACATTCAACTGAGGAGATCCAGATCAAGAAGTGATTCAATTTGACTGGAAAAGATTCATTCGAATCACTTCTGAAAAGAGATTCAATTTAAAAGTGACATTTTGACAAAAAAAAACATAAATTAGGGATGTAACAATTCACTCAATTCACAATATGATTTTCTCATGATTTGTTTTTTTTAACAAAATGAGACTTAAGATAAATTATACACAAAAAAAGTGTCCTTTTATTATTACTTGGACAAAATGTTGCACTTTTCTTTGTGAAATTGAAATGTGTCAAATAACAAAATTAAATTGAAATTTTAAAACATATAGCAAATCAAATAGATAAATAACACAAATAAAAGAAATTTCTCTATATAAATAAAGGAAACCACTGTATTTTAATGACAATCCAAGATGCTGCATACACGCAGCATGCGCAGTTTTTAATCTAAATTAGATTGTATAATTTCAAAATTTAAAGCAAAATGTCAGAATGGTCTGACATTAGTTTTGTGAAACTATACGCTAAATAAAACATCTGAAAAAATGTAAAAGAATGCAAATTCACTCTCTGACAGCAGATGGCGCTTATGCAACAGCCAAAATATAGCGTTTCCTTGGTTACCGCTGTAAACAAAGCAGTGCTGCTCTTATGAACACTACTTTATACGGAGGCAAGACGAAAAGAAAAAAAAAACATCTAAGGCCCCGATCATACCGAACGCATTTTTTGCAGTGAGAGGCGCCTTTTTTGAATTGTTTTCTGTTGTCAGTGAGCGTTCTGCGCGCTGTTTATGCGTCCCGGGTGCCTTGCGTTTTCGCCGCCTGCTGCGCCTCGCGTTTTTACAGAAATGCTCTGAGCGCCTGAAGTTGGAAAAAAAAAAAAAGCAACTCTGGGCGGAAAAGCACCCCACATCATCGCGTTTTTTTCCATTATCTAATTGAATGAATGGAGAGGCAGGCCTGCCGTTGTGGTGACGAAAGTTTACCGTTGCTTAGAAAGTCCGGAGACTGCAATAATGGATGAGAAACTTGTGGTGTCTGTTGCAGGCTGGTGTCTGTCGCATGTGATGTCTGTCGCGGGCTGTATTTTTTAAGGTTTTTTTTAATAAGACAGTTTACTTAACAGCAGAAAAACAAAGATTTTAGAGCGCTCATGCCATAATCCTTTGATTAGACTGACAGGACAACTGATTTGGTGGCTGCCTAGCAACATGAAAAAAAAAAAAAAACGCAGCACACTGCTCTTTTTTAACAGTCACCAAAAAAGGCAGTTTTTTGGTGACTGTGGCAGCGCCTCGCATTTTCAGATGGCTATTTGGCTGAAATAATAGATGCTCTGATTGGGGGAAAAAATTTTATACATAAATACAAAGACTCAATATTGTCAAAAGGCTTAAAAAAGAGATTATGGCTGTCAATTTATTAATTAAATAGCATAAAGAAAATAAGACAAAAATATTTAATTATTCATGACCCCAACCTGTACATAAAATCTGTAATAAAGTATTTCCCATCATCAGAATAAGTATAACCTTGAGGTTGTGATTGAGTTCAATAATATTGCAATTATAATATAATGCTACATTCCAGAATGTTTCTTAATTATCATCATTTAGGGGCATTTTCTCAGCAAATTATTAAAAAAAAAAATCAATTATTAGTCAATTAATTAAAGAAATCGTTCACCCAAAAATTAACACAGAAGATGATATTTTGAAGAATGTTGATAACCAAACCATTACAGGTCCCCATTGACTTTCCATTGACTTGTATTTTTTTTTTTTTTTTCAATACAATTTTACATACAATAGGAACCAGCAACTCTTTGGTTACCCACAAACTATACCTTGTAGATTTGTGTAGATTAATCTACAAAAAAAAAAGTAATTAATTCCAACTTCACACCAAGGCTTAAAACACCCTTAAAATCTCACCACTAAAATCTCTGAACCTTTGCTCCACTCTCCCTTTCATAAGCGTATCTGTACACAAGCACATAAGAGAAAATCCCTGTAGCACAGCTGCACTCTTACATAACGCACACACAATGCTGTCTGATGTTTTCAGATTTCTGCATTTTCTTTCATTCTGTCTTTCTTTGTCCAGCGTTTCAGAACAGACGACACTGAACCCATAAACTCGCTCTCCATCTGAGAGGTTCTTCCCCATGAAGCGCGCACACACGCACTGAGTCAAACTCATTTCAGACTCAATTAAGTCACATCCATTAATGCCTCGTCTAAGAGTTAAAAATAGAACGACCGTTAGCACTCATCTGTCATCAGCTGGATCCACATGCAGAAGGACAGACTCCCAAAATGACTGTTAACCTCGCAAAACCAGTCACAGATTCAGCACAAGAAACATTAGCCCATTGATTATTTACTCATCTTCAGGTTGATCAAAAAACGTACCAATGACTTCAAAGTTCCAATGACTTTTTCTCATGGAACGATAGCCAGAGATATTGTCAAAAACATCAATTGTTGGCAATATTAAGATATTTGGCATTTCCAATTAATGTAGGCCTGTTACATTCTTACTTTTATTAGGCCTATTATTATTATTATGAAGTTACTTTTATTATTAAACTAAAATTACAATTAATTTGCCCTGCAATAATTACCAAATAACTGACGTGCTGCGAGGATAAACAAAATATTAGACTATTTAGCCTACTCCTCAATTAAAATGTTTTAAAAAAAGGTATTTTAAAAGAGGTCTATTATACAATGAATTATAGGCCTACAATTAAAATATTAACACTGAAGTCATCAATAAAAATCATTGAAATAAAAAGCTTTAGCCTATTTCAAGCACCGACGTTCAAAAACAACCTGTTTAACATAAAACGTTTCTTCTCTTTTTTTTTTCCACTATGTATGGCCACAAGAGAAGTATTAAGAGAATAAATGAAAACAGTTAGCTATATACCATTATAATTTTGAAGCAGATAGGTCTCTTGTCATCTCCGAGAGAATATGTGGCGTCAGATGCCAAAAGCTCCGTCATTCCGTTTTTACTTTCACCTTCTGCATATAGTGAATTGACTGAGATTAAGACGTTCACCGGCATAACTCGTGCAAAGTTTGCACGTTGCTTGTGTGTGATACCCATTGGCTCGCCTTCATGGTTTAAAACAGAAATATTTCCAACATTGCGGCATAACCAATATACCCCTGTACCGAACATCCCGAACCGTGACACCACTGTGTCGTATCGAACCGAACCGTGAATTTTGTGAACCGTTACACCCCTACCATAAAGGTATTATAAAAGCAGCCTACAAAATATGAATTTTGTGTTATATTTACATTTTTCTAAATATGACAAATTAATTTTTTATTTGCTGAAATTTTTGACAAAGCACTTTTTTGATAAAACGTGACTAACAGCAAAACTGGGACCTTCATAATGTAAAATCATTTTCAAAAATAAATCTAAAAGTAAATTATTTTACTCTTTGTTTATATTACCATAATTTTTAAAATGCAACTATTTTATCATGGACTTTTTATTTGAGACTGAAGACAAAGGAATGCACTAAAACATTTCTTGCCAGTATTCATAAACTGATAATTATTTCCATGTTAAAGCAGATAACTGATAAACCAAAAAATTATTACTACAAAATTTGGTCTACACAAATTTTAAAAACTATTAAAAAAATGAATTGCTTTAATGCGATACATGAATTTAGTCATCACAACATCATAATGTGCAGTTACAGTATAAAAATGTAAAAACGGAAAATAAGACGCAGTATTAAAAATACAATAAGCAACCGATAGGATACCAATGTATTGTCCATCCCCACTTGTACAATAAAACCTACACATAAAAAGCACTTGAAAAGAAGCAATATAAAGGATGAAAGTTTTAATGTGAACTTAAAAAGAAACAAGTTAGTTTTAGTAAAAATGAACCCCCGGGAAATACAAGTGCCCTCAGCTGAGGAAACACCCATATACACAGCTGCTTATAGCAGAAAGCTGCCGTCTTTGACTATTCCAGTGACATTGGTGCTGATGTTTTAAATATCGTGACAGAGATCTTACAGACACGACCATATAAAGACACAATCCCTCCATCTCTCCCTCTCTCACTCACACACACACACACACACACACACACACACACACACACATAGCAGGATATTCACACAAATGCAAAAATCGTGCTGCTAAAAGCAGTTGCCTGAGGAATAAGTCCTTCATGAGCTTCATGCAGCCTGAAATACCCCTCTGTGGATCTCATACTATTCAGAATAGCTTGGCACCCAGATAAACAACTTGCACAAACACTTTACCGACCTACAAACAAACACACACAAACACACTTGTATGGGCAGGTTTTACTAACCTTTTGGGGACAACATTTCTAAATACACCCAAAAGAAAAGTACAACCTGTCAAAACTAGTAAAAATGTTCATAAATGTAATAAGTTTTTTTTTTCATATCTACAAACACCAAAGGCTGTTCATCAACACCTTTAAAAGTACTGATACATGATACATGTGATGAGGCAAAAAGGATATGCCATATTCATGTGATTGCCATTCAGGTATATAGCTATATACACACCATGGTATTTAAAGGAATATCATGATATTACTATAGTACACCTCCAAAAATAGCATTATTTTTTGTTAAGAGTAGTAATCGTGGTGATCTTATAGGAAGAAAAACAGATGTGAATGAGAAGTACCACAACAACATATATACAAAGTTATGTGTGTTTCCTAAACAGAAGATGGAGGGTCAGTCTGACATTTACACTCAAACAGACACTTAATGAATGTTTGACAACTAACCAACTTAATCACGTGGGTCTGCACAGCCCATCTTAATGTGTTACTGTCGCTTTAAGAGGTATTGAACCAATGAAGTGTGTGACCCACAGCAGTACAGACAACTTTACACCACAGTTGTGTCCAGTCCATGCTGTTTTCTTACAGGCATTACTGTGTTTGTGGTGTTCTGCAGTGTTTAAGGCATGCAGTATAGTTTTGGTTAATAAAGTGGTTAATTTGGTTATTTGGTCTGTTTATGTGAATGGTGCTCTATGGGGTTTACAACATTTTACATTGTGAAAATTGTAGACTTTTAATTGGTAAAATAAAAAATCCCAGAACTTCCATATAAATACAATTCACTAGAGCTCGACCGATATGGGTTTTTTGGGGGCCGATACAGATACCGATATTAGGGTGTAAAAAACAGCAGATATCAGTATATCAGCCGATATTCTTTGTGTATATTATAGTACAGTACCAGTCAAAAGTTTGGACACTTTCCCATTCCTGTGTCCAAACTTTTGACTGGTACTATATATAGAATACTATAGTATTTACATAAACAGAATATATATACATAAACACATTTATTGCAATGATCACTCAAATGTGGTGATCAAACACTTATAATGACGTGACAAAGATATGTAATGGAGGCAGGGCATTTAACAATTTAACAATAAACTTTATTATCCAAAATGAGTCTGACATCAGTGCACTGAACAGTAAAGGTGAAGTTTATTTAACTTTATTTCAATTCAATTCAACTTTATTCATTTAAGTTTATTTCACTTCGGAACATTCACTCACGGATTTGCGCTGCACAGCGTCTTCACACAGACGAAACTTACTAGAGAACTGTGAAGTGTGACATAACATACCACTGTAAATAAATACAATTTAAATTCACATCTCGCGCACTTTAATGCCCTTTGAATGTAACTTGTACGTTCCCTTGGAACTGGTATCATGGCGGAATATCATGTGAAGTCCACTTCGCAGGGCACTTACGGTCGAATAAGACAGCGCTTGAATGCTGCAGCCTGAACAAGAGACCTCTTTACTGAAGTTAAAGTGTTGGCTGATGTCATTATCTCGCGAATGCGGTGGCGGATCTCCACCAAATTCGGGGGATCCCTTCAGCTCGAGGAGCCCTCTCGAACGCCACTCTCCGCGCCTCGGTAGCCCCCCGGGATCGCCAGATCGGTCGACGTCCGACCGCCAATTTAACCGCCCGTAACTCCCGGACACCGGGGGCTATCGACGCGGGGGTGGTCTCATTCGAAAGGGGGCCTCGAGACGTACACTCGATTCGGCGTTCGAGAGGGTTCCTTGAGCTGAAGGGATCCCCCGAATTTGATGCGGATCCGCTGCGCTGTTACAGAGATATGGCCGTTCAAAGTTTCAATGGTATTCCATACACTTAAGCTTTAAAGCATTTCATCCAGGTTGCCAGTAGTAAACAATGGAGCACGCTCTGCTGGACAAACTATGTAATTACACCATATACAAGCATTTTATCTGCGTTTTATGTTCTGTAAAAAAATGTTCATATCGGTGGCATATCGGCGGCATATTCGCCGATACCGATATATCTGCGACAGGCTCATATCGGCCGATAAAAATCGGCAAAACGATATATCGGTCGGGCTCTACAATTCACTGCAGTTTCCAGCTGAAATTATAGCAAAACACCAACAGCTTTTATTCCTTTTCACACAAATTATGATTACAGGAGCAGATTATTAATTAATAAAGACTTATTTTTGCACAAGTCCTTGCACAATACTATGTTTCGACCTCAATGCCCTGTTACCACAGCGCATGATTTGTAAACTAATACAGTTTGATGTTTGCATCACATAAGCAGCTCCATATGTATGGCTTTTGTGACGTAGTAAACTTGCTTGGTAGCTCACCTGGTACAGCACTGCAATTGCAATGCAGAGCACTCAGTATGAGTCCTAACAAAACACGAGTCATGTTCAAAGAGCTCAAAGACTTGAAGCAAGCTGAGATGGTACAGTTGTTTCAGCAAATGCATTTATATTTCACATTTGCTTTTAATAACATTACCAGTTAGGTTTAGGGTAGTGCTGCTCACCCAGATATTTAATGTCTGAACCAGCACAAAATGTACAACAACCAACTTAATAGAATGCTGCCAGAATGATGTTCATCAGTTTCAGACAAAACTGAACACACTTTTAGCACCACTCACTGAATATTTTACTGTGAAAATGTTGCAAAACGTACAAGAAGCAATGTAATATTTCACAGACAGTTTTGCCCCAAGCGCATTTTTCCAGTGAGACTGAATTGAGTTTTCTAAAAAGGTTATCTGAGAGTTTCTCCAATGAAAGTTCAGCAAGAGGCTGTGGGTCTCTGCAGGAAACCTTTTGCCTATGCCACAAAACACTACATACAGTCATTACATACACAACATCCATACTGACAGATGTTTCCAAACCACATTTACAAGTTATACTTACGTTAAGAGTTTCTATATTTCTTTATACAGCAATAAATATATATACAATAAAAGCTTTATAGTAAAACAATACCTCTGGTGGCCTGGAGCACAGTGCCTAGTTGTCAGGATAGGGAATTACCTAGAATCCCATGATAATGATGCCTCTGTGAGTTACCTGTTATAGAGCTACACCAATGAAAGAGACATACTATGGTGTTTTTTTTTTTTAAAGTGGATATCATTCTTTGGACTGTACAACACTAAACTGGCTGAGCATGGTGAATATATATATATATATAGCAGTGCTTCAGTAACTTTCATATGGATTTTATTTTTTTCCATTTTTAGGGGCCTAAATTGTAACCTACAAATAATGCTTTTTATTGTAACTGCCAAGTCATTATTATATAAAAATATTAGGGGTGTCAACGTTAACGCGTTAACGCATGCGATTAATCAAAATTTTAACGCGTTAATATTTTTTTAACGCAAATTAATCATGTGATAATGTTTGACCCCAACTTCGCGTCATCGCAGCGCGGAAGGTTATCTATCATTGTGTGATAGTGGCCATGGGCTATTTTGAAAATACAGTCGCGGGAAAAATTACAGAGCCGCGGGTTTTTGGGCTAACGTTACTTTTATAATGTACCGCGGCTGCCCAAAGTGTATAAAGACAAATAAAAATGAAAATAGATCCTTTTACTAATGTGTATTATACTCGGAATGTATCCCTGGCAACTTAAGAACAGAGAGGCGGCTGTAAACATCACAAACAACGTGAGTTTCAGCAGAGCATACATGTTAAGGCTTTTACACAGCAGAAATAAACATGACAACAGCCACTATAGATTATATACGATAATAAACACACGATTACGATAGGATATGGTTTGTATGTGATTTTCTTGAGATGAATGTGTACATCTATGCTAATTTGTGCAGCGATATAAAAGGCTATAAATAGCATATTTTAACAACAACAAACGACCAAATTCCACATGTGATCGCAAAAGGAAGTTATTACAAACACTCGATGGTGGTTTGAAGTGAGTTCTGAGTAAAAGTGTACTATTAATCTCATAAATTGTCTTATGAAGTATGATGCTAATATTAGCTCTAATGCATCTGCAGAACAGGTCCAATTCTTCTTCTTAATGCATTTTGTCATAATACTTCACGTAAGGTCGCAAGAAAATGTTGTTGTAATATTTATTTGGAAATACTTTTGATAACAGTTGGGTAAGTGTATCCTGGGATTGAAGCGATGTGGCTTGGTAAACGTTGTATTGCCAGTATAAAGGTTGATAATGGCTGAATAAAAACAGAAGAATAATGATAAAAGAATAATAAGGATTATGTCTCATACCTGGCGGAGATGTGAAAGGTTCTGTTTCCTTAAACTAGTTTGTCATGCATTTCTTTATTTCAACACATTTACAGGTAAATCCTAGTATTTTAAATTTGTGATTAATCATGATTAATCACAGTCCATGACTGTGATTAACGCGATTAAAATTTTTAATCGATTGACAGCACTAAAAAATATACATCTTTATTCACTGTACTAAAATCTACATATGATCTTGGGTAACAAATAAAACCCAATCAACAATTACCCAAATCAAAGCTCCTCCCAGACATTTTTAAAACACAGAAACAACCATGAAAAAGCAATTGCTTTTTAAAGCAATTCCTTATTGGATCTATATCGGACACGGTCCCTCATTTTTAGGCTTCTGCATTTGAAACATTTCAGTGGCTTGTGTAACTCTTGTTCTGTGTCAGTGTGACAGCTCAGCCCTCCATCTACTCAATCACATCACTGAGAGATTACAGATACAGACACCCTCAATAAGACAGGGTGAGAATCAAGTTCATTTGGAGCTTATAAAGTCCTCTGGTCAAAGTAAAAACACGCTCAGCAGTAATTACAGCAATCTATAGACTTTTCCCATGCTGACCTCAACTCACTTTTGCATGAACCACAGACTGAGGGAAACATGTATTACTTACCTCTGCCTACATCAATTTCTGTCTTATTATTAATGCATTTCTCTGATTTTAGCATAAAAATGCATGTAAACAAAATATATATGACTGAAATATTACAAAAAACAGTCATCAGAATACAAAAAAGACAGTCAGAACCCAGTTCTATAGGCATGAACACATGCATCTGAAAACCTGCCAACTCCCTGCAACAAACCAGGCGTGATCAGCTGGGATGGCTGAATTTCATATGCAAGATCACATTAAATGCACTGTTTAGTTAAGTTCACCGGAGAAAGAAATATTATGGATAGAGGAGATTATTCATTTTGTCCAGAAGTGACAATTTGATTTTAAAATACCTTAATGATTTGCTTCCTACAAACACGCAGCTTTTCTTGTCACAAAATGTTAATTGATGGACTGAAGTTGTGTGGATTACTTGTAGATTCTTCTTGTGATGCTTTTATCAGATGTTTGGACTCTTATTCTGACGGCACCAATTCACTGCAGAGTAGCAATGCTAAAAAAAAAAAAAAAAAAATCTCCAAATCTGTTCCAATGAAGAAACAAACTCATCGACAGCTTGGATGGCCTGAGGGTGAATACATTTTCAATAAATTTTAATTCAAATATTCCTTTAAAATACAAAACTTACAGACAACAGATCAGCCCTAAATTCGAACCTCACAGTCTCACACAGAACACCTCTGTTTGTGTGTTTGGTCTAAAGAGTAGCTACAGTCTGAGCAGCTGAAAGACTAGAACCTAGAAAGAGAATAAAAGCAATGTCAGCAGCAGAAAGAAAAAGGCGAGTTGAATGTAGTTAAAGAGTAGCAGAGGTATTTAGGGGAAAGAGAAAAGCAAATGGAACGTGTGACAATGTAACAGAACCAAGGACACATTCACAAACACCATCTTTGTTTCACTGCCTGTCTCTCTCTCTCTCTCTCTCTCTCTGACACCCACTGTACTTTATTATCCACATGACTTCCTGTAATATAAACTACAAATGGACATCAGCATATCAGCTACATCGCAACAACACTCCACTTCCTTGTAATAAAGCAACGTCAAAACAGCAACATTCTCTCAACTACACTCCACACCATCACAATACCAGCTAAATCATCTCAACAACACTCTACACACACCAAATCATCATACTGACTTATCCTCATAATAACAGCACTCCAAATCAGCATAATATTAGCTATTATTATAATAAAGCTCCAAAATTCACAAGCAGAGCTCAATATCATTACATCACTTGCACACCAGTGGATCCTCTGTAGTGAATGGGTGCCGTCAGAATGAGCGCTCAAACAACTGATAAAAATATCACAATAATTTACAAGTAATCCACAGTAATCCAATCATTTTTTTTCTGTTTTCCATGCAGTTTATCCAACCCCATAATTTTTTCCTTAATTGTTATAATATATATGATTTTCATATAAATTTTACAAAAATAAAAAGTAATTTATAAGTTATATATGATTTATAATTTATACATTATTAATAATTTGCAATTATAAATAAACAATACTAGAAACAATTACAAATAATGACCGATTTTATTCGGTTTAGCTATAACAGATGAAAATTAAATTATGTAACCTCATTACAGATGTAAATTAAACACATTTTTGAGGGAAACATATAGTGATTTATAATTTTCAAACCATTCTAACTAATGCTTCTGATATTTTCACAAATTTTTGCTATTTCGGCAAAACCCCTTCCATGGCCAGCTAGATAAATGTATCCTTGGTGACATTTGCAAACAAAATTTGCAACATTTGCAATAAATGTTCAATACATAGAGAACTAAATGTAGCCTACATCTGTAAAGCATGTCAACACATGTACAACATTAGCAAATGTAAGATGAACATGATAAGATTACAACTAACGGTTGAGTCAGCTGACCCAAAGCTGGCCAAACCTTACATTGGGTCATCCTTAACTTCATCATAAAATCAGATTTGCCATAACAATAACACTCCATATGATTATGATTATAATAACTGCTCCATCACAATGGAACACTATATCATCATGATAAAACTCTACATCATTATAATAACAGCTGTCATCGTAGACATATACACTAAGGGGCCATTCACACAGAACGCGTCTTTGCGTCTAAAAAAGCGCAGCGTAGAGCGCCTCCTCCGCCATGTTGCCGTCAAATAAAACAGTTGTCATGCCAACTTGCTACTGTAAACAGAAACTAGCAACGCCTGCCCTGCCTCCGAGTTCTTCTGATTGGTCCACTGCTTTGGAACTGACATTGATGAGCGGCGCTGCGTGTAAAAGTTGAAATTCTTTTAACTTGACACGGCATCTTAAAAACGCGGCGCTCCTGCGCGAGGCGCTGCAAAAGACGCGAGACGCGAGTGTAACGGTCATGCACGTCCATCAAGTGCGTTTACATAGAAAAACAATGGAAAAGTAGCGCATTGGAATGGAAAAACGTGTTCTGTGTGAATGGCCCCTAACAGATGTTCTGTTTAAGAGCAAACACAGTGGCAACAACTTTCATTTAACAATAAATCATCGACACACACTCACAGGTGGCCAGCACTGAGAACACACAGAAACAATTCTGCTCATATGCTACTAAAAGAGAAAATTATTTATTCATGTGAACAAACATGCTTTTGTCTCCCTCACCCCTGCTCTCTTAACTCATATATCGAGCTAAAATCTCTGAGCCTCGGATCATTTAACTGTAAAAGCAGCGTATTGAACGCTATTAGTCTAAGTGCTGATCCTGAATGCTGATTTCTCCCGGCATCTTAAACCAGACTTTGAGGTATTCTGGGAGATCTGTTGGTGCAAGTGGTGGTCAAAACAGCAGCCCGAGCTATTAACATCTACATTTTTTCATCTCATACTATATTTATCTATGGCCATTACTGGATGCAATCACAATTATTTTTTTGCGAGTTGGTGATTCATGCTGGGACACAGTTTGGACAGGTTTATGTTCAGAACCTGAACCAACCTGTTTATCAAACCTGTGTATCCATTTTTGCTTTGTAAAAGTATTATTACTACTAATATAACCTGTCAACAAAAGTTCAGACTTCATGGATTTGTGGTGGGAAGATTATAAGATAGAGACTCTCAAGTTCAAAATAAATTAATCATAATTCAAGTAATTTAGAAGTGATTTAAGCAGGGTGTTAAAATGTAAAAATATTTTCAATGACTAAATTCCCTGCACACATTCAAATTTTTCATTTGATCATATTCCAAATTAAGAAACTATAAACTATACAGGCAGCAAAACAGAAACACAAATGATTAGTTCACCTGAGGCTTTCTGTTCATTTGTCATGTGACAGACAACGAATAAGTGAATCATGAATGACCCATCATCTTGGATTTAGTTCAGGAAAGGCCCATTCACAACAAGAAAATTAACTATAACAATAACTATATTAGTGTTCACACCAAAGTACAATTATGTTCTGTTTGCTTTAGCTCTTTAAATTTGGATTCTGATTGGCTGTCAACGTTTTCAGCTGGGAAATAAAAACATTCTGAAAGTGATTCCTACGATATCATTCCTCTGTGTTATTATCATTATAGATATGATTTCCATACTCTCCTAGAATTAGAATGATTATTAACACTTCATGGTTATAGCATGAACGGCCCTTAATGCTATCTATGCTACCAATGCTATACTAATGTTATGGCTAAGGTTAGGCATTAATATTTGTTTTAAAGTTGTGTATGCCTTCAACAATGCTAAAACCAATGAAATCTCTAGAATTGGCTGTGGGGCGGAGTTTGCGCTGCATGGCAGCGCCCATGAAAAGTCGACCCGCTGTATGTAGAATATAAAACAGCATTTTCTAAAAGACTGACGTTTCTAGAGCGTTGTAATGATATTTCTTTAAGTACGTAATTTTTTTTTTATGAGTAAAACTTTTTAAAATTAGCAAAAAAGTATCAAGCTCACTTCTAGAGCCCCGTATCCACTGCTAGCGACGCGACGAAACTAATCAACGAAGCTGAACGCCCGGAACTACGCGCGCGGACAGTGAGCTCTCGCGCTAAACGGACGGCTT
Source organism: Spinibarbus caldwelli (assembly GCA_039654775.1). Classification (NCBI taxonomy): domain Eukaryota; kingdom Metazoa; phylum Chordata; class Actinopteri; order Cypriniformes; family Cyprinidae; genus Spinibarbus; species Spinibarbus caldwelli. The sequence goes on along the minus strand of CM077234.1, from coordinate 28,330,059 downwards.
TGTTGATTCCGGAACGAGAGCGTTCCGGTTTTGTCGCGTCGTTCTGTAGAAGTGTAGAAAACGCACGGTTTAAATGTGCCAAAAGAGCAGAGGACATATCAATTATCACTGTTAGCCTAGCAGCAGCAGCTCTTATCAGCTCTCTCAAACAAAGCGCAGGACTCACGTACACATAAGAAAGTTCAAGACATATTTTCATCACAAAAAGCATAAGAATGCTTCAGTTGCAGCAACCTGCCATGTAAACAAAAAGTCAATATGCGTGATATTGCATTCTAGTAAATGCTGTAATTTCTAACGGATCCCAAAGTAGAATAATAACGTTTCAAACGTGGAGTAAACTTCGCTCTCTCTTATATTACTTCATTTGTCCCATTTCTCACCGGCTTCCAGCAGTCTGCTGTGGACATAAAGAACAAAAAGGAAGGTCCAGCACACTAAAACAGGATAAAAACAAAAAACGCTTTATTTCCTGGGGAATAAAACCATTCTTTCCCGGAGTTAAAGTGTCCGGACTGTCCCAATCCCTTCCCCCGCTCACTAACGTTAACTCAGTCTCGACACCGCCATATTTGTAGCCCTCACCGGCGCAACTATGTTTCCAGAGCTCAATCAGATGATACAGAGAAACAGCATCTCACCTTGGCGATCGCTCTCCTGTACCGCATCGCGGCCTGCTGCACGAGCGAGTGCACTTTCATGTTGCCATCTCCGCACGGAACCACGACCCGAGTTCTTCCAAAACACACCGTCACTTTCATAGCTCCAGCTCTGCTTAGACCTTCCCGACTCCGAGGGAAACTCGGGATCAAAGGCTCCCGTGCTCTGGTGTCCAGATCATTAATAATCTTTGGTTCAGCACCTTGGCGGCTCAGTGTAAGTTACGATCGGTACTCGTTCCGTTTCATCGCGGCGGGCGCTGTGTGGCGGTGTGTGACCACCTGTTTAGTGTTTGGGATCCGTGTACGGGAACCGCGCCGTGATGAGTCGGTTCAGGAGCAACTAAAACGGGCTTCTTGCGCCCTCTGGCGCGAAGCGTGTGTATAAGTTTAACTGTACTTATGTGATCGTAAGGTCAAACTAATTTAACATTAATTGAAAAGTTCATAATTCACGTTTTCCTTCTCTTTTCTTTTTGAAATGTCTTCACATATATAGTGTAATATGTGAATATCAGTTTGTGTACCTGTGTCTTATCCTGTCATTTTGTTTGTACTGTTGAAGCTTCTGTCATCAAAACAAATTCCTCTTATTTGTAAACATACCTGGCAATAAAGCTTTTTCTGATTTTGATTCTGATTCTGTGAGGGTTTGGTTAGTGTATAGGGGTAAAGGTTCATCACATTTATGAGATGCAGAAATGGAATCTCAATCACAAGTAACAAAACTGGCTTAGACTCCAAATTATAACCTTGTGTCTGAACAGGGAAGTATGTTCTCCAAATATTGTGACTTAGACTTGACCTTGAAAGACTGAAACCAACCAATCAAACAACGAATGAATGAATGAATGAATGAATGAATAAAATTTTTAAATAAAGAAGTGACATTTAAAAATAAATTGAGGAAATAATATGTCAGTTTAATAATAAGCATAAAAATTGAAATAAAAAATGTGTAAATTAATATACATATTTAAAATGTAAAAATAAAAATTAAAACATTTAAAATTTAAAATTCATTATTTTATGTTTAGTTAAATAAAACAATGAGTTAATAAATAATTTTTTAATGAAAGAATCTAGTAAAATAAGTGAATAAATACATACATACATACATAATATTAAATGCACATTTTAAATTGCATTTGAACATCTTTCTTTCTTTCTTTCTTTCTTACTTTCTTCTTCTTCTTCTTCTTCTTCTTCTTCTTCTTCTTATTATTATTATTATTTTCATTTTGTCAGATGCTTTTCTTTATCCATTTGTTAATCAAGTGACACTAGACAGTTCACTTGTGGGGGCAACCAATCAACTTGGCACTCAATTTTAAGAGCAACTCCTTATGAAATATGTCTATTAATTTTTTCCATTTAAAAAGTGATTTATTTATTTTCATTTTCATGTTTGTAGTATTAAATTGGCAGATTATTCCATAATTCTGTTTTTAAGTGTCTTTCCTAGTCCTCCATAGGTCAGTATTGTGAATGACTTAGTATGTTGGCATTGGTTTCCAAACATATGGACAATTATGCATATATGTATGAGTTTGTGTGTGTCACATTTAACTTTCTGCTTGTAGGGCAGAGCTGTACTAAAATAGAAACACTGGGCAGGTGGCATTGGGCAGTGAAACTGTTCACACACACACACACACACCGAGGGCCTGATACAGATTAGTTCTACACACCCAGTTGAGTGAAGCTTTAGTGGAACAGCTGTAGGATTACGTATGCTTTGATCTATGTAAAGCACAATGACCAGATGCTGGAGATCCATTACTGAAAAACTCTTAGAGAACACTTCTGCCGGCCTTCATGCCACAGTTAGTGAGTCTTCAGACACACGGTCAGTGCTGTGAGTCACTGTCTGCATATTTAGAGCCATGAAGTTTTATATATTTTTTTTCAAAGCTGAAGGTAGTGCCATTTTTTTTCTTGTCATAAGCATGTTTGATGTATTAGCCCAAACAGTGGGCTGAATCCCAGTGGTGGAGTCTACAGTGACTCATCATTTATGGATGAGCATCTGCTTTTTGCTGACAAAGTCAGTGGTCTCCTCCTGTGACTGTTTCTCACTTGTAAGGAGTTGCTAGTGTGGTTTCCAGTGTAACAAATCTGGCAAATAGTTTCCAACAAATGCAATCAACACTGACTTGTGAGTTCTTTGCACAACATGTGACATTGTGACCCCAAAGTACCAGTTGCTAACAACAAACAACTAAAACTCTGTCTGAACTTTAACTCAAATAGTTGAATGATCACATAACATTCTATCTATCTATCTATCTATCTATCTATCTATCTATCTATCTATCTATCTATCTATCTATCTATCTATCTATCTATCTATCTATATCTTTCTGTCTGTCTGTCTGTATCTATCTATCTATCTATCTATCTATCTATCTATCTATCTATCTATCTATCTATCTATCTATCTATCTATATCTTTCTGTCTGTCTGTCTCTATCTATCTATCTATCTATCTATCTATCTATCTATCTATCTATCTATCTATCTATCTATCTATCTATCTAACTATATCTTTCTGTCTGTCTGTCTGTATCTATCTATCTATCTATCTATCTATCTATCTATCTATCTATCTATCTATCTATCTATATCTTTCTGTCTGTCTGTCTCTATCTATCTATCTATCTATCTATCTATCTATCTATCTATCTATCTATCTATCTATCTATCTATCGATCTATATCTTTCTGTCTGTCTGTCTCTATCTATCTATCTATCTATCTATCTATCTATCTATCTATCTATCTATCTATCTATCTATCTATCTAACTATATCTTTCTGTCTGTCTGTCTGTATCTATCTATCTATCTATCTATCTATCTATCTATCTATCTATCTATCTATCTATCTATCTATCTATCTATCTATCTATCTATCTATCTATCTATCTATCTATCAATCTATCTATCTATCTATCGATCTATATCTTTCTGTCTGTCTGTCTGTCTCTATCTATCTATCTATCTATCTATCTATCTATCTATCTATCTATCTAACTATATCTTTCTGTCTGTCTGTCTGTCTGTATCTATCTATCTATCTATCTATCTATCTATCTATCTATCTATCTATCTATCTATCTATATTTTTCTGTCTGTCTGTCTGTATCTATCTATCTATCTATCTATCTATCTATCTATCTATCTATCTATCTATCTATCTATCTATCTATCGATCTATCTATCGATCTGACTATAACTTTCTGTCTATCTATCTATCTATCTATCTATCTATCTATCTATCTATCTATCTATCTATCTATCTATCTATATTTTTCTGTCTGTCTGTCTGTATCTATCTATCTATCTATCTATCTATCTATCTATCTATCTATCTATCTATCTATCTATCTATCGATCTGACTATAACTTTCTGTCTATCTATCTATCTATCTATCTATCTATCTATCTATCTATCTATCTATCTATCTATCTGACTATATCTTTCTGTCTGTCTGTCTGTCTGTATCTATCTATCTAACTATAACTTTCTGTCTGTTTGTCTATCTATCTATCTATCTATCTATCTATCTATCGATCGATCGATCTATCGATCTATCGATCTAACTATAGCTTTCTGTCTGTATCTATCTATCTATCTATCTATCTATCTATCTATCTATCTATCTATCTATCTATCTATCTATCTATCTACACATTGTATTACATTTGTGACAACTGAGAAACAATGCTATCCTTCTATCGCGAGATGGCGCTATTTCTTCAAACTTCTGTAATTCTATTTGATTTAAATTTATTTAAGCTTATTTTTAATAAATGGAACCTGATGCATTTTTTGGGGGGGGGGGGGGTTATTATTTATTTGTTAGAGTATAAAGTTGTTTCTATAAATCTTTGTGATAAGTCTGATAAGTCTGAAACGCTTTTTATTATTAAATTCGATTAACTATTATCATGAAATTGAAGCCTCAAAGGCATTAATGCATTACGGAAATCAATTCGCTGATCAAATGGACCGTTTAGGGCATTTGGTGAGTGACTGCGGCCCCTCGGCGCCTAGGCCCCGCCCACTCTGTGTGTGTGTGTGTGTGTGTGTGTGTGTGTGTCGTCGGGGACTCCGGCTGCATAGTCCACATTTCCCAGGCGCATCATCAGAGCTGACGTGGGCTCTACGTGTGCAGCGAGTCGGGCTCCTCTGCACCCGTAACGAGTGACGAGACTCTACGTAAAAGTCGGGTAAGTTATTGCTGGCATGTGGATCTGCCGCCAGAGAGGATCTGGAGATGAGCGCAGGAGCACGAACATGTAGCTGCTGTTAAATGACTTTCTCGATATAATATGTGCAGCGAGGCGAAGCTGTCTAGGACGCGGTTCCTGGTGTAACCAGCGCTGACAAGAAAATAAACCTGCGAGCAAAGAAAAGCGCGCAGATTTCATATTCTGAGTGCTTAAATTAATAATCAGAGTTACTGTGAAATATAATCTAAGTCACAAAGCAAAAAGATCAAGTTAAATGTAGAGCTGGCGATATTAAAAATTCATTGAAGTTGTGGAGAATGACGCAGCTTGGTCCAGGACTATGCAAATAAATACAGTACATAACATAAAACAGAACATAAAACTTTGTTGCAAGTTGCTTTACTACAGTTCTGTATTTATTTGTAAGCCCATGAATGTTGCAATAATGTATGTCAAATCCTCGTGCCACCGTTTGCTGTTACATAAGCGCGAGCTGTTCAAAGTTTGCGCGCGTTTGTTCTGTCAGTCCTGCGAGGAAACAGAAGTTAAACGAACACCCTTAAATCAACACTAGATGGAATAATCTCAGTATACTAAAGCAATGGAGTAAAATATTTTTCCTCATAAATTGTATGAGTTCTGCTTATCTTGAATAACTGAGAAGTTTGTGCACTGGTCAAGAATCGTTTAGACAGGACGAGGAAGTGCACGCGGCCGTTACAGCTCGCCCAGTGTTTCGTGCACGCGCAATTTTTAATCATAATAAACCACCAGAATTATAATATATATTTAATTTGACATTTTTCTTTTTTTTTATTTATTTAGTTTTTTTTTTGTAGTCACTTAACTCTTTTGTTTGATGCATGTAAAAATAGTGACGTTTAGTATAGATTTTTTTTCTACAAGTTAGTTATATAAGTTTCTCTTACCTACTCAAGCCCAATTAGTAAATGTTATTAAAGCTTTGATCCTCTGTTTTACCATAAATTTGTCATGAATTGTTATTTATTTATTTATTTTTTTAATATAAGATTAGGAAAAGCTGATATTTCAGTCTTATAACATGAGGGTAAAACGTCTATTTACACTGTCAGCACATGAAAAACCCCACTGTGCAAAAATAAGCAACTGCTTCAGAAGTTTCACAAATGCATGAATATTTCAACCAACACTCACAAACACAGAACAGTTTTTGCATCACATTTTGAACCACTAGATTGACAAACAATGGGCTAAAATGATGGATTATTGCGTCAAATGCAGTAGGCCGTTTAAAATCTTGTGACGTGTGACTACAGAGCACTGACTGTGCATTTCCTCTCTGTTCTGTTGCTAGGCTGATTGCCATGGAAACTGCAACCGTAGCGCAACAGGAAGCCAGTGCAACTGAGAAAGTAACAAGTGAGGTACAGTAAGACTCTGACTCACTCACACACACAGGTACAAGCCTTGCAGATATGACACCTGTTGCACAAATTATGCCACACTGAAACACAAATGCACTGATGTTTGAATAAACTCATGAAAATGTTTCAAAATCTTATTTACAGACACTATTACAAATTCCAGTCTTTAGCAAAAAAGTGTTGAGGTATCATGGTGATGCTGGGTTTCAATTATTGCCATAAGATTATTGTTTGATTATTGTATTCATATACCATAGGATTTATATCTTCAGGTTACTTAACATGGTCATGCATGGTAATTACATAGTATTACCATAAAAACATAGTATTATTATTGTACTCTGTCCAAAAAAAAACATGGTAATACCATGGTAATTGATGTGTGGTTTCTGACTGCAATATTTACAGATTAAATGTTTAAAAGAGTTTGAACCAAACTGTGCAAAATGTGATTATTATTTTTTTTTCCATTTCAAAGGATGTTGTTAAACAATGTGTTATTTTAGTATTATTTTTACACCATTAAAGTATTAATTAATAATTAGAATTTTTAAATAGTTTTTTATTTTTATGTTTAATAATAATTTATATTGAATAATAATGATATTGTTTATTTTATTTTAGTTTGAATTTTGGTCATTTTTATGTGCTTTCACTATTTTAAATTTTTTTTCTATTTTTCTATTTTGATATAATATTAAGCTTTAATTTATTTTTATTGCAGTTTTAGTAATTTTAGGACTTGTACTTACATGTATCTTATTTAAGTTGCCAACAGTGTTACTTTAGTATCATTCAAATTATAATATAGTTTTGTTTTTTTAATCATTTTAGTTTTAGTTAAAACAAGTATTTATTTATTTTTTTTGTAATTTTTAGTCATTTTCATTTTATATATATATATATATATATATATATATATATATATATATATATTATGTAGTTTTTCTTTAGCAATTTTTAAAATTACTATAGTATCTCAAGGTAAACTTGTTGTCAAGTTAGAATGTTTCCTTGGCAATGAACTGAAATAAAATTATTTTTATATTTTATTTTATTTCAGTTAACGTTTTCAAGAAATTAAAATGTTTTTTTTTTTATAACCATTTTAAATTTTATTTCATTTTTCATTAACTATAACAATTCTGGTTGCCAAGGCAAGATTTATAACGTTTGTTTAAATTTTTGGCTTTTATCTAACAATTATGTTTTATTTTATTTCAACTTTATTTCAATTCACTTTGAAAACTAATTTTTAATAGATTTAGTTAACAGTAAGAACACTGGGCTAAAGAGTGTCTGTCTCTCTCTCTCTCAGATGAATGAGGGTGTGTCTGTGGTGTCATTACCTGAAGGACAGACACCGCAGGTGCAGGGAGTCATTCAGACCACACAGCCCTCTGTTATCCAGACACCTCAGATACAAACTGTGCAGGTACACACGTGCAGGGTTTATATATATATATATATATATATATATATATATAATACATTTTTACAGGACCAGTCTAAATCTAAATGTAAACCTTTGTAAAAGTTACTATTTGTAAAGTCCACTCTTTTAAAACTGAAATGTGTGCTGATCTGTGAACCATTGAAGCACAATCCTGTTATTCATTTACCTGTTCCTTCACCTGGAGAGACTGACCAATCACAGCAGTTAGAGTTGTAGCCAATCACAGGGCACATTTACTCATCCCGGGATCAATGGGATGAAGGAGAAGCAGATTGACACAGTAACAAGAAGAGTGAGAGTAGCTGTACAGCGCAGTAATGAGATTTGAGTAATGTGAGAGTCAATGCATCTGATCTTGTCGCTCACACGCACACAGCCCACGTCAGACAAAACAAATCTGCTCAGGAGGAGATAGAAAACTCATGGTCACTGGCACAATTGTTATCTAAAGAAAACAACTTATGAAAAATCCATTTTTATGTATACTGTACTTTTTAAAGGGATAGTACACCCAAAAATTAAAGTTGTGCTAATATTTAACACCCTAATGTAATTTCAAACATGTATGACTTTTTTCTGTCATCAATACCTCACAAAATATATATTTTAAAAGAATGTACTGTACAGAATATCCTGTATTTTCCTGTACAGTGAAACCTTGACGAAAAAGCAGTTTATAGCCTATATGACTGGTAGCTACAAACTAAAGCTTTGTGTAAAAAATATGCAGAAATAGTTATTCACTGATAATTTTCCCCTCCACAAATGCTTTTTAAATCTTTTAAAGGCTCATTTGTCATTAAGACATGCGTATATGTGTGTCTGGATGTTTTCAGGTAGCTGATGATACTGGTGGATCAGGTACAACAACATCAGATCCTCAGAAGAGAAGAGAGATTCTGTCCAGACGACCATCTTACAGGTGAGATTCGTTCTTGAGCAACATTTTTAGCATTATATATGAACTATTATGGTATTTATTAGTGTTTTGAATTACCTTTTATTTAATGTATATTCAGGTTTCATTTTAATTTCAATTATTTTTTAAATATTTCTAAATAGTTTCAGTTTATTTTTATTTTAGTAATTTTAGTACTTCATCTAACTTATTTCATCTGGTTGCCAAGACAACATTTCTAAAATTTGTTTACATTTTTAAAGTTATATTTTTCATGTAATATTTATATTATATTTCATTTTAGCTTTGTTTTACTTACGGAAAATTGTAAGTTTTAATAGTTTTAGTTAACATGACCACATTGACCTGACATCATTCAACAAAACACTCCAAACCCAATAATACCCAGAAACCCACACACCACCAGCACACATAATATTTTTTGTCAGAATTTCCTGAAATTTAGTAACAGATTCTGATATTTTAGTCAGCTAAGGTTAATGTTTTTATTTACATATGTATTCTCAGGAAAATTCTTAATGAGTTGTCATCAGATGTGCCTGCTGTGCCTAAGATCGAGGAAGAAGAGAAAGTGGAGGAAGAAGCCCTGACCACCTCCAGTGTTGCCACAGTGACGGCACCATCTTCAATCTACCAGACCAGCTCAGGGCAATACAGTACGTCTGAGCTCATTACTCACAAACTATTATGTCTTTGTGTGGCATCAAGTATGAACTCAAGTAATTACCCTTAAAATGAGGGGTTTTGTTGTTCACTGGCCCATTCTTATGTTTCCCAACCCCGTATCGTGTTATTACAGGTGTTTGTGCAGATTCAAGACTAACTGTCTTATTGTTTTGTGTCTGTGCAGTTGCAATCACTCAGGGTGGAGCGATACAGCTGGCCGGCCCTGGAGGAGAGGCCCTGCAGGGGGTTCAGGCGCTGACTCTTCCCAGCCCTGCCACACCGCAGCCTGGGGCCACTATCCTGCAGTACGGCACCCAGCCTGCAGACCCCGGCCAACAGCTTCTGCTCACCGCTGGACAGGTGTTCGTTCAGGGTAAGACACTCCAACTTTTATCAACTTTTCTAGTTGAAAATACTTCTTTTGTTTCTGAATTCAGGCAGGAAGAGGTTAAATGTATTTTCAGCATGTTATAATTGTTATAAATTTTCAGCATTTCAGTATTTTCAGCATGCTATAAAAACATATGTGTGTATGAGCTGTTTGCTGACGCTGGGCTCTGATCAGGGAAGGACGCTGAACCCACACTGCATTGTGGAAACTTGTTTGACTTGTTTTACTATGTGCTGAAGTTCCAGATTTTGCAGGAACTGAGAAAAAAATGGTTAAATGTGACGTTGACAAACTACGATTGAAAATCGCCTTGATTTGCAAAGATAAGGGTTGAGCATGTCAACTGACTCACTATTTATTGGAAATCCAACTTTGAATGTGAGCTTTGAATAAATACCCTTAATAACTATAATAATAAATGTACCATGATACCCTGGTACATTTAATATGAAGACTTATGCTGAACAAATCATTGTCTTAATATTTTGGTCCTGTTATCCAGTATAAAATATCTAAACATCCTTGACATATTAAAATTTGTTTTCAGCAAGTATTTAAGATATTTTTAATTATTTTAGATGCGTTTTACCCTATGGGCAAACAGTTTTTTTTATTTCTTGTTTTATAAGCATAAATCTAAAATAAAAATGCAAAATTTAGTGAGGTAAGAAATAGTTTTTATATAACTATAAATATAGTACATTGTAGTACTTAATGTATATAATATTTAATAACAATGTGCAATATTTGTAATTAATTATGTTTTAATATTTATATATGTGACCCTGGACCACAAAACCAGTCATAAGTGTCCATTTTTTGAAATTGAGATTTATACATCATTTGAAAGCTGAATAAATTCTGAAATCATCTATAGCAATAAATCATCTGAAAGCTTTCCATTGATGTATGGTTTGTTAGGATAGGACAATATTTGGCCGAGATACATCTATTTGAAAATCTGGAATCTGATGGTGCAAAAAATCAAAATATTGAGAAAATCACCTTTAAAGATGTCTAAACGATGTTCTTAGCAATGCATATTACTAATCAAAAATTAAGTTTTGATATATTTACGGTAGGAAATTTACAAAATATCTTCATGGAACATGATCTTTACTTAACATCCTAATGATTTTTGGCATAAAAGAAAAATCAATAATTTTGACCCATGCAGTGTATGGTTGGCTATTGCTTCAAATATACCTGTGCTACTTGAGACTGGTTTTGTGGTCCAGGTTCACATATTTTAATTATATTTATTGTTTTATATAAGTATAAATTTATATTATATTTTATATTTATAAATAAATAACATAATAATATAATGTATAATATTTTATGGATGTTTACATAATTTTACTACAAACAAAACAATATACTTATGAAAACCATGTTTTTTGGGGGGGTTTTTTTCTAATTCTGTTTCTCTTCTAGTCTAATGTTTTTGTGTGCGTGTGCGTGTGTGTGTGTGTGTGTGTGTTTGTGAAGTTTGAATCAAAGTAACTAAAAAAATAGTAATATTAATAAAGGGATGGAATAGTTAAAGTACTGCAGCACTGAGCAGAACAGATAGACCGCTTCAGAATGATTTCAGACCTGTTGAAACAGATATGATTTAGAGATATATTTGGAGATATTTATCTATGTAAACAGTGTAATAGGACGACTGACGTATGAGTGTGTGTGTGTGTGTGTGTGTGTTTGTGTGTGTGTGTGTGTGCGCCATTTCAAATGCCTGTGTTAGTGTTATGAGGTGAAATGGGCACAGTATCCTTTTGTTTGTGCTGAAATGCTTTTGCGTCATCATGATCTAAAAATACATCACACTCAACAACTTTTCCCTCCTTCTTCTCTTCTCTTCTCTTCTCTTCTCTTCTCTTCTCTTCTTTTCTCTTCTCTTCTCTTCTCTTCTCTCAGTCAGTTTTAATTTTCCTGAGGTCATGAATTTAAGCTGGATGTTTAATTACAAAGCAAGTGTCCTCTTACAAACACACACACACACACACACACGAGTGTGGGGAGGGCATTCTCCAGAGACAGTGTGTTATTTCCCTGTGAGACTGCTGTGATGTCATAGTGATGTCAATGCACTTAATAGTAATCTGACTGAGAGAGAGAGAGAAAGCGAGAGGGAGGGTTAAAGGCAAAGTGTCACAGCTCAAACTAAGATAGTCAGAAAGAGTGTATGAGAGAGAAACTCAGTGAACCAGCTGAAAGGAAGAGAGAGCTTTAAGAGGAAATACAGAGGAAACAGAAGATAGCGTCCAAAACACAATCACAACTGGATTACTACAGCATAGAGATGGCAGTGACTGGGGAAGAGACGGAGTCAGGTGAGAGAGAGAGAGAGAGTGTGTGTATGTGTGTGTGTGTGTGTGTTTTATAAGGGAAAAGCCAGTGTGATGCTAATGTATTGCATTCTAATGCATTCCTGAAGTTGTGTATTTTTTTCATTTGGTAAATAAGCAACTAACAGTTAAAAAATGAGGATTTCTTTCTATTGTTTTAGTTTTTTAATTAAATATGGGACATTTAATTTGGTTGATTTTTAGTTGCGTTTTAATCACTTTTTTACTAGTAAATTTTAAATGATTCCGTGGTGTAGTATTTTTTTCCATATATTGTATGCAATCTCTTAGTTAATATTCATATAATAATATGAATTTAATATAATAATAAGTTCATATAATAATAATAATAATAATAATAACGCAAGTACAATATTAAGTATAATTATAAATATAGTTATTATTCTAAACATAAAATAACACAACAGTAATTATAAAATGCTATTTATTTTTTAAATGGAGTATAGGCTGCAGAAAATGTCAACAATCTCAAAAGTGTTTAATTTAGTTAATATAATAATAGACTATAATAATAAATTATAATAGCAAATATCACTATTAATAAGTGTTTATTGCAGTATTTAATTCCTGCAATGCTGATAAAAAGCAAAAAGAAGTTTTATCATGTGCAAAAGTTTGTAAACATTCTGAGAAAGTCAGTCCACAGACAGTAGAAGAATGACACAGGTTTTTGTGCTTCTTTTGGTTCTTCCCTTTTATGTGGTTGAAACTTTCTTCTCAGTCATAAACACACTCATTGATATTTTGTGTTTTACGAAATCAGGCTGCAGAATGTGCCTGTCTATTCACACATGAATCATTGAGAGAGAGGCAGACAAAAGCAGCGAGAGAATGAGGGGGGAGGGAGGGAGGGGCTTTCTGTTTGACGTCAGTCTGTTTCCTGGAAGCGGGCCAAAGCCGAGACGGAGGGAGAGGGAGAGGCGGAGAGAGAGCAGGATTCGGGCGGGGGTTCGGGCAACGACGCACGCAGTGACGTCAGCATTTTGTCACATTGTCTGATAACAAGCACACACACACACACACACACACACACACACACACATACATACATACACATTAAGTCAAAGCATATCCAGTTTGTTGAAGGACGTTTACTGCTGGGAACATTGTCTGATAGCAGCTTTAAAACTGTTTGTACTGTACCAGTACTTCAGTTTGCTTTTTCAATGTTGCATTAGGTGTTTTTAATGTTGTTGTGGGTGGATATGAAGTCTTTTATATAACTTCTTGTTGGTATTGTTTTGGATTTATTGCAAAAACTAATGAGTCCAATTAGACCTGCTTTTTTAGGCCTGGTCACAATAGAAGTCACAGCTGATTGGTTAGATTCAGTGTTATGTGTTTTTTTATTGGTCAGATGAAATATACTTGGTCAATGGCTAATTTTCAGTAAGTGTCCAAGTCTTTCTTCACTAGTTCAGCATTAAACAAAAAACAAACAAAAGACTATAATATGCTATTTACTCGAAAATAACAACGTACTTTATGGACTCCCATATATATGGAAATAATATTTTTTAAAATTCTAATTATTGTCAATAATAATGATAAATCATACACTTATTTATTTATTTTGGTGTCTTAGCTCAATAATTTTATTCTAATTATTATGGATAATAATGATAAATCATACACTTTATTTATTTTTATTTTGGTGTCTTAGATCAAGAATATATCACCACTGATATATAGTTTTCTTTTATGATTTTTAAGATACAAATTAAACCTCTTGGAGATAAAGTAGAACTAGATTTGCAAAAATAATGATTATTATTATAATTATATTCTGTTTTCTCAAGATAACAGCTTTGTTTGCTTGCATATGTTTAGAAGTAATAATAATAATGATTTTTATTATTGTTATTGATTAAAGAAGAATTGAAAAAAATAAAGATAATTTTTATATCCTATTTTAAAAACCTTCTCTGTGGACTCTGCTTCCATATGTTTGGAAATAATAATAGTAGTAATAATAATAATACATTTAAAATAAAACTATTATTATTATTATTAATGTTTTGATATCTTAGCTATATATGTAGTACTACAAAACCAGTTATAAGTGGCCCGGGTATATTTGTAGCGATAGCCAACAATACATTGTATGGGTCAAAATTATTGATTTTTCTTTTATGCCAAAAATCATTAGAATATTAAGAAAAGATCGTGTTCCATGAAGATATGCTGTAAATGTCCTACCGTAAATATATCAAAACTTAATTTTTGATTAGTAATATGCATTGCTAAGGACTTCATTTGGACAACTTTTTTATTGGTAACATTTTACAATATGGTTGTCCTTTTTTACAGCAGTTATTACATTTTGTGTAGCATTTTGTGTATTGTTTATTTATAAATATACTACTGTCCATTTTAATTTCTAATGCATTAATGTTACTATGTAGACATGAACATTAACTATGATTCATTTAAATTTTACCCTTTTTTCTGTCAAATAATGCATTTTGGTGTATATTTGTGCATGTAGCTGCCACAGGAGACATGCCCGCATATCAGATCCGCTCCCCGTCATCAGGGTTACCACCAGGCGTCGTCATGGCAGCGTCACCGGGGGCCATGCACAGCCCACAGCAGAACGCAGAGGAGGCCACACGCAAGAGAGAAGTCCGCCTGATGAAGAACAGGTACACACACACCTGAGTCTTGTGCTTCAACTAATGCACTGATGTGCATGTTCGCATCTGACCTTTTATTTGCATGTTGCAGGGAGGCGGCGCGCGAGTGTCGCAGAAAGAAGAAAGAATACGTGAAGTGCTTGGAGAATCGTGTCGCTGTGCTGGAAAACCAGAATAAGACTCTCATAGAGGAGCTCAAAGCTCTTAAAGACATCTACTGCCACAAACCAGAATAACCCTCACAAACACTGCGCAAGGACTGTGTGATTCACACACTACCTGTCTCTTCTCTTCTTCTGTTGCATCGCCTGGATTTTAGCATGTTTTGTTCATTTGTTTGGCCAAATGTTTTTATAAGAAGTTGCTAATGTTGTTTTGAGGATGCTCCTCACACACACACTTACATTTTAAGATGGGCATATACTATTGCTTTTCTCTGTGTTTTGAAAAAAACTGGAACTCTTCATTGATTTGTGTGGAAAAATATGTTTTTCTTTTTTAGGTTGAAATCAGAACAAGCAAAGGAAATAGAATAAGCAGCCATGTTAACTGGCTACACACTGCACACATAAACAGCATTTTTGGTGTTAAGCTAATTTTTGGTATGCACAGAATTTAGCAGTAAATATAAAGAAAATACACTGTAAACCCATTTAAAGCAACATAAAATGATGGATTAATAGCAGCGACAATCTATTCAGTAAACCTAACTGACTCTACAAAGCTACAAATTACATTTTGCATTTAAATTGGGTCTTTTTCCTCATTTAAATTAGATTTCAATCAGGTTTGCACATTTCAATAAGAATTTTGTATTTTGTGGTTCTTAATAAAGAAAATACTTAATGTAGTACCCCAGAAATCACTATATTTTTAGTATAGAGTCACAATTTTAATTAATGCTGTTTATGTGTGCAGTGTTAAATGGCTAATTGTTAAAACGCAACACTTTCCACTGATTTTTTTATTTTTTGTTTTTTGTTTTTTTAAGTGAAATTATGTGCATTAGATTGAACTGTTTGAAGTTTTTTATTAGTAGTTATTTGAGCTCATGGCTGAATGTAACAGTGACCTAAAACTTCACCAAGAAACGTGACATAATGTTGATGTGTTTAAATGGATAGTTCACCAAAAAATGTACAGTTTGTATGCTGTATGTGTTTCTTTCTTCTGTTGTACACAAAAGATGACATTTTAAAAAATGTCTCATTGTTTTTTTTATTTATTTTTTTTTTTTTGACCGTACAATGCAAGTCAGTGGGGTCCAGTGTTGTTTTGGACCTCACTGTCTTACATTGTGTAGACAAAACCAGTTCTTCAAAATACCTTCTTTTGTTTTCTGCAGAAGAAAGTCATACGGTTTGGAATTACATGAGGGTGAGTAATTGATGAGAATGTTAATATTATGGGTGAACTGTCCCTTTAAGACTACTCCCAACTCCCTTTATTATTATAATACTACAGATTTTTCATTTAGCACTCTTTTATTCAATTTGTAGCATAAGCACACCTATGTCATTTGCTTCGTGTCTTGGTAAAATTAAGTCATTTTGTTAAAATAAGTTTTACTATACCATCTCATTATGCAGAGACAAACTATAAATTAACCATTTGTAGGTTGATTGCTCTGTTTGTTTGAGCATCCCAACATCGCAAGATTGGTTCAACCAATGGAGTGATTTTGAGGCGGATGATCTATCTGTTTTTTAATGAAAGATGGGGGGAGTGTTTTGCAAACCTGTTTGAACATGTTTATTTTTTTCAAATCCATTTTGTGAAGCTAGAGGCAAATTACTCTTGAGCTTAATGCTTCGTTTATTTGTGCTCCAGTTCATATATCATGAGGAACAGCACATGACTTGCATGAACAAAGGAAAAAGGTGTAACATTATGAATTGTTAACATGATGTCACAAATGTTGCTTTTGATGTAATATTGTATATTATTTTAAATCTCAGTAATTTGTATTCCATTGTTTATGATAGTAGAAGAGAATTGTGAAAGAAAAGAAGCTTTTGTGAGTAATAAGAATGCAGATTCTCTAAATCAGACAAGTGGCATTAACTGAACAGAATTCCTCATATTTCAGCTGTTAGGATGCCGGTGTGTGTGCGTATCTTCTGTTTTCTCAGACTATGCTTGTCAACTTTATCTTCACTTACAGCCAATCACATTTCTGTGTTTCTATGATGTATTATTCTATGAAGTCTGGGCAGAAAATGGATTTGGTTTAATATTTAAATAGCTTATGTTTTCAATTAATCTCTCAATTAGATTGATGTTAATATAACAGATTGTATTCCCTGCCCTTCTTTAACACTGTACAGAGCGCTGACATCTATTTTTAATAAAATATTTTTGTAAATGTATATGATCTTCCTACATGGTCAGACCAGAATTTTAAGTAGCACTATTAATTGTGTATGTGTGTACCTAAAAATTTGTATATGAGCTAAACCAAAGTCTTAATATTAAAACCTAGTTAGGCTGGTTTGTTGGCTGATGGGTTTTAGGCACTTTTCATCTAGTCAAGCTGGAAGATCAGCTTGCTAACCAGCTAAAGTATATGAACACCAGCTGGGCCCAACTGGGAGACACCTAAGACCAGGAAAGCAGCTTAACCTATACTTCAAGATGGTTTCAGCAAGGTATAGCTACTCAAAAATAATACAATGAAAACTTTTATCACTACGGTGGTTTCTTCCTCTCTCTTTCTTCCAAATTCTCCCTTCTTAACTGTAGTATTATGTACATAACAAATTACTTTACATGTACAGTTAAGTATAGTTAATCAATTTTGCTTTTTAGCTTTATATGAGTGTTGAATACTGCGTATTATATTGGGTGCATTCGAGCTGTTTTGACTTTTGTAATTAGAAAGAATATATTTTGTATATTTGAATGATCTAACAAGAGTGTCGAGCTGTTTGAGCGCTAGAATGTATTGTATCATCATAGACTGGATTTTGTTTTTTTTTGTTTTGTTTTGTTTTTTACTTACATCATCATAGACTGTAAAAAGCATGGACGTAGTGTCCGTGACGTCACTCGTAGGTTTCTGAAGAGCGTTTTTGAAGCTCAAAGTGGGCGGAGCCGACCGCCGCCATCTTGGCAGCGCGTCAACGCGCGTCACTCCCGGATAATCGAAAATGGGCAAAAAGGCGGGACGTGGGTGAAGCTGAGCTGAAACCACGCCCATCTATAGTGACAGCAGCAGTGTTGCCGTGCAAAGACAAAACACCATAACTTCGTTTTTGGTCGAAAATGTGTTATTGATAATTTTGGGACATTAATGACCTCCTTTATCATGTGTTTAAGTATCATGAAGAAAAGCCCCGGAGAGACCAAGGCAGAAAACAGTATAACATCAGTTACCGCTCTTTGACTTTGTTTTGGAAAGCTCAAATTAAGTTAAGGTGCTCTGCATTTGTTTGCATTCGTTCGTCAATACTGTGCCACCCTGGAGTTATACGGTATTCTGCCTTTGTTTTACTATCCATTAAAGTCTACCGCGTTTAAATTACGGTGTGACTTGTGTAGTGTACTTCTATACATCTGTCGGCACTTCATTAGACAAACAAATTAGATACGTTAGATCGCGATCTAACAACCCTGCTCAATATAACAAAGCACTGTAAACAAGCAAGGACTAGATAACTTGGCAACAATAATTAATCGTAAATAATCTTTAAAGTCCGTGTAAAGTCAATATTAACTGTGTGTTCTAAGTTTGTTACACCAGAGAAAAATGTGTTAACCACCCAGCCAAATTTGAATGCTAAAAAAAAACCCGAGAAGTAAATAAAATAAGGTGTCAAAATCATGAAAAAATAAGCCGTATTCCCTGCTCTCAAACGCTGGGGGCGTGTCTGCTGACGGCGCTGAAACCACGCCCACTCGCGGCAAAGCTGCCGTCTCTCTCAACTGTCTTCCTCTAGCAGCTTAATTTTAATAAGGGGACAGAGCTCAGTTGTTTTGTAAATTATCACAACCACGTATTAGCGTGACGAAGGCATAGCTAGATAGCAAACTAGGCTGTAGTAACTAACGGTAATAAGAGTAACCACTGATGCTTATCCGTTCTTGTTATTAGGTGTGTTCAACTTGAAGCAGCACTGCGCAGAACGATCAGTGTTTGACATGAAAGCACTGCTAGAGCGATTCAAAGCATAATGAGCGTCTGCTCTCTATAGCTCTCACTGTACTTTGAAGTCACACAGCGATCGATCTGTGCAGTCAGTGCGGCTTCAAGTCGACCACAGCTCTTATAATGTTGTGGGAGGGGCCGTGCTCGGTGGCTTCATTGCGTCATCGAGTCCCGATTTAGCCCCGCCCAAAAAAATCCTGATCACGAAAATGGTGAAAAACTGTTTAACGGTATAACTTCACCATTAAGTGCTATGTAGTTCACAGTCTTTGTAACGTTTCAGCAATGCATTTCTAACATTTATAATGTGTTTACAAACAATTCTCAGAATTTACTTTACACGGATTTTAAGGTTTTCTTTTTTCTTTTTATAATGCAGATTATTCACTCAGCTGTCAGTCTGGGGCTGCACACTTCTGTACGTGAGGACTCAAATGCCGTGACAGTGTATCGCACATAAAATCAATAACTGTTCACAATTAAATCCTTTTCCTTCCTTTTCTTGTAAGTCGATAAAATCCATTGCAATGAATGCCATCGGAGATGTTTAATTCACAATCATCCGGAGCATTATCCCTGCTGGCGTTCACATCAATCCACAAGTCGTTCTTATAGGTTAAGCTATTTTAATTCAGTTCGATGTAAAAACAATAGGCTAAGCAGGCAAGTGCACACATAGATATCAAAGGGGGCTTGATCACCTGCCCTTTTTCTTCCTCCAGAGAAAGTGCCCTTTTTTTATGTTTTTTTTTTTTGTATAAATTAATATATGTATATATGTGTGCGTGTTTCTGTTTGCGCACAGCTTTCCCTGTCAAACAAATAAAAAAATATAAATATCAGGTCAGGTCAGGAAATGTTGAGACTCTATCGAGTTCTGATGCCTTTCTCCTTCCGCGTCTCTGCAGCACAGCAGTGTAGCACCATCTGCACATGCGCATCACAGACAGGCAGAGAGCGCAGAAGTGAAGCCCTCCCTCCCTTTCCAGTTGTGTTTGTCTTGGTGTGGAGGTGAACAAAAGACTAAGCTACCTGTGCCTCGAATTTACAGCTAATTATCCAATTATAGCTAAATTTTAGCTAAGGCAATAGGAAGTCTAGTTAGCTTAGACCTTAGACCATGCAGTGCACGTTCTTTCACTGCATGTTTCAGTTTATTAAAATGCATTTAGAATGATAACAAATTTCAAGATATGGCGACAGAAATGTATATATTTAGCCTATATAATTTCATATAGTTAATCAGTATCACACGAAGACTGACATTTTTTTTACACCAAAAGCAGCATGATTACAAATGTGATATTGATTTTCAACACCAGTTCAATAAACAAGAATTTAATATTAAGTTTACATTTTAGACTCAATATTGATTGTTTTTGCTCTATTTCTCCAACAAATATAATTCCAATTTGCATCTCTGAGCAACATGAGGCTTATTTGCTCCTGAATGAATCATCCGTTTAAATGGTTCAGTTCAGTGTTGCCAACTAATTTTCAAGGAAAGTTGCTAAAGGAAGGTTGATTTGTTGCCATAAGTTGCTAAATGAAGTTGTGACGTCATTGCGTGATCGAATCTCAGCAAAAAATATATTTTATATAAATAATTTAGATTTGTTCGTAAAATAATATTAATGCATAATATTAAAATATAAATAACTTTTAAATACAACATTGAATTATTGAACATTTTCACATTTTTGAACAATTACAATTTAAGTTTAGTTTCCTTTTATTAGCTAGTAAACTAGTAAAACTACACATTCTGAACATTTATAGTTTCAAGCGGTGTATTAGTAGCTAGTTAGTATGCTACACTCTAAGAAAAGTCTGTAAAAATAGGGCACAAATCTACTATGCTAATATAAAGGAATATTCTGTATTGATTTTTCACATGTTTTTTACCTGCATTTTAAATGACACATTGTATTTTGTGTTTTCGGGTTACAGGGTTACAACAGTAAATGGATAATGGATAATGAATAATGTCCTGGAAAATTGCTATACCTTTTCCATTTGTCTAGATATTTTTCTTACAGTGTACTAACTGATCAACAATCGCATGTACAAGCTACTAACAAGGTGGATCATAAATGAACAATTATTAAACTATCATTATTATTGTTGAACAATTGCAGATAGCAGCTAACTTAATTCATGTGATGTGTGTAGTGCTTTGGTTTCCTCTTTTTGTGTAATTTAGATGAAAAATGTGTGCCTTTTTATTGTTTGAGTCACTTATCGAAAGTTGCTAAAAGTTGGCAAATAAATAAAAAAAATAGCTAAATTTGTTGCTAGGTGCTTTTGAAAGAAAAAGTTGCTAGGGTAGTCTGAAAAGTTGCTAAATTTAGCAACAAAATTGCTAAGTTGGCAACAGTGATTCAGTTCAGTTGCAATGACTCACTTATTAACAGTGACTTGCTGCCATCTACTGGCAGTTTTATTTTCACATTTAAAGTATCTTTTCATTTAAATTAAAATAATTTCAAATATCACTATTCAATGTTTTATGTTTAAAATATCAAAACAGTATTTCTGCATTTGTAACTGCAGGTTAAATGCATTCATGTCCTGCATTAAACAGTGTGTAAATGAATTTAAAATGTCACTTCTAATGCAACTTCTGTGTTTTCTCTGCATTGCAAAGATTAATTTTGTCAATACTAATTTCATTTGCTTGGTAACAGCCCAAATGACTTGTTATTCTGATTGACTGATTCAGTTTAAGAATTTGACTGAAAAGATGATGCACACTTTTAGAAAAAAAGGGCTTTATGAAGATAAAAATGTCCATAAAAGGTAAAAAAATCAATTTAAACTTATTGGAAAAGATTAATTTCTATCACGGCTTTGAACTGACCACCACACAGAATATGAAAAATATCAAAAACGTTAGGAGTCAGCTGTCCACGGTAGTCCTTAAGATATCAGCACAATAACACACTCAGCAAAATATTGTCTAATTATCATTATCGGTAAAATCCCAGAAAATATTGAGTTTTTTGTCAATATAGCACACCCCTAATATATTTAACGTTTTGTTTAGAAAAAAATTAAAATAAATATGAGAAGTGCCCTTTTTCCAATTGAGCCCCTGCCCCTCATAATGTCTGTGCACGTCCCTGAGGCTGAGTATGTCTTGCATCCTTTAATGTTAGCGAACATTGCAAATAAATTGGTTGTAAAACGGTATCCACTCACGTTTTACTTTTTGTCTGGTTGTTACGGTCAGAAAAAAAAAAAAAAAAAAAAAAAACATTAATCACATTACTAGATGTTATAGCCTAGCCAATGATAGATTTTTTACAGATGTTACTATAATGATTCTGTAAATGGTGATCAGCACCTTATATAATGTGGAAGTTATTGCCTTTTGCCTTGGCGTGACATCTCACTTTTTGCAGACAGTGCAAAAGCAGAGTACAATATCAATATAGAGGTGAAAATCAAGTTTGAGATCATTTTCATTAAAACATCTAATTGCCAGATTTCCAGTGTCCTACCTATAATTATTTTTTTTTTCTGTACAAATAAAAATCTTTAAAGCCATGCAGGTTTCTAAGTTTCACAGTCTAGCGAGTTTCACATTCTGGAGCAGAGCGGCAGGCCGCCTGTCACTCAAGTGGCCACGCCCTTAATTATGCAGAACTTTAAGGCTTAATATAATTTAAACGGATGAGTTATAAAAAAAATCACCACTCTCACAGTTGTCATGAAGGGCAAAATTACCTATATAGACCAAAATTATTTTTTGAACCAGGCTGTAAACATGTTTTTTCTGCTGTAAAGTTGGGCATTTTATCATGGGAGGTCTATGGGACTGACTCCCTTGTGGAGCCAGCCTCTAGCGGCCAGTCGGTGAATTGCAGTTTTAGTCACTTCCCTGTTGGTTTCACGAGCGAGAGCGGGTATGGCAAGCCGTTTTAACTTTTAATCTATAAACCGTACTAGTATTTATTTTCA
This sequence comes from Spinibarbus caldwelli, assembly GCA_039654775.1. NCBI lineage: Eukaryota > Metazoa > Chordata > Actinopteri > Cypriniformes > Cyprinidae > Spinibarbus > Spinibarbus caldwelli. The sequence continues at coordinate 28,307,208 of CM077234.1, read as the reverse complement.
TGCTACTAGTATTTATTTTTTAGCTACTAGTATATTTTCCATTAAGCACTAGTACTTATTTATTAGCTACTAGTGCTTATTCTTTAGCTACTAGTGATTATTGTTTAGCTACTAGTACCTTTTTAAAAGATACTAGTACTTATTCATTAGATACTAGTACTCATTCATTAGATACTAGTACCTATTAAATAGACACTAGTACTTATTTATTAGATACTAGTACTTATTCATTAGATACTAGTACTTAATTAAAAGATACTAGTACTTATTCATTAGATACTAGTACCTATTAAATAGATACTAGTACTTAGTAGTTACTAGTTGTTAGTAGTAACAAATTTAAAATTTTGCCATTGATTTCTATGGTGATCTGTCATTGAGATATCAACTATTCAGTTTTGACTAGTATGTATTCCAGTTGTGACTTTTACATAATTTTATGTACTAGTAGTTATTCATTAGGTACTAGTGTTTTTTAGATACTAGTATTCATTCATTAGATACTAGTACCTATTAAATAGACACTAGTACTTATTCATTAGATACTAGTACTTATTATTAGATACTAGTACTTATCCATTAGATACTAGTATTTATTCATTAGATACTAGTACTTATTAAATAGATACTAATACTTATTCAATAGATACTAGTACACATTTATTAGATACTAGTACCTATTCGAAATGTTACTAGTAAGATTTGTTATTTTACTAGTAAATTTTTTAATTGAACTCTACTGTAGCCATTTGGACTAGTCATAACATAAGACGAGTAAAAAAGCAGACCTGACTAGTAAGATAAGAATTGTTACTAGTAGTAATTACAAAAGATACTAGTGTCTAATAAATAAGTACTAGTACCTAATGAATAACTACTAGTATCTATTAAATAGGTACTAGTATCTAATGAATAAGCACCAGTATCTAAAAAATAAGTACTAGTATCTAATGAATGCTTACTAGTAATATTTAAATAGATACTAGTCACTATTGCAATAATTACTAGTCAGAAATTAAAAGATGATATCAAAAACAGAATAACTACCACTACCTGTTCATTTGGAGATATCTTCAACCTCATAAAGAACTAGTGAGAATGTATTTGGAGATATCTTAATTCAAATAGATCATTCCATAAACATAAGTACCTCTCAACCATCCAATCAGAGTCCACATGACAATACAATACATTAATATGCTGAATTAATTCGATTGTTAAGTAGGGCTAACTGGCTTTGTATGTTAGCCTACCTTGCTAATTGGTTACCATGAAAACACAAGGAAAGATTACAAACCTGTTGTCCAAGAAAAGTACATTGACATGCTTTTATTCCAAATTCACTGCATAACATCAGTCAAGCGTCTGAAATAACTTCATTTTGTGATCTGACATGGTTTCATTAAACAGAATGAAGCAGAAATCATGCCACTTTATATTATTCTATGCAGTGATAAAGGCTATGTCGATTAGCATTTTAAATATACTTTATTCTTATAAAAATACCCGAGATGGCTTGAAGAACACAGATAAAACCATATATTGTCGCAATCATTGTTTATTTTCTTCCTGTTTCATCAGTAAAAGGTCTATCTGCATGTTATTCGGCTACTATGCTACATAAACAGCGAAAGCTGAATGTCTTCTTTGTCCATATAAGGTATTTCCTGGAACTTCATCAGTGAGTCTCACTTGTGGAGTTTCTGCGTGAGGGTGCTCTCAGGCGACGAGTATGAATGAAAAAGAAATTACATTAATTGAGGACGCGTTATTGCTCACAAAACGCTAATTATAGCAAAAATAATTAAGAACTTTGAGGTGAACATTTGCAAATCCTTATGTTTTTCTCCAGTGTAGAGAAGTGTAATTTTTTTTCTTTTTCTTGCAGCTATATTTATTATTATATTTATTTCAGTGTTAATTTTGACAGGCATTTTTGATTTAGTCTTAGTCTTAGTCTTAGTCTTGAGACGAAAATGCTTAATAGTCTTAGTCACATTTTAGTCATTTGAGTCTTTCATAGTTTTAGTCTAGTTTTAGTCGACGAAAAGTCATTACATTTTTGGTCAACTTTTAGTCATTACTTTTAGTCAACTTGCAGTTACCAACATTTATTTAGGTAGCTATTTTATATGTAGTCTTCTAACAGAATTAGTCATTAATTCTTCTCTCTTTAGACCAAATCAATAAAGCTCATGAGGAAATTTAATCAAGGATTGAATTTGGAAAAACTGGAATAAATGACAATTTTCATTTTTGGGTTGAGATACAAATTAAACTAATTTTTAAGATACAGTAGGTTTACTTAACATGTTTACATTTATTTAACATCTTTTGTTGGTTAACATTAATGACACAGATAGGTATTTAATTAGGAATGCTGTCCCTTTAAGACTGAAGGCATGCATGTAATACTGATACACATTCAGTTTTCACCCACCTGTTTACGTACACTTAAGCCATAACTGACTGTATTTATGTGAGATACTCTACACGATGGACATTTGGACTACTGTGTGTGTATTTGAGCACCGAGAACTGATCGTGCGCTGCGTGAGAACTGAAGAAGTGAAGCGTACGCGAGAGAGAGCACTTCTATCAGCGCGATTCCGCCTCTCCCGCCTTCACTAACTTTAAGTAAATCGACAAAGAACTCCCGGGAAAAACGGGACGTCAGGGCACCCTATCTCTAACATGAGGCCATTTCAGATCGCTAGTTCGCGTTTTGGTAGGTTGTCCATCCACTGTGGCTGCCATACTGAGACTAGATATGCAAATGCCCCTTATTCCATTGTAATCCAATGACAGGGACGCCCATTTTGAAAGACAGTTAACTTATCCAATAGGATGTATTTTGAATGTCCGTTAGTCCTCAAATAACATTCTAGTCCTGTCTCGTCTCGTTAACGAAGACGCGGCATACATTTCGTCATAGTTTTTATCATCAGATATTAGTTTTAGCTTGTCAACGTCTCGTCTTAGTCACAGAAAAAATGTTCGTTAACGAATATTTTTCGTCATCGTCTTCATTGACGAAATTAACCCTGATTTATTTTTAAATACTGTTTTGTATATTATAGTGAAATAGTGTTATTACAAAAGTAATATTCCTTATTTTGTTTAATGTTTTTATTTAGAAATAATAACCATGATCATTATTAGTTATATTGAAATGTAAAAACAACATTTTTGGCCAAATTGTGCAGTCCAACAAGTACAGCAAACCTGGGTCATTCTACAGAAACGTCCACTTTTCTGTCCCTAGACTTTACAGAAATATTACAATTGAAATACACATTAGAGTTAATTTTTTATATTTTAAAATGAAACAATATGTTATTTGAACAATTACACCTTTATTTTTTGAACAATTTGAACAATTACGCATTATTATTTTTTTATTAATTATATAGAATTCCAAGTACCACAAAACTGCTTGTCCCCACAGCCATGTACAGCGGGAAAGTGCTTTAATTTGAGGTCAAAAACAGGATTTTCTACCATTTAAAATACAAAAGTCTATTCATTATTATTGAGGAATTATTGAGGACATGGTCGATCTCCCAATATGTAGCTGCACCCTTCAGCCATTGTAAGGCCACGATTGACAACATGGTGCACAGTAGTGGCCCTTATTTCATCTGATAGCTATGCGTCTCTGTCCTTGGCCTCTTCTGCCTCTTCTTCCTCTCGGCTGTTGACCCTGATCGTTTTCTGGATGTTCATCCATTGTCAGAATTATATATGCTTTCCAGTTGAAGGTTCATGAGATGCACCTTTGAGTTATTTCAGAGAACTGGTTTATAATTGGTTGATCTACATTCTCTTCATTAGTGAAAGTCAAGATTCATTTGCGCAATTCATGGCAAATTTACAAAAAGTCTAACAGAAATGTGTAGAAAATATGCTTGACAGTTTATGACAACTAGATCAACAATTTTGCATTTAATATCTTATACGATGAACTAATGACTCAAGGTTTTGAGGGGTAAGACTATTACACAGAGAACTATATAATACATTTTGAGCAACATGACAATAGCAACTGATAATGTAGGAAACCGCAGACAAATGTACATAATCAGTTGCATGAATGTACCAAAGCAATCGCTACTTGTTCAAAAGAATGAGAAACTGCTTTTATGATGTGCACAAGTGACTAGATGACGTGGAGGTTGACCAAGTAGTTTTGAGAATTTCATTTCTGATCTGAGAAATGCATCAAAGCCACTGAGAAAAACTGTAAAATTGGTGTCTTATCTCCATCCTGCCACTAGAGGTCACTCGATGACCAACAAACACATTAGGCTACTATGTTTACGAAATTACAGTCTTTGCACAACTGACAAAAATATGTTTTCTATGTGCTTGTGTACAAATGATTGTTTCTTTTCTATGTGGTTTCCTAAGAAAAAGTACATCCATCTCCTTGTTTCCGTTTCCTGTCTAATCTCTCTCCTATATGTTGCTGGTTCATTAATATTCAACATATGATTAGCATACTGGGCAGAAATGCAAATTTAAAATGTACTAGTATCTATTAAGTTCAGGATATCTCTGGTCTAAAAAGTTACTAGTAACTAAAAAAATAAGAACTAGTTCTATTTTTTTCCTTAACAAGAAGAGTATAATTAAATATTAGTCACTATTGGAATAAGTACTAGTATCTAATAAATAAGAACTAGTATCTAATGAATAAGTACTAGTAACTTTACAAAAGACACTAGTACCTAAAGAATAAACACTAGTACCTAAAAAATAAGCACTAGTAGCTAAAGAATAAGCACTAGTACTTAATGGAAAAGATACTAGTATCTAAAAACTAAGTACTAGTAGCATGAAAATAGATACTAGTACGGTTTATAGATTAAAAGTTAAAACGGCTTGCCATAGAGCTTGTGTATCATGCGTTTGGCACAAACAGGCAGACATGGAAAATTCCACAGTGTATGAGCGCGCCCTCTACTGGAACACTACAGCTCGCCAACTGGGTTTCTGTACGACACTGTCATCTAGTGGACGTTCAAAAGCAAGAGCTTAAAATTATTATTTTTTTATGTTACTAGTACTTAATACTAATTCTTTAATTACCAGTTCGTAATCCAAATGTCAGTAATATCTTTGATAAATATATATTTAAAATCTCATTTGTGTTTTTTACATTTTTTATTATGAACATTTGTCAAATCCCATTTTCAAACCCCATTCGTTGCATAAACGTTCGAAAGTCAGAAAGTTAAAGTTAGAGCCGTTCAGATTTCCGAGAGGTAAACTAATGCGTTAAAATGCCAAAAACTGCTGTAATTTCCTCAACTTTCTGTCGAGTGTGCTTGAGAAACACTGAAATGAATGGGCTTCAATACTGGAACTATTGTTTTCTTTTTAATGCTTTATTTATTCAATGCCACAAGAACAAGAGTTATTACATATTCACATGATCAAATAAACATTAGCTGCCAGAGAAAAAAGAAAGAAGAGAAAAAAGGGAAGAGAATTACAGAAATTTCAATGTTTTCAGAGCATTACATGTTTTCAGTGCTTTTTTGTTTTTTGTTTGTTCCAGGAGATTTACATATAATTTAAAGTCATTTATAAAATGTGCAAAGTTTGATTTACATTGAGCCCACTTCATCTTATGTATATAGAATTTTCCTAGCAAAATAAACAAATGTATAATATGTTGTTACTGGAACTATTGGTTGTTTGGAACTATTAACTATACAATGCAAGTCAGTTTGAGCCAAAGTGTCTGCCAAATGCATAAATCTAAACGTAACTCACATGTAAAGGGTCGCTCATTCACAAAGAATAACGTAGATGGCTTCAACTACTTGATAATCCTGTGGGAAAACAAGAGGATGAGCGTTACAATCAGCATAAACAACAGATTATTAATATACAATATAAAAATATTTCCATGTATAATTAACTAGTTTCTGTATAAGACTGTCATCTAGTGGTCGTGTTCGTTAAATGACTGCCACATTTACACGTGTTTAAGAACCAGGAAATGTTTCAGTTCAGAACTTCAGAGAAATCGAAAATGAACTGCTGTCGAACTGTTGTGAATATCTCTCTAAGTTACCTGTGAGTGCGTGCTGTAAAATGGCAGAATCCAGTATTTCAGTGACTCAGGATCAGTTCAGTTGTTCAATCTGTCTGGATCTACTGAAGGATCCTGTGACCATTCCCTGTGGACACAGTTACTGTATGAGCTGTATTACAGGCTGCTGGGATCAGAAGAGAGTCTACAGCTGCCCTCAGTGCAGACAGACCTTCACTCCAAGACCTGTTTTGGGTAAAAACACCATGCTGGATGAAGTGGTGGAGAAACTCAAGAAGATAAAACTAGAAGCTGCTCGTCCTGTTCAGTGTTACTCTGGATCTGGAGATGTGGAGTGTGATGTCTGTACTGGGGACAAAAACAAAGCCATCAAATCCTGTCTGGTGTGTCTGAACTCTTACTGTCAAAATCATCTTGAACAACATGAAAGTTTTTTCAAAAGTAAAAGACACAGTTTAATGGACGCCGCAGGACGACTGCAGGAGATGATCTGCCCTAAACACGAGAAACTGCTGGAGATTTACTGTCGTACTGATCAGCAGTGTATATGTTATCTGTGTATGGTGGATGAACACAAAAACCACGAGACTGTATCAGCTGCAGCAGAGAGGACTGAGAAACAGGTATGAACTCAGCAGTTGTGTTGCATAATAAAAATCTTTAAGCCCATAATTCATCTACATAATTAAAGATAATTTTCAAAAAAGTTACTTACTGGGATCTCACAAGGATCTAATTTTTTACTTGAGGTAATGTATGATGCAGTGTTATTTATCAGATTCATGATTATTTATTACAGAAACAATTGGGTGAGATGCAAAGAAAATTCCAGCAGAGAATCCAGAAGAGACAGAAGGAGCTTGATGAGCTGAGAGAGACTGTAGAGTCTCACAAGGTGAGTTTTGAGCAGAAGAACAGCTGCTGGCTGCTGAAGAGCTGTTTGAGACTCAGTTAGGACCAGGGCTTGAAAACGAAAAAAAAGTCAATCGGTTCACTCCGAGCAGAATCGATATTTTAACGTTTCTGTTCCTGCGTTCCTCTGTATTATTACCGTTCCGAAACCGGTTCGAGTAGAATAAATAACGGTTAATAACGTTATTTTTTTAAATTGTATTTGCCTGTAATGATAATGATAATAATAATAATAATAATAATAATAATAATAATAATAATGTGTTTTCTTTACACAAAAAGAAAAATAAAGAAAAAAAAAAAACAGGAAGAGATGGTATCTTAACCCGGTGCGCTTAGTCACAGCCAATACAGCATCTTTTCTAGATATGCCTAAATGTAGGCTACTAAACAAAAGAAAAAAATCTATTAATGCTTTAAAGACATTAAAGTATTTTTAAAGATATTTAAAAATGTTTGCTGCATTGTTAAATAAATAATAAAAAAAACACTAGTATAAAATTGCGTTTTGAGGAAAAAAAAAAAAAAAAACATAGGCTAAGTCGCGTCGCATTTTATTAGGCTATACATTCAGAAATGATGTAGGCTAAAATGCCGGTAAATCAAAAATGTTTGCAAACATTATAAACACAGTTATTAGTTTCTCTCCACAACAAATCCTCTAAACTTAAGGTTATAGCCTATAGGCTATAAAAACCAAAAACAAATTAAAGGTGAAACTGATGCCTACCTCTCTCATTCGGCACGAATCCAAATGTTTCCATATTCGCGCCGTGTCTGGATGCTAAAATATTATTTATTATAGGCTTTGTACTTTCATCGACGTAAAACATCATCCTTATATCAGCACAGTGAGGCGATGGTCACGTTGAACGCAACAGATTGGAAAACGTAACTTCTGTAACTTTTTATACGTTCCTTTAACTGTATTTTATTTTGATAATGAACAGGCTGCAAAGTCGCAAACATATTGTGTGTTTGTGCGCGAGGCGCCGGCGCTATACGACCATAGCAACGCTGGTTGGTTACAGATGTGACATCATTCAAAACTGTCAAGCTCTTCCAAAACAAATAAAACGACTTTCTGCGTCTCGTTTTCCTTTCCGAGAACTTTGGAATGCGTCACAATGAACCGTAGGCCTAAATCAGCGTATATATGTATATTTTCTTTGGTTTCGTTAATCTGTCAAAAATTTAAGTGAAATATATTATGTAAGCCTATAGTTTTATTCTGTTTTCTCCGTTCACAGAAGCGCTGCAGGTGCTAAGATCTGTTGAATCCATCAGTCCTCGGATGAACTCTAACGCTGGTGCATTGTGACGAGCTCACAGCTGAGCGCGCGGGCGTTTCACTCGCTGGATGCGTCAGCGTCACATTTGCATAGTCTAGCAACTTGAATTCCTGATTGGTTAACAGCAAATTCTCAAATATTAAATTGAACGATAAAATAACGATATTAACCGGTTAATGGCCATTTCAAATTTTCGATTCTGTTCAGAACTATAAAATTTGATTTCATTTATGTTTTTGGTTCTGTTCCAGTCAAAATTTCGTTCGTTTCCGATTTTCGTTTTCGTCCCTTGAACCGGTTCAGAGCCCTGGTTAGGACTCTCCTCCAGTCAGTCAGTGAGGAGCCAGTGCTGGAGCTCTTTCAGTCCCACTGAAGCCCACTGTGGGGAACAGGCTGTGTGAGGCAGCAGTAAGAGCTGAGTGAATGGACTGATTCTGATGCTTCTCTCTCTGTGTGTCCTAACAGCGCTCTGCACAGGCAGCAGTGGAGGACAGTGAGAGGATCTTTACTGATCTGATCCGCTCCATTGAGAGAAGCCGCTCTGAGATGACACAGCTGATCAGAGATCAGGAAAAGTTTGAAGTGAGTCGAGCTGAAGGACAACTGAAGCGACTGGAGCAGGAGATTGAAGATCTGAGGAGGAGAAACACTGAGCTGGAGCAGCTTTCACACACAGACGATCACATCCATTTCCTCCAGGTGACAGAGATCTGATGAACAGGACAGTGGTCTTTAGGAAGGGAAAAGCATGTTTTATGGAGATTGTGTTTCTATCAAATGTTTCTGTGTATTTAGCTGGTGTTTCTCTTGTGTCTTTGTGTCTGTGTAGAGTTTCCAGTCTCTCTCTGTTCCTCCTGGATCTACAGACTCACCCAGCATCACTGTCAGTTCTCATCTCTCTTTTGATGATGTTGGTAAATCTGTCTCTCATCTGAGAGAGAAACTGGAGAATTTCTGCAGAGAGGAGATAGAGAAGATAGCTGGTAGAGGTAAAACACTACACTTTCCTTTAATGAGAAAAATAGGTAATACATACTGTATCATGTAATAACTTAATATGTGGTATATACCAAGCATATCAATATCTGAATGTCACATGGTTTTGATAGTTTCTCTTTATACAGTATGTGGATTATAATACAGATCTGTTGGTTTCCATAGTAACATACATTGAGATCATTCCTACCTCTGAACCCAAGACCAGGGAGGAGTTCCTTCAATGTAAGTCTCACTGAACAAGTTTTAACCTGCTCTATATTAAAATTGCAGAATAAACTCATATAAAATTATATAAAATAAAACTCATATAAAATTATTTTCTAAAATACATAACTATGAATACAAGCATCAGTTCATGAATAAAGATTCTCATTTTGCATTAGACTGTATTAAGTCCGTAATACAATCAAACTAAAATTTATTCAGACACCTTCAACATTTCTCACATTTTCACAGTTTATTTGCTATAGTTAAGAAAATTGTAATAAAATATGACAAGAACTCAGAGTTCATCTTGATAATGTCAGATAACTTTGATAGAAGAAGATGGCTTTCCTGTAGCTCAAATAGTAGAGCATGGCACTAGCAACACCAAGGTCATGGGTTTGATTCCCAGGGAAAGCAAGAGCTGATAAAAATATAGAAACTGTAACTTGAATGCAATGTAAGTCGCTTTGGATAAAAGCATCTGCTAAATGCATAAATGTAAATGATAGAAAGATATGTAATGAATTAGGTTGAACAGCTCTCAACTGTTAAATTTAAGTACACAATTAGATGATACCAATTTAGGTCAACCAGTTACCAAGCAATGCTTAATTTTGTTCAGTCTGTGGTGTAAAAAGTTTGCATTAGCAATTAAAGAAAAACACTTAAGCAAAAAATGGTCAGGTCAAAGTGTCTGAATAATTTTGGTCCCAAATTTTTATCAGTTTTACTGGTAGTCCACTGTATGAAGAATTTTTGGGTATGTCACAGTTTATTTTGCTGTCCTCACTTACATGAATGAACTATAGTGTCCTGCACCCACTAGTAAAACAAAAAATCAAAAATTATATCTGGTGTCTGAATAATTTTTGGTTTGACTGTATACCTTCATTACTGAATCAGTTTATTTTACATGAACACAGAACTACAGTCAACAAATAAAATGACAGTACTTGATGCAATGGCAGCCATAGTGCAACTGAACACCCATCACACACCAGATTACAGTTTGTCTACAACTTTCTGCTAAAACAATTTGAGAAATATAATCACTCAAACAACAAAATATAATTTCTAATGTGCATGTAAAGACAGAATCTGACAAGTCATATACTCATTTATCTTTACTTGAACTGTTTTACTGTGCATAAAAAACTAAAAGTAAAACTTTAAGTAAATTTTTTATTTTAATGATTGAAATTTGATGATTTACATATGGATTGTATGCTCTATCTCCATTAGATTCTCATCATCAACTCACTCTGGATTTAAACACAGTGAATAAAAAGCTCCACCTGTCTGAGAGGAACAGAGTGATTGAATACACTGACACAGTCCATCTATATCCTGATCATCCACACAGATTTGACTATTGGGAGCAGGTGTTGTGTAGAGAGAGTGTGTGTGGACGCTGTTACTGGGAAGTTGAGTGGACTGGTGAGGTGGCTATATCAGTGTCATATAAGAGCATCAGCAGGAAAGGACAGGGTGATGAGTGTAGATTTGGATGTAATGATCAGTCCTGGTGTTTGTACTGCTCTGACTCCAGCTACTCATTCTGGCACAATAACAAGGAGACTAAACTCACTGTAGTCTCCAGCTCCTCTAGAATAGGGGTGTATGTGGATCACAGTGCAGGAACTCTGTCCTTCTACTGCATCTCTGACACAATGACCCTCATTCACAGAGTCCACACCACATTCAACCAGCCTCTCTATCTAGGGTTTGAGATCAGTCCAGTATGTAATAGTGTATCAAAAGTTAAACTATGTAAATTATAAATACAATACTACTTGATTCTACAAATAAAATACCATATTAACAGTTTGAGCTTCATAATAAATCAGCAACTTTGACAATGATATATTTTACTTTCTAATAAATAAATCAACACTGATCATTGCTCATTAAAAAAAAAAAAAAAAAATTGCCCAATTTCTGAAAAAAACCTTCTGATATGATTTCACGATGACTGTTGAGTATAAGAAAGAAATGAATGAATATTAAAATGGACTTTGACAGTAACACAAATAATATCAGGTTATATACATTGTGTATGTTCGGGTTTTCAGAGACTGACGAAATTTCACATTCAACAGCCCACGGTGTATATTGTTATAAAATGAGTTTTATAAAAACACTTGGACTAAGTTGAAGTGAATTATACCCAGCTGTATCGCCCTGCAAGTTTCTAGGTTTCACACATGTATTCTTATACTATAGGTGTTCTATTTCAGTAAAATGTGTTTATTTGATTAGACAATTTCTGTAAATTTTGCAAGAGACACCTAAATTGTAATAGTTAAGCAAGCTAGAGCTTATTGGTCTACTTTGTTCATCAATATCATTAAGTCAAAATATATTTTGCTTGATTAGTTTTGATAAGAGTTATAAAACCTCTGTGTATTTTGTGTATTTTCACATTGTGAGTGTGTTTCTGCTGATGTGTTCTATTTTACCACAGGAAACACTGTAACACTGGATAAAGTTCACTCAAACATCACTGCCTGGGCAACTCTCTCAAGTCTCTCATTCTTGTCTATATTTTTGGGGTGATTTTCTCCTTCCTTTTTGTTTTTTGGACCATAAACAAACATTAGATACAGGGGCTAGTTGTTCAAAACTAATCTGATCAGATTTTGGCCATCAGATTGGATCAAATCTTGAATTTGGGTTGTTCAAAAGAAAAAAGTATTCTGAATTCGGATTAGATCACAAAATCCAATCTTGGTTTTGATCTGGATTAAATCCTCAGTTTGTGTTGTTCAAAATGTTTTAGATTGGGATACTTTTGACCCAAAAAAATTGGATTATTCTGATCAGCAGAAGGGTGGATTTCTGGAACAAAATGTAATAAAACTTTAAAACTGGTCCAAAGAATACAACATTTTAACATGTAATATATCCCCAAACAGCTGTCAATATCAAACAAAAATATTACATTTAATTTAAAGTTGTTGGTTTTTTTTTGGTTTGTTTGTTTGTTTTTTTAAATCACTGATTGTAAACTACATTGGCACAGTCATCAGAGATGGACCAGTCAGAAGGAGTTATTTGTGTAAATGCAATGCAAAACATTGGCATTTTTTCCAATCTCAATCTCACCATGTCCCTTTAGGGGCTCCATGGAGCACTAGTAATCCAGATTTGGAAATCTGAAAAAGTGTGTATCTGGATCAGGGTGATCCAAACCAATTTATTTTGATTTGAAAAAAACAGCACAAAAGTAAGATGGGTTACCTGATCCTGGATAGCAAAACACGGGCTTTCCAAATCAAGATCATTCTGATCCAGATTAAACTTTTTGAACAACTAGCCCCAGAAGATGAGCACTGGCTGACTGTAACATTCCTACCTCTGAACCCAAGACCAGGGAGGAGTTCCTTCAATGTAAGTCTCACTGAACAAGTTTTAACCTGCTCTATATTAAAATTGCAGAATAAACTCATATAAAATTATATAAAATAAAACTCATATAAAATTATTTTCTAAAATACATAACTATGAATACAAGCATCAGTTCATGAATAAAGATTCTCATTTTGCATTAGACTGTATTAAGTCCGTAATACAATCAAACTAAAATTTATTCAGACACCTTCAACATTTCTCACATTTTCACAGTTTATTTGCTATAGTTAAGAAAATTGTAATAAAATATGACAAGAACTCAGAGTTCATCTTGATAATGTCAGATAACTTTGATAGAAGAAGATGGCTTTCCTGTAGCTCAAATAGTAGAGCATGGCACTAGCAACACCAAGGTCATGGGTTTGATTCCCAGGGAAAGCAAGAGCTGATAAAAATATAGAAACTGTAACTTGAATGCAATGTAAGTCGCTTTGGATAAAAGCATCTGCTAAATGCATAAATGTAAATGATAGAAAGATATGTAATGAATTAGGTTGAACAGCTCTCAACTGTTAAATTTAAGTACACAATTAGATGATACCAATTTAGGTCAACCAGTTACCAAGCAATGCTTAATTTTGTTCAGTCTGTGGTGTAAAAAGTTTGCATTAGCAATTAAAGAAAAACACTTAAGCAAAAAATGGTCAGGTCAAAGTGTCTGAATAATTTTGGTCCCAAATTTTTATCAGTTTTACTGGTAGTCCACTGTATGAAGAATTTTTGGGTATGTCACAGTTTATTTTGCTGTCCTCACTTACATGAATGAACTATAGTGTCCTGCACCCACTAGTAAAACAAAAAATCAAAAATTATATCTGGTGTCTGAATAATTTTTGGTTTGACTGTATACCTTCATTACTGAATCAGTTTATTTTACATGAACACAGAACTACAGTCAACAAATAAAATGACAGTACTTGATGCAATGGCAGCCATAGTGCAACTGAACACCCATCACACACCAGATTACAGTTTGTCTACAACTTTCTGCTAAAACAATTTGAGAAATATAATCACTCAAACAACAAAATATAATTTCTAATGTGCATGTAAAGACAGAATCTGACAAGTCATATACTCATTTATCTTTACTTGAACTGTTTTACTGTGCATAAAAAACTAAAAGTAAAACTTTAAGTAAATTTTTTATTTTAATGATTGAAATTTGATGATTTACATATGGATTGTATGCTCTATCTCCATTAGATTCTCATCATCAACTCACTCTGGATTTAAACACAGTGAATAAAAAGCTCCACCTGTCTGAGAGGAACAGAGTGATTGAATACACTGACACAGTCCATCTATATCCTGATCATCCACACAGATTTGACTATTGGGAGCAGGTGTTGTGTAGAGAGAGTGTGTGTGGACGCTGTTACTGGGAAGTTGAGTGGACTGGTGAGGTGGCTATATCAGTGTCATATAAGAGCATCAGCAGGAAAGGACAGGGTGATGAGTGTAGATTTGGATGTAATGATCAGTCCTGGTGTTTGTACTGCTCTGACTCCAGCTACTCATTCTGGCACAATAACAAGGAGACTAAACTCACTGTAGTCTCCAGCTCCTCTAGAATAGGGGTGTATGTGGATCACAGTGCAGGAACTCTGTCCTTCTACTGCATCTCTGACACAATGACCCTCATTCACAGAGTCCACACCACATTCAACCAGCCTCTCTATCTAGGGTTTGAGATCAGTCCAGTATGTAATAGTGTATCAAAAGTTAAACTATGTAAATTATAAATACAATACTACTTGATTCTACAAATAAAATACCATATTAACAGTTTGAGCTTCATAATAAATCAGCAACTTTGACAATGATATATTTTACTTTCTAATAAATAAATCAACACTGATCATTGCTCATTAAAAAAAAAAAAAAAAAATTGCCCAATTTCTGAAAAAAACCTTCTGATATGATTTCACGATGACTGTTGAGTATAAGAAAGAAATGAATGAATATTAAAATGGACTTTGACAGTAACACAAATAATATCAGGTTATATACATTGTGTATGTTCGGGTTTTCAGAGACTGACGAAATTTCACATTCAACAGCCCACGGTGTATATTGTTATAAAATGAGTTTTATAAAAACACTTGGACTAAGTTGAAGTGAATTATACCCAGCTGTATCGCCCTGCAAGTTTCTAGGTTTCACACATGTATTCTTATACTATAGGTGTTCTATTTCAGTAAAATGTGTTTATTTGATTAGACAATTTCTGTAAATTTTGCAAGAGACACCTAAATTGTAATAGTTAAGCAAGCTAGAGCTTATTGGTCTACTTTGTTCATCAATATCATTAAGTCAAAATATATTTTGCTTGATTAGTTTTGATAAGAGTTATAAAACCTCTGTGTATTTTGTGTATTTTCACATTGTGAGTGTGTTTCTGCTGATGTGTTCTATTTTACCACAGGAAACACTGTAACACTGGATAAAGTTCACTCAAACATCACTGCCTGGGCAACTCTCTCAAGTCTCTCATTCTTGTCTATATTTTTGGGGTGATTTTCTCCTTCCTTTTTGTTTTTTGGACCATAAACAAACATTAGATACAGGGGCTAGTTGTTCAAAACTAATCTGATCAGATTTTGGCCATCAGATTGGATCAAATCTTGAATTTGGGTTGTTCAAAAGAAAAAAGTATTCTGAATTCGGATTAGATCACAAAATCCAATCTTGGTTTTGATCTGGATTAAATCCTCAGTTTGTGTTGTTCAAAATGTTTTAGATTGGGATACTTTTGACCCAAAAAAATTGGATTATTCTGATCAGCAGAAGGGTGGATTTCTGGAACAAAATGTAATAAAACTTTAAAACTGGTCCAAAGAATACAACATTTTAACATGTAATATATCCCCAAACAGCTGTCAATATCAAACAAAAATATTACATTTAATTTAAAGTTGTTGGTTTTTTTTTGGTTTGTTTGTTTGTTTTTTTAAATCACTGATTGTAAACTACATTGGCACAGTCATCAGAGATGGACCAGTCAGAAGGAGTTATTTGTGTAAATGCAATGCAAAACATTGGCATTTTTTCCAATCTCAATCTCACCATGTCCCTTTAGGGGCTCCATGGAGCACTAGTAATCCAGATTTGGAAATCTGAAAAAGTGTGTATCTGGATCAGGGTGATCCAAACCAATTTATTTTGATTTGAAAAAAACAGCACAAAAGTAAGATGGGTTACCTGATCCTGGATAGCAAAACACGGGCTTTCCAAATCAAGATCATTCTGATCCAGATTAAACTTTTTGAACAACTAGCCCCAGAAGATGAGCACTGGCTGACTGTAACTTTGCATTCTTACACTTTCTTGCAGTTTACTGAGGCTGTCCTATATTGTGCAACTTTTTATTGTCTTATTGGCACACCCATTTGTGCATGATTCTTAAACACAAAATCAGGAAATCTGGAATCTTTTTGTCAAAATCATTTTAAACGGCATGAAGAATTTCACTCAGGAACGCGACATAAAGTGATGGATGCCAATGAATGACTGCAGGAGATGATCTGTCCTCTACATGATAAACCGCTGGAAATTTTTTGTCGTACTGATCAGCACTGCATATTTTATCTGTGTACAATGGATGAACACAAAAACCATGAGACTGTATCAGCTGTAGCTGAGTGGACAGAGAAACAAGTATGAACTGAAAGACACTACTAATACTTGTACTAAAAAATATATGATTCCATAATAGCTATACACTCAAAGATGAATGAGTAGTTCTAAATAATGATAATATTAATATGTAATTATTCAGTTTATCTTCATATTTGTTTCATTTTGTGGCAGTCTCTTACAGCTGTAATTAACTGTCTTCAGAAAAGAATGTGACAAATGGACTTTGAACATGTTTTTTTCACTTCTACAGAGACAGCTGGAAAATACGCAGAGAAAATTCTGCCAGAGAATCCAGAATAGAAAGGAGGAGCTTCTGAAGCTGAGAAAAGATGTGGTATCTCAAAAGGTTAGTTTTGAGAAGAGCAACAACTGCTGGCTGCTGAAGAGCTCTTCAGACTCAGGACTAGGGTTGGGTATTGTTTGAGTTTGTTATGATACCGGTGCCAAATCAATACCTTTAACTAATCTAGGGCCATAAATCTAGGGCCATAACTAACAATTATTTTGGTAATCAAGTAATCTACTGATTATTTTAACAATTTAGTAATCTGATAATTGTTAGTAATAAAAATAGACCTAAGTGAAAAACGGGCTTTAATTAATATGACCATATTTCTATATAAACTAATGATGAGGCAATCATAATTGGTTCAAATAAAGTATCAAAACCAAGTAATTACATGGTTTTATTGAACAACACTGTTAAAATACATAATGTAATATGCCTATATATAATATGAATATAACCAACTTTAGTACGTTATGTATTATACAAATACCTGCAGAGGGCGCCAACTGCCTGGTGATGTTTCATTTTACAGCCTGATTCAAGGACGTTTAAATCTATTTAATTTTAATATTTGGACACAAGCAAACTCAGAGCGACTTTTATTTTGAAATCGCGATGTACAACAGATTTAGAAATAAGTCGATGTATTCTCCTGTGTTGGCATAGGTTTATAAATGATTTACGTTATGAATCTAGTGCGATAACGAGCACTGTTTTGCCAGATGAACGTTAAGCAACCCAAACTCAGCATGCAGAGGAAGAGCGCTGAGATGGAGACGCGCTCCAAGCTTGTAAATGATAACAGTGCAACACAAAGCGCGTCAGACTTTACATGCGTTCCCAAATGAAACCCAAACAAACAGCACATGCAATAAAAGACCGAGCAAGCACTATCAAAGGTTTTACCACAAACACAACTTTATACTGATATCGCGAGACTGCTTTTCACCTCCAGGAGTAATATCGCGAGATCTCGTGCGCTGCCGAAAGCCGGGAGAAATGGTATTTAACACGTGCAGCATTGTTAATTTTGCGTAAAAAGATTGTTTTTATCGAAAACAAAAATGAACACTTATTTCATATATATACTGCCTTTTAAAAATTCAAGTACTTTTCAAGTACCTTTTCATAAATATGGCTGTTTTCAAGGGTTTTCCAGGACTTAAATTTCAAAAAGTCATATTCAAGCACTTTAAGCACCTTGTACGAACCTTGGATTTACTGTCAGAATAATCAGATCAGAAAAAATTATTTCCAAAAATTCATGTGAATTCAAGTTGGAAGTCTGTGATCATACA
The DNA here is from genome assembly GCA_039654775.1 of Spinibarbus caldwelli. Lineage (NCBI taxonomy): Eukaryota > Metazoa > Chordata > Actinopteri > Cypriniformes > Cyprinidae > Spinibarbus > Spinibarbus caldwelli. The sequence goes on along the minus strand of CM077234.1, from coordinate 28,289,094 downwards.
AATCCAACACATCTTTGTAGTAACGTTAGTGTCCATGTTGTTTTCACATTCCAACTTAAAAGCACAACTGGGGAAATGAGACCATCCAAGGAGAGCTTAAATGCAGCAGTTACACTTGCTCTGATGGCAGCAGATAACCTACTGTTCGCTAGCTTCCTTAAACGTGCTTAAATTAAAATGCCTAAAGCTAAACTTCCCTTGTAATGACTTTCAGTGTGTTTCTAAACCTGTTGTTCAAGAGAACATTATACTTCATAAGGTCAGTCAAATGTTTGAAATAACTTCCTTTTCTGATCTGATGTGGCTTATCAGAGAATGAGGCAGAACATGTTATACTGTAAAAAAAAAAAAAAAAAAAAGTCTATGTCCATTAGCAATGGATTATAAATATACTTTATTATGAAAATACCAGAGATATAAACCACTTATTGTCGTAGTCGAGTTTTTATTGTCTTCATGTTTCATCATTCAAAGCATTTCTATCTTCTTTTTATTCAGCTACAGCGATGCTTTTGTCCATATAAGGTATTTCCTGGAGCGTTCTATTATTGCTATGTGGAGTTTCTGCGTGAGCGCGCCCTCCGGCTTCCAGTTTTAAAACATTTCAAAATACAACTGCATTGTTTTGCATTTTGTGATTTGTTTTGTAATTGAAAATTTCTTAAAAATAGTATTAAAATATTCTCTCGTTCTAGTGAACCAAGTCTCTGTATTTTGTCTCATCTCATGGGCTAAATGTATTGTCACACCCCTAGTGTCTACAAGCATGATATAGCTCATAATTTTCCAAGTGTGTGATGTAGCTTTCATTCATTCAGGTCAAACATGTATTCATAAAATAAGGAAAGCGTAACTTTGCCATAGTATCCTTTTATGTTAAAGTGGCCAGTCATTGCATGCTTTGCTTGTGCTGCACTTTATTTGTACCATTTTGTTTTATTAGTTTATGTATTATAGTTTGAAAGATAATAACAATTTTGTTTGATATGTGAGATCTCTGATTTTAGTCCTTGAAAACCAAAAAAATAGTGCTTGAAAAGTCCCTGAAAGTCCTGGAATTTCATTTTACAGTTTCTGTACAAACCCTATAAATGAATGCAGTATAATTTAACTAGCGATGTGTGGTAATGATGCTTCTTACGTCCATTTCAGAGCACCAGAGAGCAAATATTTCAGCTGACAGCTCGGGCATTTAAGTGGAACCGAAATGAGGCACCGAAATCTGCGTTCTGATTTGGTCCGGTACATACCGGTTATATAGGGGGTTTCGGTACCCAACCCTAGTTAGGACTCTCCTCCAGTCAGTCAGTGAGGAGCCAGTGCTGGAGCTCTTTCAGTCCCACTGAAGCCCACTGTGGGGAACAGGCTGTGTGAGGCAGCAGTAAGAGCTGAGTGAATGGACTGATTCTGATGCTTCTCTCTCTGTGTGTCCTAACAGCGCTCTGCACAGGCAGCAGTGGAGGACAGTGAGAGGATCTTTACTGATCTGATCTGCTCCATTGAGAGAAGCCGCTCTGAGGTGACACAGCTGATCAGAGATCAGGAAAAGGCTGAAGTGAGTCGAGCTGAAGAACAACTGAAGCGACTGGAGCAGGAGATTGAAGATCTGAGGAGGAGAAACACTGAGCTGGAGCAGCTTTCACACACAGACCATCACATCCATTTCCTCCAGGTAACTGAGATCTGACAAACAGGACAGTGATCTTTAGGATAAGAAGAGCGTGTTGTACAGAGATTGTGTTGCTGTCAAATGTTTCTGTCTTTAGCTGGTGTTTCTATTGTGTCTCCCTCTGTCCCTCCTGGATCTGCAGACTCACCCAGCATCACTGTCAGTTCTCGTCTCTTTTTTGATGATGTTGAAAAATCCATGACTCAACTGAAAGAGAAACTGGAGCATTTCTTCAGAGAGGAGATAAAAAGGTTATCTAGTAAATGTAAAACAATATCTCTTTCTTTTAGTTTAAGTATTTCTTTCTTTAAGTATGCCATTCATCATACTGTAACACGGTGCAAAGCATATATGAATCTGACATGGGTTTGATTTAGTTTCCCTTTTTATGTGAATTACCATAAATAAAAATAAATCATTGGTTTCCATAGTAACAGATATTATGAACAGTCCTACCCCTGAGCCCAAGACCAGAAAGGAGTTTCTACAATGAAAGTCTCAAACAAACACACAACAAGATTAAACACTATCACACCTACTCTATATTGAAATTCAACAGACTGAAACATGCAAACTAAACTCCATTAAATACACAAACTTCAATCATGATTCTTATTTCACACGAGATTCAGATCAGTTGTATTCCTTCAGTATTTAATCAGTTTATTTTTATGAACACGGAACTAGAGCCAATAAATGAAATGGATTTTCTTATCTTGAATTACTAGTATATGACCTTTTACTAAAAGAAATTGAGAAATACAATCAAATAAAATACAATTTCTATTGTGCAATTAAAGAACAAAGGGACTCTGACAATTCATATAGACACAGTTTTAAGATGTCAGTAACAGTGAGTCACATGTCACTTGATATCAAAAGTACAGGCTCTCTGTTACCTTCACTTTAACAGTGTTACGGTCTATAAAAAGTTTTAATGAGTGAAGTTTAGGTTTCCTGATTTACATGTTTTATATGCTCTGTCTCCATTAGATTCACATGAGCTCAGTGTGGATTTAAACACAGTGAACAAACTTCTCTGTTTGTCTGAGAGGAACAGAGTGAATACTTACACTAATAAACTGCAGCCGGATCCTGATCATCCAGACAGATTTGAAGGTTTTCCTCAGGCCTTGTGTAGAGAGAGTGTGTGTGGACGCTCTTACTGGGAGGTGGAGTGGAGTGGTCGGGTGGATATATCAGTGTCATATAAGAGCATCAGCAGGAAGGCACAGGGTGATGAGAGTGAGTTTGGTTGTAATGATCAGTCCTGGAGTTGGCGTGCTATGGGTCCAATTCCTCATTCTGGCACAATAACAAAAGGACTGATCTCCCTGAGGTCTCCAAGTGCACTAGAATAGGGGTGTATGGATCACGGTGCAGGAACTCTGTCCTTCTACAACGTCTCTGACACAATGACTCATTCACAGAGTCCACACCACATTCACTCAGCCTCTCTATGCTGGGTTCAATTTCAATGCATTATCTGTATTTGTTTCTAGAACAGAATCAAAGGTTAAACTGTGTGATTTAAAAAATATAGATGATTCCGTGATTCAGCAAATAAACTGCATATTAGAAGTGTGAGCTCCAAAATAAATCATAAGATGTTCTGAAGTCTCTGCTGAAATGACACATGCCAGATTTCTGAATAAAAAATAATATGATTGTAGAGTATAAAAGCTAAATGTATGAATATCAATGACAATCACCAATGACAATAGCAGTCCAATCAATAACAATAATAGTGTCTTCACACAAGATTGATGAAATTTATAATTTGGCACATTAAGTTATTCATTACTATATGTGTTGTATTTCAGTAAAATGTAGTCCTTGATTTATTTTCAAATAGGCAGGAAAAATGTACAATCATTTTCTTTCAGATTTGGTATGTAAGAGCAATTTAAGTAAATTTATTTTATCATGTTCATTTTATCGGTAACACTTTACAATAAGGTGTCATTTAACATTAGTTAATGTATTAACTAACATGAACAAACAATGATCAGTAAATTTATTACACTATTTATTCATCTTTGTTAATGTTAGTTAATAAAAATACAGTCGTTCATTGTTAGTTCATGTTAGTTCATAGTGCATTAACTAATGTTAACAAATACAACTTGAGATTTTAATAATGCATTAGTAAATGCTGAAATTAACATTAACTAATATTAATAAATGCTGTGGAAGTAGTGTTAATTCTTAGTTCATGTTAACTAATGTTGTTAACTAATGTTAACTAATGAACCTTATTGTAAAGTGTTACTATTTTATCTATATAGTTTCTGTAAATTTTGCAACAGAAGGTTTTGAAATATACCTATATTGTAATCTACAGCAAACTAGCACTTATTCTACTCTGTTAACCAATATCAACAGGTTATACAAGGCAAATATGAATATGAAATAATTATAACCAAGTGTAACCCAAGTAGTACAGTATGAATAAAATTATGATTTCTCCAGCAGATATTTTACTTTATCAGCTTTTAATAGGAGTCATGAAAGTTCCCTGAATGTTGTGTATTTTCACATTGTGAGTGTGTTTTTCTCCTGATGTATTTTGTTTCACCACAGGAAACACTCTGTGACACTGGGTACAGTTCACTCAGTAAACATCACTGTGACAGCAACACTCTTAGTTGTCTCATTCTTGTCTGTATTGCCAATATTATTTGAATCTGGACCATGAAGAATACTCACTCCTGAGGGCACATGACATTTGAACTTAAAGGGATTGTTCACCCAATAATGAAAATTGTCATCGTTTACTTGTTCCAAACCTGTATGAGTTTCTTTCTTCTGCTGAACCCAAAAGATGATATTTTGAATAAAGTTGTTAACAAAACAGAAGCCATTGACTTCTGTAGTATTTTTTTTCCATACTATGGAAATCAGTGGCTACTGTCAACTGTCCAACAATGATACTAACATTAAATAATATGGAAACATGCATGTGTTTTCTTCTGTGTTCTGTGGAAACCCGGTTTGGACGAATATCTGCATCCCAGTTAACACAATCCCTGCCATTTTTAATATTTATGCCCCACTCTCTTGGTGGTATAGGCTGTTGAGTCCCACATGGTTAGTTTGGACTGCTGAATAACGATAAACAGTACACATACCTGTATGTGACTCCATCAGGGTGGGAAGAAACATACTGAGAGAAGGTGACCAGTCACTCAAGGCTTCTTCTTTTTGAACCTGGGACAAACAAACAAACACTGGTGAAACCCTGAGGCCCAATGTTGCTCGGTCATCAACAGCGAGAGGTACGACGCTCTGCTGTGGATCACCCCCGCAAACTTTGATAGTTATTATCATATGGTCAGAATTACACAATTAAAAAAAAAAATGTATTTCAATTCCTCGTTACTATTAAAGCAGTATAGAAACAAATTCTAAAACAAGGCATCAAAACAGTGGATGACGATGACGCATGCAGCACGTGCGAGAAAACTTTATTATTAGGTCGATTCAAGTTAAGATTTCTAATACAAAATAAGTATACAACTTCATAGAACACGTACGTGGGACAAACCACCAAGATTGGCGAAACAAAGAAGCCCATTGTTTCTTTGACTGTTATTGTTCACACTGACCGCTAGGTGGCAGAGTTGCTATTTGAATATAAACGGAGCAACTAGAGCGCAAATATGCATCTGTTTTGTGGATAAAAAGCCGTTTAACTGGTTGTTCATTCGTGTGTCATGATTACATGACACATGTAATAGTGCTAGTTAAGATAGTTATTGTCGAAATAAATACCGTATGATTTTCCATTTCTGGTGTTTTGCTCCGCTGGAATGAATGTTCAGCGGAAAGGCCTCAAAACACAAGCACGAGCTTCTGCAGCGTGCCCGTTTCTATAGCAACGCATAACACACTGGCGCGAGCAAGTCATGGTCCGCAGTAAGTGCTTTATTCCTAATATAAAAACAATTTATTCCTATAATAAAGCAGTTATTGTATTATATGCCTCTTTAAATAAATGATAATTCTTCCCAAATAAACTGTTTTATATAAAAAGTATAAAATGTTTTGGCGGTTTAGCTGTTGGTAAACTAATGCTGTCTCTGCCTCGCTGTGTGATCAGTCAGCGAGGATCTGATCCGCCGCAGAGCAGAACACAATAACGGGGAGATCTTCTCTCTGGAGGAGGTTTCCCTTCATCAGCAGGACATCGAGAGGATCGAGCATATCGACAGGTGGTGCAGAGACCTCAAAATCCTCTACTTACAGAACAACCTTATCCCTAAAATAGGTAAGCAGACATTCCTGTATATATCAGTGGAAAACAACAAATGGCCATTTATATTGCTTTTAACTCTGTTTATGCAGAAAATGTGGGCAGACTAAAGAAGCTGGAGTATCTAAATCTGGCACTGAACAACATAGAAGTCATCGAGAATTTAGAAGGTGATTGTTTTAATAAATTGCTTTTCATTTGTGCATTGCATATGAACATATTACCTACTGTTTCAGGTATTTTTTTTAATTCCTTACACTTTTTGTGTAAAAGTATATATACATGATATATAAATATATTATTACTTATTTCTTTTATGCTAAATTGCCTGTGATGCCCCTCTTTTGTAACTTGCTTTGGATAAAATAAAATTAAACATAAAAATAAAAGAAAAAACATAAAAGTAAAGCAAGTGGTATCTGCAAACAAATTGTGATAGACCTTTCTCAGAACCAGATATTATATTATTACACAATTATTATATTACCAGTTATTATAGTATCAATGAGATACTTTTGCAGTTTTTATTATTATTGTGAATTTGGTAAGTTTTAGTAATTTTGTGAATTTCTATGCATTAGTTTTTTAAACATGTCTATATGGTTTTTAGTTTTTAGTTTTTCAGTTTTAGCTTGAGTTATTTTGGTACATTAAGTTAAACTAAATGAAAATGAGAGATGTTTCCTTTGCAAGTTTTTTTTTTATTATTATTTTGTAATGTTTGTAAGTTAACGCTTATTTTATTTCAAGTAACAAAAATGTTTTTATATGGTTTTAGTTTAATTATTATGACCTTTCTCAGAAATAATTAGATTTTTTGAGCCATTTAATTATCTTTTAACCAACTGGTCCAATGATTCAATTCTGACAACTAGAAAATGTTCAAATGCTTAATTTTACCAGTAATGTGTTCATCATTTGAAAATTAATAGCTCTCTTTTTCTGAAATGTTTGCTTGAAAAGTGTGGTGTAATATAGGTATTTCATTATTTTGTTGCAAATATACTGTATTACAGCTCTAATTAGGCTTGATTTTATGTCAATCAGTTCATGTGTATGCATGGAACTGTATATATAAAATACATGTGTGTATTTGTGTGTAGGCTGTGAGAGCTTGCAGAAACTAGACCTGACGGTGAATTTTGTGGGTAAGCTGAGCAGTGTGGAGTCTCTGAAGCAGAACCTTCATCTCAGAGAGCTCTACCTGGTGGGAAACCCCTGTACTGAATTTCACGGATACAGACAGTATGTGGTGGCATGTCTGCCTCAATTACAGGTACTGCACTGAGACACACATGGAGAGACACATTTAGCCTTGTGCTATTTATGAACGATTGTCTTTTGTGCTTTGCAGTGGTTGGATGGGAAAGAAATCGGGCGAGGTGAGCGCATTCAGGCCCTGCAGGAACTGGATGCAGTGAGGAGACGTGTCTTAGAACAGGAGGCGGATTATATAGAGAAAAGAGAGAAACAGAAAAGAAGTGGTTTGAAAGAGACAACAGAAAAGCAGGAGGATCCTCAAATAAATCAGTGAGTGTCTTTAAGGTAGCTGAAGTTTGAATAACTGAATTAAGAGAGCAAAAAGACAATTTAGGTTGCATTAGATGAAGTTTTTTGAAGGTTCTTGGAAAGCTACATTCACAGAAAATTCCTCATAATATAATTTATTTTGAAGAAATTTCTGTAAATATGAACATACTATGGTGTATCGTAAAAAAAGAGGGTTATCTGCTTTAAAACAAACCTGTGCATTTTTCCTTTGATAAGACTTAACTGTAATGATTATTTCATACAGATTGCTCTCTGAGAACCAAAATGGGAACCATCAGAATCCAGAATCAAGCTCCAAGGCTCAGACAGACGCTGAGGATAAAGAGAAGGAATTTTGGGAAAAGCCGTGCCCATTCACACCAGAATCCAGACTAGAGGCCCATCGCCATCTGGAGGACAAGAGGAGGGCCAAAGAGAAAGAAAGGTACTTGCCAACTAAGAAAAAGAGGACTGAAATCACTGTAATGGTATCTATATCTAAATATCCCTGTGATGCCCATTTCTCAATCTTTACATTTTTATGAGATAAAGGAGAGAAAGACATTAAGCTTTTGCATGTTTTTTTTTCTGTAAACAGCTTTACTTACTGCAGTCAATTCTGTGTTTTTACAGAGAGAAGCCTAAAAACAAAACCCTCAGAACTCTGATCAGCGCAGATGGACGAGTGCTGAACATCAACGAGCCCAAGTACACACACAAAAACGCACATACACACACTACTCCTGTGTAGCCATACAGTATGTCAGTCCAGTCCACTTTGCAGATTATTCTAGCTAAGGACCATCCCCACTTTGACAGGAAGAAATGATCTAACAGAAAGCAGCCAAAGCATATTTTCTTTTACTTGCTGCTTATTTTCTCAACAAAAGCAAGGGATATTGTTCTGTTGTTCTGTTCTCACAAACTTTGTTAGTCACAAATTCTAAGGCAAAATTTGATACTTTATGAACATGATTTTGTGTTGTGGTGGACAGACAAAAAAACCTGGCTACAAAAAATTCAGTCAGTCAGACTGAAGCCAGCTCTCACCATTTTAAATTGGAAAAAGGAAAACGACAAACCCAGAATCCACAATCCAAAAGGAAAAATGAAAAACCTAAGTCATAGTGAAAATCCATGAGCTCAAAATTCAACGAGTCAGTGCATTGCAAACAAATGGACTCATCCAAAAAAAGGTACAAAGCTGTCACTGGAACAGTAAACTAAAATAAACAGAAAAACTAAATGGTACATCTTAGTACCTTAAAGGTACATGTTAGTACTTTGAGAGTACATATTGGTAGCTAAAGTGTACATATTCATACTTTTTGAGGGGGTACCGCCTTTTTTTCTGAGAGTGTGGGCAGAATAATCTGCTAAATCGACCAGAATTTATGCCAACAGTGAAAAGTCTGGCTACAAGAGACTAGGGATAGCAAGACAGTCATATTAGCACAAGTGATAACATGAGTCTATTTATAGTGAGAAACAGGGAATCAACAAAAGGTAAGATGGCTAAACTAGGTCACAGGAGAGATACAGTATATCATATATCACCAGTGCCTCACAGATACAAATGATACATACTCAAACACTACAGTACCAGCTTGAGTTTGGAAATATTTATTTCATGTGATCTCTCCCTCAAAGGTTGGACTTCAGTCTCACAGAGGACGAGAACAACTGCATGCTTTTGGATTTACATGTTTACAGGTACAGACACACTCATTATCTCACGCTGGTTCTTGTCTTCAGCACAAAATGATGAAGTCATGATTTAGCAGTATACTTTCTTTCTTTCTTTGGGTAAACTTTGAGTGTATTTGGATGTCATTTAGAAACTTTTCTCCTAACAGCATCCACTCTCACATTGGTCTCTTCTGTGCCGTAGGCATATGGACACCTCACTGCTGGATGTGGATGTTCAGCCAACATATGTGAGAGTGACCATCAAAGAAAAGGTAGACTATCCATCTCTCTCTCTCTTTCCATCTCTCTCTCATCTGATGAGTTTGACCTTTAAAGCTGATTACCCAGCAGTAAATCTACACTCTTTATTCTGCCTCATTTCCTCACGAATCTGCCGCAGAGCAGCACAAGTAACGGTTCTCACCTCACCACACCACAGATGTTCGTGCATGTGTTTGTGACTGATCTCAGTATTGATGGATATGCGTTTATGACTAGTGATATTGTAGATCACTTTTACAGTGGCAAGTGCTTGAAACCCCACATTAATAAAAGTGTGTGTGCCCAGGTGTTCCAACTGGTTTTGCCTGCAGAAGTGAAACCCGACAGCAGCACAGCACGGAGATCCCAAACCACCGGCCACCTGCTCCTCATCCTGCCTCTGGTACAGCTCACTACACCTGAAACACACCTTTCAAACATCCTACTGATATTTTTTAACATAGTTTTCATTCCAGTTTTCATATATATGGGGTTTATTCCCACATTTACCATGTTGTGTAATAAAACCAAACTCAAAAAAAGGTAAAATATCAGCTTGCATTTGACAAATAAAATCACTGATTTTACTGATTAATTGTCAGTATGTGCAGCATGAATGTCAACAAAAGAAATCTTATTAAATATAATATCTGGTAAAATAACTGCCAAAATGTATGTGAAGTACTTTCTGAAAGTTGATATGTCCTGCAGTCTGACATGCTGTGCTTCACCTAAAACTATTTTTAAAAGTATTTTCTTATTTTTTATCCATAGGCTTTTATAATCTGATATTAATAATGCTGCAAGGAAACTTGTATATTTTAACAATTCATTTGTCATGCCGCAAGACATTTTAAAATAACTTATTGAAGTCAAATATATGATTGAAACTTACGCTAAATGTGAAAGAAATGGTGGGCATTTACAACACTTAAAATATCATTTTCTTATACATTTATGTACACTGCTGTTCAAAAATTTGAGGTTGGTAAGATGTTTAATCATTTTTAAATTCTTTTGTGCTCACCACAGCTATTGAGCAAAAATACAGTAAAATAGTAATATTGTGAAATGTGATTATAATTTAAAATGACTGGTTTCTGTTTTAATATAGTTTACATTTTCATTTAATAATGTAAAAAAAAAATGTATGTTTATTATGTGTGTTTATGTATGTCAATTTCCTACTTGAAGTGCAGTGAAACTGGAATGAGAACCTAACAAACTAAGTATGCTGGCTAATTGCTTTCTGAAAGTGTAGTTGAATTATCAATTAATTTGCACTTTTTTTCAGGATAACTATTTGTACACAAATCTAGACTGTGTAAAACCTGTCCTTAAAACCCGTTCTGATATATTTGTGTTTTTGTAGGCACATGGAGAGATTAAACCAAAGAAACCCACTGCCAGGCCGACCAGTGTTACCAGTAACCAGAATACCAAGAAAGAGACCAGGTAATTCAATTGCAGTTCAGCTGCCTGCCTATGTGAACATATGTATACACTAGGGGTGTAACGGTACACGTATTTGTACCGAACCGTTTCGGTACGGGTCTTTCTGTTCGGTACGCATGTGTACAGTATTTATTTATTTTTTTCTTCTTCAAATAATAAATGGTGAAATTCAAATAATAAATGGTGTTTTGACAGTCTTTGATGTGGCATGATAAATCACTGTATAAATGCCTTGGAGAGCCGCTTTTGGGACGGTTCAGAAACTGCTGGTATTAATCCAACACAAGCATTGACTCGAGTGGCCGCGATCAGCTCCGGTTCCCGTGTCTGAGCCGTGACGCGCCGCAGACTTGTGCAGAGCAAAGCGTGAGTGAACATGACTGAACATAAAATGTCACGTAGCATTTCATTTACCTCAGCAAGTCATCAGTGTCTACAGTTTGTTAGTTCACTAGAGAAATGAAGTCTAGAGAGGAGCATTTTGCGAAATATTACACCATAAACTCATTATATTTTACTTAACCTGTTAGTCTCAATTATTTAATGTGTTTAAATTAATCTGTTATGAAACATGCTATGACAGCCAGTGTGTAATTGAATATATTTTAACAAATAACCTAGAAATTTTATTATTTATAAGCTAATTTAAAAACTGCATTATGTGCAATATACATGTTTGCATACCTTTTTTTTTTTAAAGTTGAGTGTTGATCATCTATTTAAAAATTAATAGTAATTAAATTTAAGTTTGGATTAAGTTGTTAGGCCTAATTGTAACCTTATAATGTGAAAGGGCTCCCTATAGTTTTAAGCAGAAGCTGAGGTAGATTTTTATCACTAAGAGAATTTAAACTATAACTGAATGTATTTAAAGAAAGAGCAACTTGTTCAGTAAACCACTGTTTATTTAAAAAAAAAAAAAAGTTTAGTTTTTCCCCCTGCTGTATTGAAATCGTAGCGAACCGTTAAGTTTAAAACCGAGGTACGTACAGAACCTTCATATTTGTGTACCGTTACACCCCTAGTATACACGTACATTTGTTCATGTCTTAACAGTGTTATTATGATCCTCCTGATACTTTGGGCTTTGGTGGCTTTGGTCGGGGGTCTGGGTTAGTTTTAAATCCTGCTTCACAAATATACAAATCAGAATTCTGCTAAATATCTTTTGTATTCCAAGAAAAAAAGAAAAATCTGGCATTCAAATGACAATGAGGGTGAGTAAGATGGTGACAGTACTTTAATTTCTGGTTGAACTATCCATTCAAGATGAAAAAAAAAAATCAAAGTTGTGTCCTTGAGCAAAACACTCACCCGCGGGTCACTCCAGGTACACTGAGCTTCTTATTAGGGAAGTGGCTTTGGAGCTAAGTTTCTTAAAAGACTAAATTGCAGTATATACACACATACAAGCTTATCTGCTTTATAATTGATCTCTCTTTATAAACCTCTCTCCCTTTCTCTCATTTTCTCTCTGCAGTTTACAGCGGGAGGTCTTGTGCGGTCACTTTCACACTGAACAAGATCCCTTGTGTGTGTGCAGGCACCTCTAATGGGTCTTAATGCATGTTTGCATTAACCCGTGTGACTGTGGAATTAGTTTGTTGACTCAAAGGTTTTATTCCATTGTGCGACCGTGTGTCTGTGCGTGTCCTTCAGTCGGTTTATCAGCATAGTAAGTGAACACTGGGGTATAACATTAAAAAGACCTAATATAAATGCAAATAAGATGCAAATAAACCAGTTACTGTCATTCTGCTCACAAACACACACTCTTCTGCCCTGACTCCATCCTGATGGATGACATCATCTGAACCTGATTACTCGTGACCTCCTGACACACAGGGAGGTCAGATGCTCTTGCTCATATATACACACACACATGCACGCTTGCGTTATTATTACTGAGACCCTCAGGTCACACACACACACACACAATAACACACCTGCGTTTGTGTACCTGCCCCTGAGGAAATCAGTGCACTTTCTGTAAATCATCTGTGTGTGTGATAATGTACCCGCTGAGGCACTGATTGGCTTGGAAAGTACAGAATAATCGCACGCTATCAGTAATTCAGAGCCCAATCAGGTTTCAGTTGCTGCACTAATTAAATTTTTAGTGATTCATTCTTAAAGCATGAGAGAGATGGAAGCAGAGATAAAAAGAGTGACTCTAAAACTGTACTATAAATAATATGCTATGTATTATTAGTGTTATTGTGTAGTCAAAGAGTTCACCAGAGATCATTAGATTCCCATCCTAGCACAAAGTCTAAATAAAGCCCTGCTGTGTGTTGAAGTCACAAGCCTTTCGGTTTGAGTCTACAGGAAGTCAGGGCTGATTTATCTGTTATCAAGATAGGTGGAGCTGGCCATCATACTGGGATTTGTGTTTCTGTGTAAGAGGCAGAAAGCTGCAGCGCCCGCAACACTGTTCTGTTGGCGAGGCCTGCGGTACAACATGATGATTGTGGAGAGCAGTAGTGGATTAATAGACATTTATCAGCTTACCTCACTGCTTAGTGCTTGTCAAGCAATGACTGGGATTCCATTGGATTTTACTTTCTTAATCTGCACAGAGGATCCATAATGAGCCATTAAATGAATTAATTAGGGACTTTAAGCAAACAGCTGCTGATGGAACGACAACGCCATTCTGCAAAAAAAAAAAAAAAAAAAGTTCTATTGCGCATAGATAATTAGCTTCTACTTTGAGACATTGTACTGTAATTGTCTACGGGAGAATAGCTCTTTTAGGTAACAGATAACATTGTTTTATGGGAATTAATCACAGTTAGTTATCTTTTAAAGGGATAGATCACCCAAAAATGAAAATTCTATCATTAATTACTCACCCTCATGTCGTTCCAAACCGATAAGACCTTTGTTCATCTTCAGAGCACAAATTAAGATATTTTTGATGAAATCCAAGAGCTTTCTGACCCTGCATAGACAGCAACGCAGCTACCACGTTCAAGGCCCAGAAAGGGTGATACAAGATTTACGTTGGCGTTATGATTACATTGTCACGTTGTGTCTATATTTTGTGATAATGACCAGCTGACTGTAAAATATTCCTTATTTATTATTATTTTAACCTGCTCATACTGCATATTATGGGTGAAAAGTATTTTCAAAATATCTTATTCTGTGTTCCAAAGAAGAAAGAAAGCCATACAGGTTTGGAATGAGAGTAAATGATGACATCATTTTTGGGTGGACTATCCCTTTAAGATTATGAAGTCTTTTAAGTTAAAGTTTATGAAAAACTTTTTTATTTATAATAGGTTCACAGATGAATCATGCACATTAAGAACTAGGACATTTATTCAGAAAGTAAATAGAGTCAAATGTGTCATGTAGGGTGTGTTTTTGTGGTGGATGTGATTTGGCAAAGAGCAGGTGGGAGAAACTGACTTTGATTTTGCAGAGATTGTGTTGACTGAACAGTTAGACTAGAGTTATAGACTAATAAATTCTTAAAACGCAACAAAACAGCAATCTCAGTCAGATCTGTCTCTCTGCAGGCCAGCGCCAGGGCGTGAATTATTGGAGGTGGATCCCGGTCTGGCTGGGAGTCTGGCCAACATTGTTCCCAAAGGAAAGGAGTCTTCCCACAAGCCCCTGCAGCTCTCGCAGCCTCACCAGCGCTGTGGCATCGAGGAGAGGCCTGTGTCAAAGGACTTCGTGGACGATCCAGAAGTGCCTCCACTTATGTGAGCGAGCCCGAAAGAGAGAAAATATGCTATGATATGACACAGCAAGAGAAAATAAGCATAATCACACTCTCTGCTGAGCTTGTGGAAGTGTGTGTGTGATGAAATAATGTGAGATATAATTAGTTCTCTTCATGAGACGTATAGTTAAGCAGATGAGTAATTGTCATTCTCATTAAAGCTTGCTGAATATTTCACTGCTACACATCTTTCACTTTCAGTGTGTTCTCTCTCTCTATCACACACGCACACAGATACTCATTTATTGACTTACAGTCATGTCTGTCTGATATAAAGAGGAGGTGTCTCTAATGCCGTGTTTACTCCGGATGTGGGCATCATGTTGGGACAAAACTAAATGGCTCCCATTATAATCAATAAAGCTGTCCGCAATGGAAATTCCTGTTTTGTTTTGTTTTTTTTATTCAGTTGATAATTTTTAATGTGCTGCATAAATTTTTCTCCCTTGAAATTATTTTATTTATCAACATCATATGTGTAAAATTTATTGTTATGAATTTTAGTTGTTATATGTTCTACTTTTAATGGTTCCGTCAAAACCAGCTTGTGATGTTTCTGGCCTCTGACCTACTATTTTAAATCATCATTTGTTTCTGCTACAAGTAGTCATAGCAATAAAATTGTGTAAAATTATTTTGTCTTTCTAAAACAGGCCATACAAAGACACCTCCTTTATTTCTATAGTGCTTTATGCAATACAGATTGTTTCAAAGCAGCTTCACAGTGATATTAAGTTATAAAAAAAAAACACACACAATGATGCAGTGGTTCTTCATGAGACAAATTCAAATTCTGCTGTAAAGTAACTCTAAAAAAGCCAATGGTGTCATTATTTTATCATACAGTTCTATTACATTCTATTAGAGTTCAATAGCTGTGTAAAGTTAATCAATTATGAAACAACTTCAATTCAGCTATAAGCAGCTCTATGGAAAGCAACACTATCAGTTGAATGTTAATTCAGTTCAATAACAATTGTCAATGTTGCTAAACTCATTAATTATGAAACAAAATTGGGTCAGTTATAAAGCAGCTCAACATAAGACAACAGTGTGATCATCCAGCTCATTTCAGTTTACAGTGAACTTTTGATGCCAATGAATTTCTGTTGCAAAATAAACTGTCAAAGCTGATTGTGTCTTTAGTTAGTGAACATTCTGAGGTGACCAACAGCTTCAGTGCCGCTGTGGACAGCCTTACATGTGTTTTTCACCTGATGGTGGATGGCATAACTACATCATTTTGAGTCAGAAAAAGTCCTGCACCTGCCAAACAACTCCCAATGAGATATTTCTCCAGGTATTATAAACTATGTTCAAAAGTTTTTGGGTCAATAAGGTTTTTTTTTTTTTTTTTTTTTTCATTTATCAAAGAATCCTGAAATGTATCTTATGGGCATATTTGAATTATTTCTTAAAGATCATGTGACACTGAAGACTGGAGTAATGGCTGCTGAAAATTCAGCTTTGCCATAAAAAATACATTTTGAAAAATATAAAAATGTATTATTATATTTAAATTGTAATAATATTTCACATTACTGCTGTTTGTTTTTACTTTCTGTTTTATCAAATTTATGTTTATCATATACATGCCGCCTTGGAGACCTCTTTCAAAAATTAAAATTAAAAAATTAAACTAAGTTTCTGGTCACTTGCACATAGTGATTATTATTCAAGATCTGTGTTTATGTTTAAGTTGGCTAATAGTCAGGATTTCTAATCATAGGCTTAGAGTCAGATGTATTGTTGTGCTGCTTTCCCTATTTTTCTCTTCTTTTTTTTCTTTTATGTGTTGGAGGAATGTGTGGATATGTGTTGGAGATGTCTATGAAGGTAAATGCTGTTTTGTGTGTGTGTGTGTTTGCACAGAAGAGGTCAGATGTGTACATAACTGCCAACGGATGAGCTCATTTCTCTGCAGTATTTCTATTTTCAGGAAAGCAAGAAGATATACTCACCCTATAGTTCACACTCCTTATACAGCTCACACACACACACACACACACACAACAAAGGTCAAACACATCACAGTACATGCGCATTCTTTACAGCTCACACTCAGGGTCAGCAGGTACACAGCTTTCCTCAGTATTTGAGTGTTATTCATCAGTATTGTGTCTGTCCTTTCCCATGCTGCTTTATGAGTACAAGTGAATTATCGGTATGTGCAGATGGGCTGTGCAGGTTTCATTTCCACTTTTATTAAAAACTCCTGTCAGCAGATGAGTAATTTACATTGCTGCTGACATTTAAACACCCCTGTGCTGTGCTGGACTAAATCTTATGAAAGCCATTTTAGAGGCGCTTCAGAGAATAGAGTAAACCCATTACACATGAAAGAGCACCATTTAGAGATGATTTTATTTAATGACTTTCAGGCTAACCAGATTCTAAAATATTTACAGTGGGGGCCAATAGTCTTTTTCTTTTCTAATGTAGTACAACATTTTTCTTTATGAATTATATTATCAGCATAAAAAAAAAATTTACTAAATGATTGAGTTGAAAAATTAACATGAATGTCTTGGTTGTGTGTCTCAAGCTGCATGAACTCCACAAGTTTATAGAAAACTTGATGATGATATTCATGTTGTAACAATGTTATGATTTGAGATGATCCAAAGAGCATCTTTGTTTTAATGGAAGCAAGAATATATAACAAGAGCAAAAATTTCATTATTTATTGACTTCGAAATAAGTCATAAATACACTACCGTTCAAAAGCTTGGGGGTGAGTAAGATTTATTTTTAAGAAATTAATACTTTTTTCAGCAAGGGCCAGTAAAAAATATTTATAATGCTACAAAAGATTTACATTTTTAAATAAATGCTGTTATTTTGAACTTTCTATTACTCACAAAATCCTGAAAAAATGTATCCAAACATATTAAGCAGCAATGTTTTCAGTGTTGATGATAATAAGAAATGTTTCTTGAGCATCAAATCAGCATATTAAAATGATTTTTGGAGGATCATGTGACACTGAAGACTGGAGTAATAATGATGAAAATTCAGCTTTGCCATTACAGGAATAAATTAGATTTTAAAATATATCCATGTAGAAAATTGTAATTATATGTCGCTATATTTATGTTTTTGCTATATATTTTTGTTTAAATAAATGCAAAATAAAGAAAAAAAAAATACTGACCCCAACCTTTTGAAGGATAGTGTATTTCTTATCCTAACATTTCTGTTGTAATTATTTTAAACTACATCTTGAATCCCATGTTTTCAATGTATACTGTGTTTTTGTAATCCTGTTGTATTTTGCTAAATATTCACAGTTTGTCAGACAATTTCTTAACCAAAACATTTGTGAAAAGCGTTATGAAAATGTAGTGAATAGGTTGAAATATGCTTCATGTGCTTTTCACATTAGGAACTGCACACCAAAAGTTAATTCTGGTCCAGATGTGTGTGTTCACATTAGACTTATTGTCCTAATGTATTTGAATGTCAGGTTTTTTTAAACTGTTGCAGATGAATAAAACATGATGATTTAACGCAGCAGCTGGACATAAACTGAATTATTCAACCACTGTCACCCTGACAAAGATGCTCTCTTTTCTTTCTCTCCCCACTGCCTCTTCAACTCCCCTGGCTCCGCTGTTCCTCCAATCTCTGACAAGGAGAAGATGCTGTCTGCTCTGACTTTCCAAGAGCCTAACTCCACAGTCAGGTCATTTTTGATGTTACTTCACTTTTATTGATCGGTTTGTCTTTTTCATCCTTGCTTTTCTCAATCTCTCTCTCTCTCTTTCTGTAGCCGTAGGATCCTGCCATCCCGAGGGAAGTGTATGTCAGATGGTGGTGGCACAGGCTCTCTAAACTGAACTATGGCCTCTCTCTTTCATTCTGAGGTTAACGGGATCTCTCCTAGCTGCTTGACGTCATAAGCACTAAAATTTATGGCTTATGAATCATAAAGATTTATAGCCGTAATCTTAGGCTGTGTTCATAGAAAGAGGAATTAAGTAGGCCTGCATCTAACTGATTTGTCCCAAAAGAGAATTGGGACTGGATTTGAAATTACATAGGTGAAAAACAAAGAGATTCATGATTGTGTTTTGATTTACAGGTATGTTCCCATAATTCACTGTGGTACTGGGGTCACCTTAGAGTGTCCCATAAAGCAGTGTATTTAAGCAGAGCTTTTCGGTGGTTTTTGAGTTTAACAATGTGAATTTACACCTTTGTGGACAGATGGGATCATTTTAGAGCTCTGGTCTTTTGTGTGTGTGTGTGTCTGTGTGTGTGTGTGTGTGTGTGTGTGTGTGTGTTTCAGCAGCCATCTTGACTAGCCCTGTAAAAAGCATCTGAATTCAGCAGAGAGCAGTCAGATACTCCCACTGCACAAGAGAGACTAAAAAACGTCAACAATGAGGTAAAAAGCTCCCACAAATAATCTAAATCAAATTGACAAACATGCACATGTATGCACACAAAGGAAAACAATCAACCTTAGTTAAGACAGCACGTGTACTGTAAAAAACCCGTGTGTGCTGAATATTCTCATTTGCTCTGATGTGTGAGATTTGAAACCTAAGAAACTTAATTCTCAGAGAGAGTGTAAATCTCATTAATGATAAATGAAATCCTGAGAACTGCTTCACTGTGGGGTTCTCGGTTTCAGTTTCAGTTTAGAGTGCTTTATTGCAGTGTTTCCCAACCTTTTTGGTCTTTTGTACCTCCACATCCCCATCGGTAAGGCTCAAATGCTCCAACACCAAACCAGAAATGTGTTCCTGTATACCATATTATCATATTATGCTGAATATTGTTTGGCATTATCATTGATATCTTACTTCACTTCACTTAAAACAAAAAAAAACTGCTGACTATATATATATATATATATATATATATATATATATATATATATATATATATGTATAGTGTGAACGGAATAAAAAAGAGACAAGTTGAAGAGGCAGATTTACCACTCATGTTACCTCATACAATATGTTGGCAGGTAGTGAAGGCGCGCTGTCCTTGAATTGTATATTTGTATATATTTTTCCCTCTTATTCTTTATGTGCACAAATACAAGGCGTCTGCAGATTCCAGACTGCCAGTATGAGACAGACTGAGCAGAAATTAGAGAGGGTTTCTGGGACAGGAGATGCTGGGTGAGAGGAGAAATTTACACAGCAAAGCAATGAGAGAGAGATACATGTCACTGCAACCATCTGATGCTGAGACTTGTGCGCTGTTCCTGCACTGAGGGTTTGTATAGAGTTCTTAGTTTTTATCATTTCAAACTGACAACAGTTTTTGAAAGTGAAAAAGAGCAAGTCATATAATTGACATTCCCTGTGATTTAAGAACTTTCATTAAAAGAACTGTTTCTTATTAGTTTTTTTCTTATCAGTTATGTACATTAAGATTATATGTCATATTTTATGTTGATAAATTAATGTTTATTGCATTATTTTAGTGTCAAGTTTTTTACCATTAAGGTGCTTAGTATTTGTGTACATGACACTGTGTGTACCTTCAATATGTTGGTATTAAAGGGTTACTCCACCCCAAAATTAATATTTTGTCATTAATCACTTACCCCCATGTTGTTCCAAACCTATAAAAGCTTTGTTCGTCTTTGGAACCCAATTTAAGATATTTTGGATGAAAACTGGGAGGCTTGTGACTGTCCCATTGACTGCCAAGTAAATAACACTGTCAAGGCCCAGAAATGTATGAAAGACATCATCAAAATAGTCCATCTGCCATCAAATACTCTTTGTACGAAAACAAAAATAACTTTATTCAACAATTCGTCTCTTCCGCGTCACCGTAGCGCCATTTTGGAGAGTAACCTACTGAACGCAAACTGCGTATGCTGTTCTGTGTCAGCTGTGCCACACGGGTACACTGTTTTTGTTCAAATCAAAGCGTAAATAAACGTAGAAAACGTATCCGTGTGGTGCAGCTGACACAAAACAGCATACGCAGTTTGCGTTCAGTGGATGCTCTCCAAAATGGCGCTACAGTGACGCGGAGGAGACAAAGACGAACTAAGCTTTTACGGGTTTGGAACGGCATGGGGGTAAGTGATTAATGAGAAAATTTTCATTTTGGGGTGGAGTAACCTTTTAATCTCAGCTTGTGGAAAAGCAACTTTTGATAAGCTTGGATCTTCATGTGATTTTCTCATTATCACCTGTGTTTTTTGGTGATTGTCAGTATATTACAAAGGTTTAAAACATAGTACTTCAATTGGCTGTTATCAGTTAAGAAAAATTAAGTTAAATCCATAAAACTATTTTTATGCATACCTGCAAAGCTACAGTACTGTTAAAAGTTTTAGTCACTTGTGTAAAAATACTGTAAAATGAGGATGCTGCCAAAAATAATGTCATAAATTGATTTTCTTTATCAATTAACTTCTTTTAACTAAATTAAATCAACATTTGGTGTGACCATCCTTTGCATTTAAAGCAGCTTTTGCACTAGGTGCACTTGCGCATAGTTTTTCAGGTAGCTTTGCAGGAAGGTTTCTTGAAGCATCTTGGAGACATTGCCACAGTGCTTCTGGATTTAGTCTGTCTCAGTTTGTTCTTTTTCTTCATGTCATTCCAGACAGACTGGATGATGATGAGATCAGGGGCCTCATTTATAAAATGTTGCACAGAAACCATTCTAAAAACCATCCAAGAAAAAGTGCGTACGTCTGCTCAGACCCTGACGTGATGCTAAGCACTTTTCCACATCAAAGCCAGTTTTTACAAATATGAGCGTTGGCGTGGATTTTAAGCGTACGCACAATCTAAGATCAAATCTATGCATGCGCACGCTTTATAAATGAGGCCCCAGATCTCTGTGTGGAGCACTGGCTGATGTCAGACTCCTTGTGCAAACTAAAATCTCACTGGATTATTACAATTAATGGCAAAATTAATGTTTGGAAATGTAAACTGATATTTCCTACTGACACATACAGCAAAAGATAGAAATAACTGACTTAAAACCATTTTTTTAGCTGGTGAAAATAGTGTTCTAATAATTTTTGCCACTGTATGTCAACTGAAATGTCATAATGTTTGTTTTTGTTTGTTTGTGTTTTTCATATAAAAACTATTGAAGAGGACCTTACCATAAAATTGTACTATTATGCAAAAGAGCTGCTCTTACATTTTTCTGCCCATTTTCAAATTTTTTAGTCTGATGCTTTTCAGATCCCCTGGACTTATGGACTGGTACAGAATCTCAGCGGATGCAGTAGATCATCGGGGTATTGTTCGCCTACTGTTTTATAAATAAATAATGAATATTTGGACACCCATTTGACCTTCTGCTTCTTGCATAATATATAGCAGAGACTAATACATATTATCACTTATATAACACACCTAAATTATGTCATCTATTCATTTGTAGATCCTTGTAGATCTGAACTGGGTGTGTCATATAAGAGAGACATCCAAAACATACAATGCTCCTCCAGGACCAGGATTGAAAACCACTGCTGTAGAAACACAAGTGTGATGTTTGATGTGCACTTTGTGACTCAATTTAGGTTAAGATTACCAGCAATCCACCCTGGAGGAATTCGGGTGTGCTATCTTCCTCCGTGTGATTCATGTGAAAGCATCTCCAGCAGCCTCTTGGTGGTTTTGGGTTGCGATGGCATGCACAATATTGCATTGTCGAGGCGCAGAGATGCTATGTCAGTGTGTCACGTGCCCACAAGCTCTCTGTCTCGCGCCTGTGTCTGAAGCCTCCTCCCTCATCTCAACAAGCAACGGCAGCACGAGAACAATTCGAATCAGCAATCATGCGGTCGCGCGGAGAATACGGTAAGGCAGCTCCGTGTGTGTTTGTGTGTGTACAGCTGACAGCAGAACCGCCATTATATTTATGCTTTCAGACATCGTGTATGTTGCTCATCCCGATACAGGCTTCAGGCGCGAGCCGAGGCGATGCAATTGTTGCACTGCGTTGTTGCGTATGAACCAGATGCTTTTTGTCAGCGCTGTTGAGCCCATCGACATTTCTAACCGCACGTTTTTCCATTTAACCAGGCGTTTGTGATTAGATAGGGGAATCGTAATGAATTCAACGATTCGCGTTCTGATTTCGATTCGTTTGAGGTTCTATTATAGCCTATTCTCGCAGAAGACACTAGGAAAGAGTGAAATCTTATTGCATAATGCCTTCAGCAGTCTCAAATGATGAAATCATTGTAGATTTTAACAAAACATTATATAACAATTCCTGGAAAAAAAATAATGTCTATAACACCGACTTTTTAATGACTTTTTACAGACTTTTATGTCGTTGTATAGGCTACTATATAAAGTACTAAACAAAAATAAAAATGGTAACATATCTGATGCATTATTTACTTATTTCTGAAAATATCATCGATTACATAAATCATTTTGAGTATATTTAATTACATGTTTCCATATGCTTACAATAAGTACAATATAACACATGGACGGTTCCTGTTTAATTTCCAATCGGACGTGACAAAATGTTTTCAGTCAGAATAGCTAATTCAGATTTAAGTATTTCTTTGATTCTCTGAGATTCGGCTCATAAGAGTCATTCGTTCGGGAATCGGTTCACAGTGGTCGCGCTTTATTTTTTAGATTCACTTAGAAGAACCGACTCGTGAATCGGAATACTCGTTTGTTTCTCGGTGTATATTCGGTCGTGGTGATGCGTTGGTGAATGGTAGTGCATAAAACTCTGTTTGTATGCTGTTCCGTTCACATCGGGATGCACATTCGAGAACCGTTCCGGCAACCGAAGATAATGTATGAGAGCGCGCGTGCTTTTGACAAGTTTGAATTTTTTTTCAATCCACAGCCCATCCTCGCGCCTCCCTTCCTGAACGAGGTTCTTAAATGACCCACGACCACTGAGGAGCTCGCCCTTTCCCTGTCCGGATCATGGCATGCGCCCCATCCCGGACTTCCACACGCGCGGCGCCGAGGCTCGAGAGCAGTGAACATGGGAATCAGGTCCAGAAATGCCACTAACGGTGCCGAGAACTCGCGCGAGCGGAAGAGCGCGCTGGCCGGAGACCTGGAGCAGTGCGCGGGGCAGGAACGGGACGGCGCGCTGCTGCTCGTCGGCTCGGGCAGGGAACCGGACTTCAAACGGGGCTCGCAGAACATCGGTCTGCTCGCTAAGACGCCCCTGGGCTACACACGTCCCGTGAAGAGGAATAATATCAGGAAGCGACGGATTCAGAACCTCATCTACGACGCGCTCGAGAGACCACGAGGATGGGCGCTGCTCTACCACGCGTTTGTGTAAGTGAACCCAGATGCATTTCACACCCAAAAGCGCCCACACACAGAGGGAACAGCCCAGTTAATTATAAATTACAACAGTTCAGTTCAATCCAATTTATTTGCACAGCCCCTTTCATTGTTCCAGCGGCAGCTTTACAGTGAATGCAGCCCCATAAAGCTCCCTAAGATTAATAATAACTGATAAGTGAACCCAAAAAAGAGAGGAAATTAAATGCAAAGATATGGAAATCCCATTTGTGTTTACTGAATCCTGGCTGGAATTGTTATATACAAACAAGTAAACAAATACTCAAGATACTAAGGAGCAAATGTCAACGTCGAAGAGTCATTCATTGGAAAAATCCATTCTGATTGAACACTAAAATGAATATTGAGGTTCTCTTTAATGTTTATGTTGGTTGCAGCCCCAGTTATGTATATTTACAGTCGTGAAGAGAATGATAGCTTGTCTTTTAATGAGCAGGAAAGCAGTTGTTCTGAGTTTTGTGCTTTTGCATTGAGCACTTTGAAGTGTATAATGTGTTACAATTTGTGCTGGAGCTCTCCATGGTGCTGAAACAGAGCACGACCTCCAGCTGCTACTGCTAGAACTGAGTGACCAGAAATCAAAGCACTTATAGCTGTCTAGCAGCCGTTTGTGGTCGTATAACAGCGCCGTACGCTCACTGTAGAGCCAGAGATACTGCCTGTGATCGTTGTGGCGCTGAGATAAGAACGCTGTGTGCTACACTGAAGTAAAGAGGTCCAGCCTTGACAAAGTGACTCTGGTCTGTGGAGCTGTCCGTGGTCCTGATATCATTACTGGTGGAGCGATTATAAAGCACATACAACACATAAGTGACTCTTATCTTACAAAGGCAAGAATACATGTTAATGCTGTTTAAGTAGAAATTGTTCTTTGTCAGGCATTAGAGTGCAGATGAAGCCCCTAGCTTGACACTAAACCTCTGTAGTCTACACACACACAAACACATTATTCATAGCCCATTTTCTGTCCATCGCGCTTATGCCTCATGCAGGATGTGGATCATACAGTATCTGCAACTCAGCACAGCTTTTCCCTAGTGTGTGTGGTTTCTCAGACTGTATTAGGGCTTTTAACCAGGCCCTTTGTATCATGTGAGATTAGTCCACACCATATTAATGTGAATAGTTGATTAAAAAATCTCTTTATGTGCTGAAAAGTGTTGTGGCATGTGTATGTGGTTTGTGTGTCTGAATGTGTGTATTTGGGAGCAATTTGAAGTTAATAATTCAGCTTCCCTCCACTCTACTATAGCAGTGTATCTAGAGGAAGGCTTAAATTAAGTTGTTAAACATAGGGTGGGACTTCCCTTTTTATTGTTGTTTAATTGATGCTTTTGAAACAAACAAGTTTAATTGATGGTTTAGTTAATCCCAGCATTGCTAGTATAGTCTCTGTGGAGCAAAATAAAAACATCTGCAGCAATAATAAAAGAAAACAAAAATAGTGCAAAATTAATTTAAAGATTACATATGGTGTGCAATAAACATAAATTATTTAGTAAAATAAGTTTTGGAATAAGTATTCAAATCTTATTTCCCTGCGTTAAAAGTGTAGTACAAATATATAAAATATGTATGTATGTATATATCATGTGTGTGTATATATGACTCATTTCATTGTGTAGTATACATTTATAGTATATACATAATGTATTGTCACATCTTTTAATTATATACATATATATATGTGTGTATATATATATATATATATATATATATACATGCATACAGTATATATATATAGTGTGTGTATATCTATACATATACACAATATATTGAAATACATGAAAAACTTGACAAAAATATTTCTTATATGTACTATATACTATTAATATATACATCATAATGAAATAATCATATATATATATATATATATATATATATATATATACACTAATTAAAATCTAGAAATTAATTAGAATATTTAAAACTATATAAGTATATACACAACTACAAGTTATAAGAGAGTGGACACACTATAAACGTATACTACACAATGAAATAACTTTCATATATATATATATATATATATATATATATATATTAGGGCTGTCAGTCGATTAAAATATTTAATCGCGATTAATCACATGATTGTCATGAGTAAACTCGCGATTAATCACAACTTAATCACACAGTTTTATTTGTTCTAAATGTACCTTAAATTAATACTTTTCAAGTTTTTAATGCTCTAATCAACATGGGCATGGACAAATATGGATGCTTTATGGAAATGTATGTTTATTATTATTGAAACCATAGTCAACATAGAGCATGAAGACTAGACATGTTTCAAAGGTCATAGATGTTTTCATAGAACTTGTTCATGTCTATTAGACACATGAATAAGAAATACCAGGTTCCCATTACTTCTCTTTCTTTGCACTGAGCAATTTACTGACACAAACCTGTTTACATTTTTGCACGACAGGGCATCTCACTTCTTCTGAACATGCAAAATGTACATTTATTATTTATTATTACATTTGTTTCCCTCTCTGTGCCCACATACTGTATTTGATACAGCTAAATTCTCAATAAAACTGTTTTTCATTGATATATTTTACTGTTTCTGCTGTCAGACAACGGAATGAATATGAAATAGTGATTGAAATGCGACCCATTAAGACTACATAAAAAGCTCTCCCTTCCAAAATGTTAATCTGCACAAAAATCCTGATAATCGAGCCATCGTCTGATGAAATCAAATACACATAAGATAAATACAATAGCTGTGCTGTGATTTCAGCTATACTTGCATGTAAAATTAGAGAAGCAACATAATATCTGTGTTTAACTGAAAGCGCTGCTCCTCTCCGCCGCTCGCTGAACAGAAATTGAACAGACGCAGAGAGAGAGAGAGAGAGAGAGACGGAGAGAGATGTGTGCGCGCTGGGAAAGCAAGACCTCGCGCTCCCGCGGTAGTACTGGCGATTCTCAGAAACAAAATAAGGTTTGGGCGCTTTTTTGAAGGGAAAAAAGTGGCTAAAGGGGTCTGCAATGTCGCTATGTTGGCAACACTGTGCATCTCCATTTCTCCAACTATGGGTTAGGCCATGGATCAAACAGAAAATGCACGCTGCGTTAATCGCGCGTTAATAAAATTAGTGCCATTAAAATGAATTTGTGTTAACGCGTTATTAACGCATTAACTTTGACAGCCCTAATATATATCCTTAGCCATCTTCAAGAAACGGCTAAAAACCGTTTGGATAAAAGCGTCTGCTAAATGACTAAATGTAAATGTAATGTAATGTAATATATATATATATATATATATATATATGTATATATGTATATATTAGGGGTGTAACAGTACACGTATTCGTACCGAACCGTTTCGGTACGGGTCTTTACGAATACAGTATTTTATTTTATTTTTCAGGAAATTCAAATAATAAATGGTGTTTTGACAATCTTTGTTGTGGCATGTCAGATCGGTGTATAAACGCCTTGGAGAGCTGCTTCTGGGACGGTTCAGAAACATGCTGGTATAAACCCAAAACAAGCATTGACTCAAGCGGCCGCGATCAGCTCTGGTTCCCGTGTCAGAGCTGTGACGCACCGCACACTTGTGTAGAGATGAACACGAGTGAACGCGATCATTCCTTCCTCTGTACTACTAGTTTTAACGCGAATAAACATGACTGAACATCTCATGCCTCATGTAATTGCTCAATCAGTGTTTCAACCGTGGAAAGACATCAACAAAACAGCATGGAAATAAAATCTCACGTAGCATTTCATTTACCTCAGCAAGTCATCAGTGTCCACAGCTCATTAGTTCACTAGAGAAATGAAGTCTAGAGAGGAGCATTTCACGAAATATTACACCATATACTCATTATATTTTACTAAACCTGTTAGTCTTAATTATTGTTTAAATGAATCTGTTATGAAACATGCTATGACAGCCAGTGAATAATTGAATATATTTTAACAAATAGCCTAGAAATTTTATAATTTATAAGTTAATTTAAAAACTGCATTATGCGCAATTTACATGTTTGCGTAAAATTTTTTCTTAAGTTGAGTGTTGATCATCTATTTAAAAATAAAAATTAAATTTAAGTTTGGGTTAAGTTGTTAGGCCTAATTGTAACCTTATAATGTAAAAGGGCTCCCTATAGTTATAGTAAAAAAATAAATAAATAAAAAGTTTTGTCTTTCCCCCTGCTGTACCGAAATTATACCGAACCATGACGTTAAAACCGAGGTACGTACCGAACCGTCATATTTGTGTACCGTTACACCCCTAATATATATATATATATATATATATAGAAAGATGATTTACCCTTTATATATTAATAGATATTTTCAATCATTTAATCATTTGATTTTCAGGCTGCACCTCTAGAGGCATAATTAGCTGTATTGCAAGATGGGTGAGCCAACTATTGCTAACTTCCTCTAGATAATTGCCTCAGTTGTTCCCATAGCGATGGGGTGCTTGTGGACTATCTGCTGATATGAGAAAAATATATCCAACCAGCACACTTTTTATGTCTCTGTCTGGCATCTTTAAACTGAAATTGCCAAAGCCAAGTTGTCTCAGACAGGTCAAAGTCAAAATGTGATGGGGACTTGTGACGTGAATAAAAGAGAATAGAATAGGGTTTGTAAATGCCTCATCAATAGATTGATATAGTAATGGTGGGATGGGATCAGCAGAGCAGCAGAGCTGCTTAGCTGCTTAGCAGAGCTGTTTCTTGGACATAAGAAATCCAAACCCTCTTAGTAAAAAAGAGGGTTTGGATTTCTTATGTCCAAGAAACAACATCCCACTTTTCTTGAACACACAGAAGATTGGAGATTAATCTTGTATAAGATGTCAGCTTGACGCAGAAGGCTGATTTACTCAGAAGATTAAGATGGTGACGTTAGTGTTGTGAAGAGTCGCTGGCTTAATTAAACTTTCCATGTGCTTTATTAAATGAGTTTTGGAAAGGTGTTAGGTCATGTATGAATAATAGTTAAAGCAGATTACATAAGTCAGGGCAATGATGATTAAATGAAACCATGCTCTTATGTTACCTTGGAAGTCAAAACCTTCAGCCAGACTGAGTTGTAGGGTCTGATCATAGCTTGTGGGTAAGAGGGGCCAAGGCCACTGACTGCACTCTTGGCTAGAAACTCTAAGTGGAATTTGATACTGGCAGCTAAATCACACTAACACAGGGAGCTCAGCAAATACATAACGTGAGAATTTATGGAGGTTGAATATGACAAGCTGCAGCGTTTCCAAATGGGATGGTGGTAGCAGCTTAATGGTTAAAGATCTGAACTAGTAATCTGAAGGTTGATGTGGTGATTCATAAAGTGGAGAGCTACTGGGATCCTCCATCACTATTTTGCCCTTGAATAAAGCACTTCACCCAGGGTTGCTCTGGGCAGGCGGTTCCTGTCATAAATATATTGTTAAGTTGCTTTGGGTAAGAAAGTGTTAGCTGAATGACTAATAAAATAACATGCTGGATGGATTCAAGAGGGCCAATGAGGAGTGAGTTGCAGTAAACCAGTCTAGTAGCAGATGGCTGCCACAATGCAACGATAACTGAAGGTCAGTTGGACATCTAGGATAGCGTCCAGGGTTTGTCCTCACCTGGTGGTGATGACTGTGTGACCTTCAACCCATAGAGAGAAAGAGGGCATGTGGGGGATTGTGACTGGTTCAGAGGGGAACTCAGTGTCTTTCCAGTTTCACTGCTGATTAATGTTGATTCACAGCTTTCTACAGCAAACAGAACCATCCACTCCTATTCCACACGGAGGTGATCTCACCTAATCCATTTTCTCCATTGATCCAGCCATTATCCATAATTAGAACAAATGTATGTTTAAAGGAACAGTCTCCACATTCATTTTAAAACAAACCCTGAAGTTGAATTGTGTCGTATTTGTTTTCAAGACAATCCATTAAATAAAATTCTTTCTTTGGCGGAGTTTTACTCAGAAACAAAAACCAGAGTTTTTTTTCTAGTTTTATTATGTTTATGATTATAGAAAAAAGTATCTGATATTTATGTATTTTTACCTCTTTCCACGCCAACGGTTTTTTTTTTTTTTTTTTAAGTTCCCAGCCACCACCAGCATTTTTGATCATTTTCACAAAATTTTCATGGCCCCCAGAATACTTTGTTGTATGAATATCTGAACATGTAATATGTCAAAAGAAAGAACCGAGACTCTGCTTTTAAACAAACAAATGAACAAAAACATTTTGTTCTTTGTGCTTTCTTTTTATCATCACTTGGACGTGGGCAAGGCAACATTTTGAACAAAAAGCTGAAAAAATTGTTTTTGTTAAAGACTATGCCTGGATTGGATTGAGAACAATGATCAAAACACAGATGGAGTAGATTGAGTCCATCAGTATCACCAAAGCTTGCATGGTCCTATACCACTTTGTGGGTCGACATTTCATTTGGTAACGTAATGTTAGACAGTTTTTATTTATATTCTGTTTAATTCTTGATCACATTATTTTGTAGGCTATATGCATCTGCTCACAGTATGAAATCGCTGCTTCTTAACCAGGGATTCAATATTCTTTCAGAAGATGTGTAATAGCGCCTTCTACCATATAACAGTGGAAACATGGAAAGCTGGAATATTCCATCCGTGGCGGGAAAGCTTTGTCTCATAAATGACGGCAGGGAAAGAGTTAAAGATCTTACTTTTTATTGAAGTGTAGTTAACTACTTTTGTAAGAGTAGGGTACAACGGGCTAAAGGCACACCTTAAGAAAAAAAATGTGCTATTCACTGCGCCTAAAAAAAAATATACGTTTGTACTGAATATTAATGGAGCAACAGATTTTGTGTGAAAATAAATCATTCAAGTTGTTTATTTTGTTTAAAAATCTTATAAATGTATGAGATGGCAAGGGGTAAAAGGCTCACCAGCATGGGGTAAAAGGCACACGGTATTGATACAAATACTTCAGCTAAAATTATGTTTTTTTTAAATAATCTCTGTTAATACTTGTTCAAAACCATCACTTTAGCAATGTTTGTACTATTTTCTGCTTAGTTTGAAAAATAAAAGAATTATTTTTTGTTCAATAAATATACTGTCATATGTTAATATAAAAAATGTATTTTAAAATACAGAAACAAAATCATTTTAATAAGTAAAGATTCTGAAAGCATTGAAGGAGATCCAATAATAATTGAATATATATTTACAGTAGTAACAACAAATGATATTTTATTAAATAATATGATTACTATCATGTTTTTAAATATAATGGCTTCATTCTAAACATGGTGATTATCTCTAATATGGACACCCAACATAATATATGATATTTACCATCTGCATCTAACCATGTTATGTCAACAAATGGAAAATCAGCCATCTATTAATTATCATGTTAATTACTGTGCCTTTTAGCCCCAACAGCAGGGGTGCTTTTTACCCCTAATACCATACTTTTACATATTCTTTCGTTATTTAAAAACTGTTGCTTTAATTATCTTAAACAAAACTGAAAATTGTTAAGAAGGCCTTTGTCTCAAAATATATGCATTCATTTTAGCGATTCTAATTTGCTACTTAAATCTACAACATTTTAAAAAACATAAAATATTAGATCATGTAAGCACAGAATCAACTTTGCGCTGCTATGTGCGATCACGGCAAGGATCAGACAAATATACACGTGCATCTTGAAAAGCGAATGTTTTGGAAAGTGCTACGCCACATTTTTGTGCCATCTAGTGGTTTAGATGAAAATAATATCAAAGTCGCCTTTTACCCCGGGGCGCCTTTAGCCCCGTTGTACCCTACTGCACAGTGAAACTTCTCAAGCTGCTCATAATTTCCTACTACAGTTAAGGTGAAGTATGTTTTTTTTTTTTTTTACTGACTAAAGCATAAAAATACTATAATATGTTTGGAGCTATTTAGGAAACATGTTAGTTCACAGACTTGTTTCTCTGTAAAACAACACTACAGCCAGTTATTCTACTTTGAAATGTGAGTTCCGTATCGGAATGTCCGTTTTGGTCTGTGTGATTTCGCCTTCTGCCAATTTACCCAATATGATTTTGACACCCTGGGTTGCCAGCTGGTGGAAAATACAGCGTATTGCAGCCATGGAAGCCAGCAAACAAAGCGGGAGAAACCAGCAAACAAAGCGGGAGAAACCAGCAAACAAAGCGGGAGAAACAGCTCTCTCCAATATTTTGAATTTGGCCTGCAGTACCCATTTCAACTGCTGTCAGTATTACATACTGCACCTTTTAAAAGTTATCTGCAATATCTTTTTTAAATGCATAAATATCAAACTATATTCTTTTATTTATGATAGACAGATCATAAATAGGCATTGGTAGGGTCTTTTAATTGGTTACTAGAGCTTTCTAGGGTATTTTAGCTGGTTGCTAGGATGTTTTAAGTAGTTTCTAGACATTGCTAAGGTATTTTGGTTAATTACTGGACATTTCTGTGCTATTCTAGCTGGTTCTGCCTTCAGATCAGCACTCTGATCAGAAAGATCAGAAACTTCAGTTTCCTTTTGCCTAAGCAGCAGTTTTACAGTGGGATAAAACTGGAAACACTAACGGCAGTATCACCTCACACATTTGCAGAAGGTGCAAAGTCTCTTCCTCCCTAAACTGCATTACCCAGCATTCTGAGGCCACATGGTGATTCCTCACCTCTAGTTGGCCTCCTCTGCGAGTGTGTGTGTGTGTGTATGTGTGTGAGTGTGACCTTCGCAGTCAGATAAAAGGTTAAAGGATTTGTTTCTCAAAGTGAGAGAAAATCCATTTATGTCATATATGTACAGCTCTCGGCTAATGTACACTGTCTCTTTCTTTAACACACACACTCGCAATGTGCAGGTGTAAATATGTTTGTGTGTGTGCGCTCTCTGCGGTTCTGTAATTCACAGATCATTTTATCACGGCAGGTTGTTGTGTTACTGAGTGAGAATGGAAATGGCTTGCTGTCAGAGTGGGAAATCCCTCTGTATGTGTGTGTGTGTGTGTTCAGATATGTGCCAACAAAATAATGTGTTCTTCTTTTTGCTTAGCAAATTTGTTTGTCAAACTGAATTAAAGATGCTGGAGAAGGTGGTTAGCTCATGGGACATGGTGCTCATCTTGGCAGCTTGAGTTTGAATCTAACATTTCTCATTCCCTACCTTTCTTCCTGTGATTTAACATCCTTCTCTCTTCTGTACCTATAAATAAAAGAGACAAGAATCCACAAAAAGGTGTGCATAACAATAATTCTTTGCAACAACCAAAAAGACTCCAGTTGTAAGATTGAATTTAAAACTGTCCAAGAAAGACGCAAAAATCATTACAAGCACCAACAGCAAGATACTGTTTAGTACTGCATCTTATGTCTCCGATGAGAAGAGGAAAGGGTGGTTGTTGCTGGTTATTGTATGATGATTAAAATCGTGAAATGGCCTTAAACAATTAAATAAACTGCAGAGCGTTATGTTTTCTAATACACGCACGAATTTCATGTGTCCGAACAGTGCTGCACGAGCTCGCGGTGCTGTCTCATTAGCCAGGGTTCAAGTTCCAAGCGGGAATCTGGGAAGGGAAATCTGCGCTGAAACTGTGTTACTCCTCAGTTGCACAGTAACATTTTTATAAATTTTTACAAGGCATGTGACAATGTGATACGTGCATCTTCCCAAATTAGTTATGAGAATAATTTATAAATCTGCTGCTGTCAACAAAAAGAAGCACTGAGGACTTCCTGTGGGTTTCCATCAAAATAAAAGCTCCATCAACATTCATAAATGTTAGTATTGTAATTTTACTGTTGTTCTGTTAAATAAAATGAAAAAGTAAAACAATAATAATGATAATAATTACAACAGCTCTATTAATACATTTATTATAACATTCACACATAGAGTTCAAATTGGGATCTGTAATATTTTCTGATGCTTTAAAAGAATTCCCTTCTGCTCAGCAAGGCTGCATTTATTTGCATGCCTGATGCAAGACGGGGTTCTCAAAAATGGCCACAAAATCTTATTTTACTAACTTATTAATTTTAAGTCAAATTGTGCTTTGTTTGGTATAATGTCTGTTAGAATGTTAAAAAAATGTTCAGTGTTAAATAAGTATTTTTAAATTGTTGTTTTGTATTAGTGTACAATGTTTAAAAATAATAATTTATTCCATGTAGTGT
Source organism: Spinibarbus caldwelli (assembly GCA_039654775.1). Taxonomy (NCBI): domain Eukaryota; kingdom Metazoa; phylum Chordata; class Actinopteri; order Cypriniformes; family Cyprinidae; genus Spinibarbus; species Spinibarbus caldwelli. The sequence continues at coordinate 28,255,036 of CM077234.1, read as the reverse complement.
CCATTTCATTCATTTAACATTTAATACTGGAGGCATCCAAGTTATTTGACATATTTGAACATTTTTTTTTAAAAAAGTAACGCAATAGTTACTTTCCCTGGTAATTGGCTACTTTATAATGATGTAACTCAGTTACTAACTTAGTTACTATTTGTGATAAGTAACTAGTAACTATAATTAATTACTTTTTTAATTACTTTTGTAATTTTTAGTAACTTGCCCAACACTGGTCACTACTATTGCACTATAATGCTGCTTCTGCCACCTTATGACAATAGATTTACACTTTGAATTAGGCAGTCTGTCATCAATGACAGTAGCTAATTGGAAAAGGATGGAAAATGCCCTTCATTATGTTTGCACTAATCAATGCTGCTGCCTGCCAGCTGCAATCACCAATAAAACGTTGTTCCATATTTTTTTCTATATTGTCATAAATATCATTATCGCAAATATTCTTGAAATATCGTGATATAATTTTGAGGCTATATCACCCACCCCTACACCACTGTCAATCAACAATCATGGGAGGGGGCTGTGCAGAACTACGTCATTCTGCCAAGAATCTGTGAACGGCTTGATATGAGAAAGTTTCAATTCATCGGGATTTAAAAAAAAAAAAACACTGGGTGGATTTTTATCATTATAGGGTGGTTGTGTACACACACTCCCAAGACACATTTCAGTTCAAACAACATATAAAAGTGAATTTTGCATCTGATGACCCCTTTAATAATTTTTTAGCAAATGTTAGAAACTGTAAACAGAACATATGCATTTCTGAACATGAATTTATTAACAATTTGTTGTTTTATCAAACTAATGAAATTCTGCTTTTGTGTAGCTGTGTTAAATTTCTTTGAATTGCAATTCAGTAAATTTAGCATGCTGTGGTGTGTGGCCATTTCACTTCAAATTCTAGATCATGTATTTAAAGGGAACCAATTCTTAAAGGGATAGTTCACCCAAAAAATCTCTCATCATTTACTCACCCTTCCAAACCTGAGTGTTCCTTTAAATGTTGACATTTGCTCAACCCGTTAACATTTAATTAATGCAGAAAGCAAACTCCTAAAGACACATCAATACAGTAGAAGTAGGTACTCTCTGTACAGGTGAATGTAACCTGCTGAATACAGAATTCGTTTGAAGCATTTGAAGGGAAGCATAAAATGATCTACCACTGATTGATCTTGCTGAGTTTAATGAGGCCATGAGCGCCGGCTCTACCATCCACACACACACACACACACACACACACACACACACACACACACACACACACACACACACACATCTGCTTGAGTCAGGTCTGTCTGGGTAAAAGAGTCCCCAAATGTACTGGACAAGCAACCAGGTCCAATTCCCTCAAGCTCCAAATCTTTGCCTACTCTGACAGAATGACTTGCAATAAGTCTGAAATGCTGCTTGTCATGTGAAAGAAGCGGTCATTCAGCAGACCTTTTTATCCAAAGCAGCTTACAGAACATTTATTACAGGGACAATCTCCCTGGTGCCTTGCTCAAAAGCACAGCGGTGATCGCTCATGAGTCATTCTTTCTGGCTCTAAGTTTTATGCGGCATCACCTTTCTAAGAAGTTTTGTTGCTGTTAAGTACTGGTGAAGTAGTGAATATGGTCAAAAGTGAGCGGCTTGATGTAAGGCCATCAGGGGCTTCCTTTCTGTTTGGAGCTCTTTATTAGATCTGTTCTGTATTATATCTGTTCGTTTCTTCCAAATATTTAAGCTAAAAGCTCTGCCAAATCATATTCTAATCTTATTCTAGTTTTGCTTCTGGACACCCAGTTCAGGATTCTACATTAGACATCACTGGCTATACAAGATAAGCGCAAAAACATCTTTAAAATCAAACATACGTTCATTAAGTTTCTGAATATTATACAGCCCTGCATCTTGAAAAAAAGCCTAATATTACCTAATTTGATGATGCTAAGTTAAAAAAAAAAAACATTTTTTATTTTTTCACAAAATAAGAATGAAGACGTAGTGTAGAGTGGGAAAACGCCCCTTATGATATGAGATTAATAAGGCCTGTAGATAGGAAGCACATGTTATCTAAGAAAAATATTATTATATTTTCAGAATGACATAATTTTTTGTTTCAAACCTAGTGTGTGGGGTAAAATGCTCCCAGGGGCTCATGGCTTAATTACTGTAGTTATTCTGTTCTGAACATCAAATCCTTTGTTTTTCTATCAAATGTATACTAACTAGTTGGTTGAACAAAAATACTTGGACTTATATATTTTATATTGGACTATATATTTAAAAATGACCTCAAGTTAGCATGAGGTAGCTAGTTAGCTAGCCAGTTAGCATCAGCTAACTATATTTTTCAAATACTTTATTATTTTGTTATTCATAATTATCGATTATATTATTTTTAATTTTAAGCAAAAAAAGCCTGTACTCTGATTTTGCTGTAAATGTATAAAGCAAATTGCTTTGTCAGACTGGGGGGCATTTTACCCCACTTGTGGGCAAAACGCCCCCTTGGTACAATTTTTTTTTAATCTAATAACATGAAAAAAATTTACATTTTTCATACTTGGTTTATAGTTTATGTCATTGTCACTAAAACTATGATAACTGTTCTGGACACTTTTAACTTTTGTTTCACAGAAGAAAATGACAAAGTCCTTAAGGGGGCCATTTCCCCCACTCTACCCTATGTGCTTTAATGCACTTCTCAAAATAACAAAAAGCAGTCAAATGTCACAAGTTTCAGTTTTAATGACAAAAAGAAGTATTCAAAATCTATCATTTAACTGACAAAATCTGAAAAGGAGTGGAAAAATATTTTCAAATACTCTATTTAATGTCATTTAATGCCATTTAATGGGATAAAATAAGATCTTCACCTTTGTTGAAAGTGAAAATGCTATGAAATGCATCATATTTTGTAAAAAAGTGTGATTGGCAAGAGCAATATTTTTGGACTCAGCACTCCAAAATTAGTAAGAAACAAGTAACAATTATTTTTCATTCAGCAAATATTGATGCAGTTATTTATATTTATGAATATTATGCAAAATTATTCCAACATTGACTGGATAGGAAATTGATTGTTTAATGCTCTTGGTAGCCAATAATTCATCTCACAAACAATTTTTATTATAACTGCAATGCTTTTGTTCTTAGTTTTGAAAAGAGCAAGTCATGCAACCTGTCCATGTTAGCCTGTTGCTAACTGTGCACATTATATGGTTAGTTGCATTTTATTATTTGGATGCAGCATTGTTTTAGAGTTGAGTAGTAACATGCAAAGTGTGTTAATAGTTGTGAATCAAGAGTTCGCTGAAGAGTTTGTCTTTAGATGTTTCTTGAAAAAGGCAGATCTGTCCACTTTTAAAAACTCTTCTTGTTAATGCGTTTTCTCTAATCAAACAGAAGCACTCTAATGTGTTCTATAGAGTAGAAAATGGATTTAATTTGATTTAAAAATAGCATTTTTCAGTGTATCTCTGTCTTTTCATCTCTCTATTTGCTATGGCCGCTCTGTCAAGCACATAGTCATGTGACATGTTTCCACGGTAACATCGCCTTGCGCAGCGGAGGAGGTCTGCTCAACTGTCTGCTGTGTGAACATACACACTTCCAGTATATTTACACCACTCCTCCTCACCGGACAGACACACACTTACACACACTTCTAATTTAAGCAGTTGCTGTGCAACCGACAGCAAACAAAAATAAGGGAGTAAGTGTCAGAGTGTGTGTGAGCGTTCATGCTTGTGTATGTGTGTGTGATAGTGACTGCATGTGTTTTATTTCCTATGCATGACACAGGGATGTGCTCCACAGCTTCTGTTGCTCAGCAACTGTCCCAAATTAGAGTCATAGCTAAAAGTGAACAAACAGATTATCCCTACACAGGAAGACTGTGTGTTTGGCTTATACGTACATGACACCTTATGCTCATGGAAATGTGGAAGTCTATGCATTCGGTATGTGCATGAGTGATTCTGGTGCTGTAGGCAAGATGGAATATGTAAATGCACTAAAAAACACAAGTACCTTTGTTGATGTTGTTTCATAACAGTACTATCTACATGTATTTGCTAATAAATAAAATAAAACAAATTTATTTTATATATTATCATATATAATTTTAATTTTTAATCATTTATTTATTTATTTTTTTTACCAGCTAAATGGAACAAATGGAGTGTGTGTGTGAGAGCGAGAGAGAGAGAGAGAGAGAGAGAGAGAGAAATTATTATTATGTTAATAATATAAATTATTATATTATTTTTGTAACTATTTATATTAATGTTTAATATTATATTAAAATAACTATTTATATTTATACTAATTATTTATATTATTTATTTACTATTTATATCTCTAATGGATGTTTTTGTATTATCACATTGTATTTTTGACATAAAATAAAACATTTTATATTTTAAACATTTATTTTATACATACTATTATATATTTGATGTAATATTTTATATTATTTAATCACAACTGTCTAATTTAATCTCGGTTATCACATTACATTTCTGACAGTTTTTACAGCATTTCATTTGTTTACTAGAAAAGTTCACAGAACACCCATACTGCCCCTGAGAAAAAGTAACTGAATTGGTCTTGAAATCAAGAAAAGAAAAAAAATCTTGTTTGGCAGTTAGATTTAGGAGGCTATCACAGGCAGACTTTACTGCAGCCTGTCATGTTGAATTTAAATGGCCAAACCTTTTTTGAGATGAGTGTTCACTACAAAGCTTTTACATGTTCACATGCCCCAATTAAAGAAACAATTGAAGAAAAGTTGAGCTACTTTTTGGAAAGGGTTACAAACTCCATTTCTTGGCCTCTGTTGAACCACAGTGCAGTCCATTACCTGCGAATAGAGTAGTGCTGAATATTCCCAGAAGTGGTTGACCGGACAAAAAATTCTCCAAGAACACGGCAGCTCCTGATCCGGGAAGTCTCAAAAGATCCCAGAACAACAGCAGGCATCTCAAGCATGAGCTCAGGTCGGTGTTCAGGACTCAAAGCGTCATTTCAGTGGCTGAAAGGAAACGAAAGTAAAGTTTTAGAGTGGCCTAGTTAAAAGTTCTGAGTTGAATCCTATAGAGAGGAAGAGGGACGTGAAAAAACAGTTCACACTTGAAGACCTAGTTTGTCAGGGTTAAAAGAGAGTTTTTCAAAAAAGAATGAGTTCCTCAACAGAGACAAGCAAAGCTCTGAACAAACTTGTGGAGGTGTTTAGTTGCAGTTATTGTCATCCAAGCAGATATTAGGTTTAATATTATGGCATTTACTTTTTCACAGTGGTGAAATGAGTGCATGTTCACTATTTACACTAAAAAACAAAATAATAATTAAAATGCATTTTTTATGTGCAACATGATGCTTTTTGTGCAACAGCAAATTTTGTTTCAAAAACTACAATCAAGATATCTAAAACAATCACAAAGGGGGCACATACCTCATGGCTATCTGATAAGTCATTTCAAGACATAAGACACATTTTCAGTTCAGTGTGTCTAAATAATACTAATAACCCTGCAGCATAAGTATTTTAAAATCAGCCAAACAAAATAGACCTGGAAACCAATTTTGGGGGGTTTTGAAGCTCTTGTCTGCACATGCTTGCTGCTTTGTGCTCTGGTCTCCGGTGAGAGCTGTAATCTGCTGTTCCCTGAAATCAGCAGAGAAATACTGTGCTTTTAACATCCACCTCACTAATAACCTCTAATGGAGCTACATGTCTCTCTCTCTCTGGCTCATTCTCTTTTCCTCACAAGTACTACAGAATAATTCACTCTAGTAGTATCCAGCATGCTCTGGGGCAGAACCGCACGGTTGTGTGTGTATGTGTGTATTTTATTATAAAGGTTGATGTGTCCTGTTATGACTCACCTCATATATTGATGCTCCCATTACAGCCAATATGCCCTCAACATCGATCAGACAAACAGCCAAGTTACACACACACACATTCTCACAGATACACATGTACACACACACATTACTCTCACAGCATTACCAAGACAGAACACAGGCATAGAGAAGTTTCCATGACAGACTCTCTCTTTCGAAGACATGCACAGTATTTTGGGTTTTGGACAATTTATGTTTCCTGCACTTCTGCTGTTCTCTTGAACTTTATTTTAGACCCAAAAAAGAGACTGAAATGAGAAATACTGTAGAATTTCATTCTGTAGAATAGAGTATATCCCCCAGGAACGGCTAATGTTCTGGCAAGTTATAAACAAATGTTCTTTTAGTAAAGTTAATATAATGTTCATTCAAAGTTTTCTGGTCTTTAACAATGTTTTAAAAACAATAGCACAAAAACATTATTTATACATCATTCATGGAACGTTTTTCTGAAACGTTTTAGATGGACTTTCATCTAACATTTTTTTTTTAAATGTTCAGAGAACATTTACGTAACATTCCCATAATGTTTACAAAATGATAAAATGGAATGTTCCCTTAACGTTCATATATAATCAAAACATGTTTTTTGAATATTTAAACTTTCAGATAAAATTCATAAAAAAAAAAAAAATTCATAATGATTTGATCAGTAAGTCAAGGTTACTTATGTTTTTACATTACTTTAACTCATCAAAATAAGTTAAGCAATTTCAACATAAGTTGATTTTATAAGTCATTTTAATGTAATTTAAGTTGGAATGACTTGTACATCAAGTTGATTATAAATTTCAAGCAGCAGCTTAAGTTGAAATAGGTGGACATTTGTTGCAATGTAAAAATGTTAGCAAAATGTTCTTAGAACATATTTTTGTTAGCCATAATCTTTATCTAAATCTATTAAATCTTTGTATTTGTCTCTGTATTAAGTTATATGTGAATGTGGGCTTGGTTTAAAGTTGATAAACCCCAGCAAAATAGAATTATGCAATGAATCTTTAGATGCAAATCATTTTATAGTTTTATAAGCCTCTATGGTAAAGTGTAACAGTAGATTTATTAGTAGTAGAAGCACTGATCATGTTTACCCCATAATTAATATGCATTCTCAAAAATTATACCTTGTATGCCTCTGCATGCCGATGGTCTTATTTGGTTTTCAGTTCAAAACTGTACACTGCATAGTTGCCTCCCATTCAGTGGAGTATAAAATGTTCCCAGATTTTACTGTGTCCACTTACCAACTGAATCACTATTGATTGGTGTGGATTGCTCTCACCAATCTCTATATTCAACAAACATCTCTAACAATTCTTTGTAAACAGCACTGAAGGGGTCATTTTACGAACAATCACATTTTCCTTGATGTTGTTGGATAAAAGAGTCTGATATACTGTGGAAACATACTGGAACTTTTAAAACTTCCTGTCAATCCAAAAAGAACTTTTACTGAAACTAAGATGCACAAATGACTCGTTATAAACATCTGCAACTTTATGACATCAGACAAATGAAGGCATCAACACATGACTGTCAGTGGTTACACATCGATGACACCTATAGAGTGAGCAGACACTTGTTGTTGCTGGAATTTTTGTTTTGTTTTTTGCCTTGTTTATGTATCTTGTTTTTTGCAAGGAAGTTTTAAAAGTTTTAGTATTTTTCCACAGTTTTGTTTTGTTTTGTTTTGTTTTGTTTTGTTTTGCTTTGCTTTGCTTTGCTTTGCTTTTTGTTTTTGTTTTTGTTTTTGTTTTGTGATTCTCTATGTTGGGGAATTCTTTAATTGAAACCAAGCTGCAAAAATGACTCAACTCACAGAGAATGTTCACAAATTTGTAACCTTAGACAAATGAATGCATCAGCACATGACTATCAATGGTTACACATCAGTGACGCCTATCGAGTGATCACACACATGTATCTTGTTGCTGGAATGCAGTCATCTGATTTGATTATGAAATAAGACACCACCATTATTTTTCAGGCTTTGATATTATAGACCTCACAAACATTTGATTATGTAATATTAGATGCATCACTGTGAAATTTTAATGTTTTTTGTCTTTTTAATAATAGTTAATAAAAATAATAATTAAAACATTTTTAATTCTGTGGATAACACTTTATACAGTATGTGCAGTTATTTATCTCAAACACATTAGGTTGATCAATTTGAGGCCTAGATTAGTTATATATAATCATATTTTTTCATAATCATCTCTACATTCTGGGTTGTAGAGCGGTTTTCTCTCTTAATAGCACTTTTCATTAAGAACATAATCATATTTTAGAGCAACAGTTGAGAATGAGCACCCTGAGAGTCATGGCATTCATGAGGAAGCATCGCTCTTCAAGAAAACCCTGCACACTTCAGTTGACACACAGTAAGAGAGAGAGCAGTATGACCATTCCAGTTATTAGTGTGCTGATGCTAAAAGCTTTCACTGGAGACCAGATGCTGAGCATGTAGCAGTGTGTATGACTGTGTATATGTGTGTGTGATGAATTTGTGTATCCATGGAAACAGCACAGATATAACCTACAAATGTGAAACCATAGAAACTGCCAACAGGTCAACTGACGAATAGAGTGAGGACGATAAGGGAAATATGTGAGTCTGCATGTGTGCTTTGCTGGATGCCACACAGTACAGCTAGATTCCCAGACGTAACAGAACAACACTGTAGAAAACGGCTTAATCACATAGTCACTTGCATACACAAATCATTACACACATTTATGGCTGTGTTTCTGTGTTCAAGTATTTGGCACTATATCCTTGCTAAAGGTTTATTTCACACAAAAAATAAAAATGACGCAGTATAAATATTTTATGGCTCATATAACTCTGTGCTTTATAGAGTATTCCAGTATTTCTAAAGCCGCTATATTTCAGAAGTAGCACTATTATGAATATTTTACTATTATTAAAGATACTAACAGGCCAGGCTCCAAAATCAAATCACTGAGGGTGCTTCTTAAATTAGTGAGGGAGCTCTAACACACACACACACACATATATACATACATATATATTGTAACGGAGCAAACAAGACATGAGACGTGCGGATCCATGTGCAAAGCTTTATATACAGTGACATGGTCAGAACACAGGCAGGGTCAAACAACAGCAAACAGGTATGGCATGGGCAAGACACAGAGTAATCCTAGGACAAGCGTGGGTCGACGATCGGCGAACAGTATCCAACAGGGTAAGGCAGAGAGATAATCCAGGTACAAGAGCAAAAGTCCAGGCAGGGCATAAACAGAGTCCGAACAGTGAGACAAGGGTAAATACAGGGAACACAGACTAGAAAACAACAAACAGGTTCCGTATCGCAGCTAACACTTACTTGGGGAGTGATAAACGCAGAACAACACTGGAACTGAACAGAAACACAGAATGGCACGGTAAGGCAGAGCTATAGAAGAGAGCTATACGCAGATCAATACTCGGCCACTAGATCAGGATCTGAGATTGCTTTATGTAGTGCTTTACGCTTCAAACTCAGAACAATCCAGGAGGGCGGTGGAGCGGAGGCGGAACAGGGGGAGGGACGGAGGGCCAGGTCGTGAGGAAGTGAAGAGACCCGGAACTGAGGCAAAGCCAGCAGAGCAGGGCACCAAAGCAGAGCAGATAGGACTAGAGCCCACCAGGGCGGAGCAGACGGAGCAGGAGCCCACTGGGGCGTAGCAGAAGATCTCCACGGCAGAGCATAAGATCTCCAGATCTGAGCAGAAGACCACCACGGCGGAACAGATGACCACCAGACCGGAGCAGTTGACCGCCACGGCGGAGCAGATGGAACAGTCGGAGCAGAAGACCACCACGGCAGAGCAGACAGAACAGAAGGAACTGAGGACCATGGCAAGAACTGAGACCTAGGAAACACCGAGACACACAAGACAGACAGAGTATTTATGGCCCCAAGGGCGAAGGCAGGGAACAAAGGAAGTCCATCAACATTTTCCCTGATGACAGCCAAGCGGGCAAACAATCCATAATCAGGTTCTTTGACTGTAACTGGACTGACAGATAGATCAAAATCTGGTGCACTGACAGGGACTGAATCAGACAGTTTAGTGACAGAAACTGGCAAAACAGACAATTCAAAAACAGACTCATTAAAGGAAACTGGACTGACAGACATTTCAGTGACTGAACCTGGACTAGCAGACAGTTCAAAATTAGGTTCTTTGGTCGAAACGGGACAGACATAGAGTGCATTAATGGTTTCTGAGTTTGTGACAAGCAGGGTTAAGAGTTCAACGGCAGGTCCTTATGGCGGGGCTGTAACAAGGCTACTAGAGCCTACAGGGAGCTTGGGTAAGGTCTTTGTGGTCGTGACTAGAATAGTGGGGCAAAAAAACAGATTCAATAACAGCATTTAGACAGACAGACAACTCAAGTTTGGATTCCTTGATGGAAACGGGCAGGACAGACAGTTCAAAACTAGACACATTTGATGAGACTAAACAGATGGATAGCTCAAAATCTGCCACCATGGCTGATTCGGCACAGGGTGAGAGTTCAGAGATGGCCTCCTCGGTCGGTTCAGAGTGGGACAAAAGTTCAAGAGCGGCCTCTGTGGCCGTGACAGGGCAGGATGAGAGTTCACAGACGGCCTCCATAGCCATGACTGGACAGGACGAGAGTTCAGGGACAGCCCTTCTGGCTGCGACAGGACAGGCAAAGAGTTCACAGACGGCCTCCATAGCCGTGACTGGACAGGACGAGAGTTCAGGGACAGCCCTTCTGGCTGCGACAGGACAGGCAAAGAGTTCACAAACGGCCTCCATAGCCGTGACAGGGCAGGACGAGAGTTCAGGGACAGCCCTTCTGGCTGCGACAGGACAGGCAAAGAGTTCACAGACGGCCTCCATAGCCGTGACTGGACAGGACGAGAGTTCAGGGACAGCCCTTCTGGCTGCGACAGGACAGGCAAAGAGTTCACAAACGGCCTCCATAGCCGTGACAGGGCAGGACGAGAGTTCAGGGACAGCCCTTCTGGCTGCGACAGGACAGGCAAAGAGTTTGTGAGTGGATACCATTGACACCTCCGAAGGTTCTGCAGCGGTTGCCGCCACCTCTGGAGGTTCTACAGTGGTAACAGTCTCCTTGGCTTTGACACGACAGGCTGAGAGTACACTGCTGGGTGCCACCACCATAAAAGGAGCTGAAGCGAGCACCGCCGCTTCGGGAGGCTCTGCAGCATGTGCCGCCACCTCAGAAGAAGCTGCAGCGGGTGCCATCGCCGGGGGCAGTTCTGTAGTGGTGTACGCAGCAGAAAAAAGCAACATAAAGCGATTTATGTTGGACACCAGACTAGGATAGTGAAGAACTGACCTTGAATCTCTGGGTGTGGCAGACAGGACGTGACAAGACTTAGGATGATCAGCTGAGACGTGACAAGATTCTGGCAGATCAGCTGAGACGTGACGAGATTCTGGCAGATCAGCTGAGACTTGATGAGATTCTGGCAGATCAGCTGAGATGTGATGTGACTCTGGCAGATCAGCTGAGACGTGATGTGACTCTGGCAGATCAGCGGAGACGTGAAGAGACTCTGGAAGGTCAGCGGAGACGTGAAGAGACTCTGGAAGGTCAGCGGAGACGTGTAGAGACTCGTGACGCTCAGTTGAGACATGACTTGACTCGTGAAGATTAACTGTGACTGGGCTTGACTCTGGATGATTAGTTGTGATGTGGTGTGACTCTGGATGACCAGCTGTGACGTGGTCTGACTCATGACGATCAATGGTGACTTGACTAGACTCACAATGATCAACTATGATCTGACTGGATTCACAAAGATCGACTATAACTTGATTGGGCTTTTTAACATCAACTGTGACTTGACTTGGCTCTTTAACATCAACTATGACTCGACTTGGCTCATTACTGGCAGCAATGACATGACGGGGTGTTATTGTGGCCGCCATTTTGTGAACGGGCTCCGGTGTCGCCGCCATTTTGTGAGTGCGCTCTGGTGCGTCTGCCATTTCAGTCACAAACGCGGTGTCACATTCCTCTTCCGTGACACCCACACAGCACACAGCAAAGCATAGTCCATAAAGTCCTTTAAACTACAATTAAACTTCCCTTCGGGTAAACATGACTTAATGGGCTCATTTAATCCAAAACAAAAAATGTCTTTTAATACGACCTCATCAAAGGGTACCCTGTAAGTTATCTCACAGAATTGAGTGACGTACTCCTCAATAGATGAACTCCCTTGTCTCAGGTCGTGGAGCTGGTCGAATGGATCCATACCTGGCCAGGGTTCCTTAGAAAAGCCGCTGGATCCTCGTGTGGCCGAGTATTCTGTAACGGAGCAAACAAGACGTGAGACGTGCGGATCCATGTGCAAAGCTTTATATACAGTGACATGGTCAGAACACAGGCAGGGTCAAACAACAGCAAACAGGTATGGCATGGGCAAGACACAGAGTAATCCTAGGACAAGCGTGGGTTGACGATCGGCGAACAGTATCCAACAGGGTAAGGCAGAGAGATAATACAAGAGCAAAAGTCCAGGCAGGGCATAAACAGTGTCCGAACAGTGAGACAAGGGTAATTACAGGGAACACAGACTAAAAAAAAACAAACAGGTTCCGTATCGCAGCTAACACTAGGGGAGTGATAAATGCAGGACAACACTGGAACTGAACAGAAACACAGAATGGCACGGTAAGGCAGGTAGCGCTAGAAGAGAGCTATACGCAGATCAATACTCGGCAACTAGATCAGGATCTGAGATTGCTTTATGTAGTGTATGTAATAACTCTTAGGTGAGCGTGTGATTGGTGACAGCTGTGTGATCAGTGCAATCAGCTGAGTGATCAGTGCAATCAGCTGTGACATGCAACAGTAGTGTAGTGCAAGAGTCAATGTGGTGGAAGGGCGACCTCTGATGGTGAATGGACGGAAGACCATGAACCGGATTCGTGACATATATATATATATATATATATATATATATATATATATATATATATATATATATATATATATATATATATATTCTATATAACTCGTGCTGGCAAAATGAGTCGGAATGCGCACGGTCTAATACAGACAAAAACAAAAAAAGGTGAAAAATATCAGTTTTGGTCGAATTTGAGGTTTTCACAAAATTGCGTTAATTAAACCCGCTTCTAGCGATCCCAATGCTCCAAATGGTAATTAAACATCTAAAATGAACTTTATTTGTACGTTTTCTGAGAGGAGTACCTTTTTCTCTGGTCACTTCCGGACGACAGCTGCTGCTTCTCACCACGAGTAGGTCTATTGTTGCAAAGCACAGCATTCCAGCTTTGTGAATATTTATATCGAATTATCCATGACATGAACCCAAACCAGTGAAATGTGATTTTTAAACCCATGCTGATAAAAACAAAAGGATCGCACCGCTGACATTCGCAAGGCATGTACGACGTGCCTTTCCGAGAGCGCGCGATCTCCCTATTAAGTATATTATTGTGAAATATGGTTTGGCAAGATTCACACAAACATGTTGTCTTACATGAACGCTTAGTTAAAGGTTGGGGGAAAGTCTGATGTATAACATTATATTGTATCCGTGCATGAGGTCTTAATATAGATCTGTCTCGATGTTAATCATACAGACGGAATCACTCGTTGCTCTTGATTAAACTACTGTTTATTTGCATTTTTGTTCTTGTTTTTAATAACAACGATAAAATTTAAAAAATAGCTATATTAATAATAATATAGTAATTATTTTAAAGAAAAGAATAGGAGGAAAATATGCAACGTTGCTTGGTGATTTTGCTTGAATCTTCAGAAAACTTAAACTCGATATTTCTCAGAATCAACTCTGCTGACTCAATCGCCTTCAAACTCATCATTTGCTCAGTCATTTTTTGTCCGATTCCAACAAATCATATATCATTTTGAAGGTATTTTAATGGAGAATGTGAAAATAAAAAGAAATCATTTTTGAAAAATTGCTCATTACCGACTCATTTGCCAGCACGGGTCACACATAGGCTATAGGCTCCCTTTCTAATCACTAAAAGGCTGTCATTCATCTTAGTTCATCGCGATCTCACAAATTTATATAATTAATGAAGTTCTCTACACTGCACAGTGAATCTCCTATTTACGTCGTGTCTACACTTAATGAGATTATTTGTACGGAACATAACACCTGAACAAAAACTGGTAATTTAAGCGGTAGTGGATTCTATCTTAAACGCCTCTGATTTGCTGTTAGGTTCAAGAAATCAACAGATATGTCTGTGATTGGATACAATGCTCAACGCTGGAAAAACATGTAATAGAAACCAATCTCCAGAGCGCAAACCATAAAGCGCTGGATAGTTTGTCAAATCTGCAATAAAATGCTATTATTACAGCTTTAACTGAGGGTGCTTTTGATTTCGTTTGAGGGTGCTTAGCACCCTCAAGCACCCCCGTAGAACCGGGCCTGGATACTAATCTAGTTTATAAAAATATTTTAGTTACAGTTTTAGTAATTTTGTTGTTTTTGTAATTTTTATAAATATTTTAAATACAGTTTTTCTAATTTTTATTTCAGTTTTAGTTATTTTAGTAAATCAGATTAAACTACATCAAAATGAAAAACGTTGCTGAAATTAAATAAGATTAAGTTTTTTTTTTATATTTTGTCTTAAGTTAACCTTTATTTTATTTCAAGTAACAAATGTATTTTTTATGGTTTTAGTTTTAGTTGACTACAATAACCCTGGGAGTGACAGATCTTTTCTTTCATATTGTAACGTACATCCAAGAAAAAACAGATTATCAAAAAATAAAAGAATGTAGGGAGGGACTTGGTTCAATCCACCAGTTGTTGATTGTTTGGAGGCTGATCTGAATGTAAGATTACAGTCGATTGTGAGAAAGTGGTGGGCTAAACAGTTCTATACAGAAGTCCTGAATACTTCACCAGAGATAAGTGTGTCATTTCACTGGAAGTTCAAAAAAATAAAAACAAGGTAAAAAATGTTTTGAAAATGAGACATGCATAGGCGAATAATAAGATAAGCAGTCATTTATTAAATGGATAGGAAGAATTCTTATTTCATGCCAACTTGTTTTTTGCTGAAAACGGTCTCCTTCACTCATACTCTATTATGCTTCTTTTATGGTGTGTCTTTTTTGTCTTTTTGTGGAGCATACAAATCATATTATGGGTTTCTAAAGACATGTGGGCGAGTAAAGGATGACAAAATATATTTTTCTTTTCAGTACTCATAATTAAATACCCAGGTAAGCGAGCACAGCATGTGTCTTTGTTTGGCTTGATATTCAGGAAGGAGAATGAATGAGCATCCTATACAGTATACAGCAGCACCAGGTTTCTGATTATCTGTCGTAAAATATAAAGCTTGTAAATCTTACCAGCTCAGCATCTGGTAATAGAATTGTTGTGCAAATATGTGTGAGAAGGGAGCATTTATCCAATACATCCCTCTCTCCCAATACAGTGCCGTCTCTATTCAGCAGCCCCCTCTGCTGGTAAAATAATACCATGAGCGTTTATATCTAAAGGTAGCAGGTCTTTCCAAGACAGAAAAAAAAAAAAAGATTTTATCATGACTCAGCTGAGGTATCCATAGCAACTAAAAAGATCTTTGTTCCAGTTTTTTCCCCCCACAGCTAAGTTTTTATCTATCTATCTATCTATCTATCTATCTATCTATCTATCTATCTATCTATCCATCCATCTATAATATATAGAGTGAAGTCAGCTAAAATGGGCCATGTTTTGGTAAATGACTTATAATACCATCAAATAAGCTATGCATGAGATCTAATGATATTCTTATAAATTAGCATGGGTCTCTTAAATATATTTATATTTTTTAAATGTGAAAAAGTATAAAAGTTTTAAAATTATGAGAGTTAGAGTATCAGCAGGTACCTTCTTGAGCCACAGCACAGCATTCAGGTAAAATGGGCCAGCTGTTCAGTTAAAATGGGCCAATATAAAAAGAGAACAACACAGGTAATTTCAGCTAAAATAATTTTATTTTTAACAGTAATTTGACACTATTGTCTTTAGTGTGCCATAGCAACACCATAAATGTATTTCATTAAATTGAAAGAATAGTTGAATGAATATTTAATTAAACAATGCAATTAAAAATGAACTGATCATGTTGTATAGGTGTGTGTTTCTGTGCATTGGTGTCTTTTGTGTGCATGTATGTGTGTATGTATTTTTTTTAAAGACTGTTAAGATTTTGTATGGATACATATCTACAGTAGGCCTATAAACCTATTTTCACCCTCAATTTCTGTGTAAAAGAGAGTGTGTGTGCAGCCCATTTTACTGCCATCTTCCTTTCTTTCCCTTTCTCTTCTCGTCTCTCGGTTTCCTTTTTTGCGTGTCCTCCTGCCATACTGTCTGCAATGCAGTTTTTTTAAAAGACAGTTATGATTTTGTATGGATACATATCTAGGCCTATAAACCTATGTTCTCCCTCAATTTCTGTGTAAAAGTATGTATGTGAATGCTGCCCATTTTAGCTGAAATTTGTGGCCCATTTTAGATTAACCAGTCATTTCTACATAAAAATTTTTTCACAAAAATCAAAGTTTCTTTTATAAATTAAACTTTTTTATTTGAATGAGAATGTTAAAACATTGTTCATAAACCTTTGCTTTGTTGGTAAGCTTACTTATAATTGCTTTAGTACCCTTATTAGTGATTAATGAAACTTTCTATGTCAGGCTCAATTACCTTACAATTTCTCTGACAAGCTTCATGTAACACTCTGCCCTGCCCGCCTTAAAAAACTCAGACCAATAAAAATTATTGTTACATGTCAACAAGTGTTGAAGCAACAATGCAAGATCAGTTATTGTGATTTTCTGTAAAAATTTAAAGAGATATGATGCTACAACCTTATTTGGTTTAGTTGACTTCACCCTATATATATATATATATATATATATATATACACACACACTGTATGAAGCTCCCGCTCACTCTCTGTTTTCTGAATTTCTAGGTTTCTGATTGTTTTGGGATGCCTGATTCTGTCAATTTTAACAACGTTCAAAGAGCACGAGAAAGATTCGGCACACTGGCTAGTGATTCTGGTGAGTGTGCACCTTCTGTTCATAGCCAGTGCAGTGTTTGTATGTGAGACTGAATGGTTGAGGAAAATGACTGAATGTTTCTCTCAACTGTAGGAGACATTTACAATCTTTATTTTTGGAGGCGAGTTTGCGTTGAGGATATGGGCCGCCGGCTGCTGCTGTCGATATAAGGGCTGGAGAGGACGGCTCAAATTCGCCCGCAAACCGCTGTGTGTCCTGGGTGAGTTAAACTCACTGACCCAAACAAACACACAGTCACACTGAAACATACGCATACAGTATGCACATACACTACTACATTCAAATGTTTGGGAGTTTTTTTTAAAGAAAGTAATTTCATTCAGCAAAGACATACAAAATTGATCAAAAGTGACAGTAAAGGCATTTATAATGTTACAAAAGATTTCTATTTTAAATAAATGCTGTTTTTCTGAACTTTCCATTCATCCATAATCTTGAAAAAATGTGTCACAGTTTCCATAACAATATTAAGCAGCACAGCTGTTTTCAACATTGATAATAAGAAATGTTCATGATAATTGAATCAGCATATTAGAATGATTTCTGAAGGATTATGTGACACTGAAGACTGGAGTAATGATGCTGAAAATTCAGCTTTGCCATCAGTGGAATAAATTACCTTTTAAAATATATTCAAATAGAAAATAGTTATTTTAAATTGTAATAATATTTTACAATATTACTATTTTTATTGTTTTTTTTTAATCAAATAATTGCAGCTTTAATGAGCATAAGAGACTCTCTATTCTCTGTTTCTATGTTGTCAGATATCTTTGTACTGATTGCTTCGGTGCCGGTGGTTGCCGTACGAAACCAGGGAAATGTGTTGGCCACGTCACTGCGCAGTCTGCGCTTCCTGCAGATCCTTCGAATGCTACGAATGGACCGCCGCGGAGGCACCTGGAAACTGTTGGGATCTGCAATATACACACACAGCAAGGTATCCACACACATGATGTGATGCACGCCAACATACCATTCCGTCTAGATCAACATCTAAGAGCACGTCTTGCTTGTTCAAATCACATCAAGCATGCTCAAATAAACCGATGGGGTCGGCAATATGCACACAATCCCAAGTACACACACACTCATTCCTCAAAAATGCTATGGTCTGCAATACACAGACATGCAAAGTACATACGCAAGCACAAACAATCAGATATTAGTGTCTGGTGAAGTTTGATCTCAGTACTGCTGTGTGTGTGTGTGTGTGTGTGTGTGTGTGTGTGTGTGTGTTTCCCGGCTGGTGTGTGCGGTCAGGAGCTGATTACAGCATGGTACATTGGCTTCCTGTCATTGATCCTGGCTTCCTTCCTGGTGTACCTGGTTGAGAAGGATGATGTCACTGTGGAGCCATCATACACCGAGGGCCCCTCACCAACACCAGCCCCGCAGGACTTTGACACCTATGCAGACGCCCTCTGGTGGGGACTGGTGAGAAAGACGCACTGCACTCACATTCAAAACTTTCTTTAAATTGATTTGAGAATGCCTTTTAAATTAATTCAAACTGAGGTAGCAAACTCAGAATTTGGACATAAGGAAGTAAAGTAAAGATCTATCTATTTATCTATCTATCTATCTATCTATCTATCTATCTATCTATCTATCTATCTATCTAGTAAAAAAAAAAAAAAGCTCACTCATTTTGATGCACCTGTTCAGTGATTTTAGCTTAATTTTAGCTCCATTTTTGAGATGCTCATTTTTAAAATTCATACGTTTTGAAGGGCACTTTAAAGTTTGTACCAAGCTGACATTATTACTTTGTTAAAATTATTTTTATTATTTTTAAAGCAAATATATGATAGCTTGACTGAAAAAAATCAGCTTTACAATTATAATTAAGATAAATTTAGTAAAAGAAATGCTCGCTCTTGACATTTTTATGTACCGGTTTATGTAGCATCATTTGGCTCCATTATTGAGCTGCTCATTTTTTCAAGTTCATACACTGACACTTTAAAGATTATACCAAACCTGCATTATATTACTGGGTTGTGTAATGTTACTTTTTTCAGTTTTTATGAGTGAATGTATGAAAACTCTGCTGAAAACATCAGCTCCACAAAAAATAAAAAATAATAATTGTAAAAAAAAAAAAAAAAAAAATGCCTTATGCACCTGTTCAGTGATTTTAGCATTTTTTGAGCTACTGTGGTGAAGATGCATAAAAGCTTTCCTCCATGATGAAAAGTGAAAGTCAATTTAATAGGAAAGAAAATCTGAACCATTGTGTGTCACAAGTTCAAAATTAATTTTTTTAAATGCACAGCAATTCTTTTTCACAGCAGCTCCATTAACACTACCATTTGTGACGGTTTTACATCAGTTCCATTAGTACTACTGATTGTGATGGTTTTATAGCAGCCCCATTTATACCACCTTTCGTGACACTAACAGCAGCCCCATTAATACTACCTTTTGAATTATTTTAGAGCTCAAGTACTTTGATAGCCCCTTAGCCGTGCTAGCCTTAATCACACTAATGACATATGATTTCACTCTTGTGTCAGATCACCCTGACCACCATCGGTTACGGTGACAAGACTCCAAAGACGTGGGCAGGGCGTCTTCTGGCCGGGACCTTCGCTCTTATCGGTGTGTCGTTTTTTGCTCTTCCAGCTGTGAGTACAGCTTCTTTTTTTCGTAAAATACATTTACGCTGTTACAAATTACAGTATAACTGCTAGACTATCCACCTTATTTTTAACGTAAGAGCAGGTACGGCAATTTGTAACTTACAGTGTCATCTGCTTCCAGTTATTATTCTAGCTCCACAAAAACAGTCTGTTATGTTGCTTGATATTGCAAACATTTAATTTATTCATTCATTTTATATAAAATATTACTGACAAAACTCATTATATGTATCTTAAACTACACAGTGTCACATGAACAGCAAATCAGTAACTGATATCAGTCTCACAAGACTTAACCCTAACCATATGTTGGTTAGGTATGATTTGAAGCATGGCAGCTGGTTTGAGCTGGTTATAAGCTGGTTTAAGCTGGTCATTTGCTGGTCCTAAGCAACTAGCTACTGCTCAGGACCAGTTCAGGACCAGCTTAAACCAGCTCAGGACCAACTAAGGACCAGCTTAAAGCAGCTCAAACCAGCTGCCATGCTTTTAAACATACCTAACCAACATATGCAGTTTTTTTCAACAGGGAAGTGCAGCACAAATTGTAAGCTGTATGTGTTTGATTCACTAACACAAACTGACTCATAAGAGAGATCCGAGCAGCTGAATCATTAGCCATCTTCCAGAAAAGGCTAAAAACACATCTCTCCCATCTTTTTTTTTTTTTGACCCTCTAACACTTGCACTCTCTATTCGTTTTCTAACTGCTTGTTTTCAAAAAAGGCCTCTAACACTATTATTTTTCTATTCTATCTACTTGTTTCCTTCTTAATTATTATATAAAAAACAAACAAAAAACACCTTGCTATGTGTACTGCATTAGGCTAACCGAGACTTGTCATAGCACTCGCATATTATTGCTCTTTTGTTGGTTTTGATTGCTTCTCATTTGTAAGTCGCTTGTTTGTAAGTCGCTTTGGATAAAAGCGTCTGCTAAATGACTAAATGTAAACGTAAATGTAACATCATTCGGTTTGGAAATGGTTAGGTATGATAGTATGCTATTTTAAAAATAGCCTACCAGTTTATGCTGAAGTCTGGTTATGTTTGTAGGGTATTCTTGGTTCTGGGTTGGCTCTGAAAGTTCAGGAACAGCACAGGCAGAAACACTTTGAGAAACGCAGAAATCCTGCGGCTTCATTAATACAGGTAACCAAAAACAAACTTAAATCCGCAGTAAATTCACTCCTTCAGGCTCATTCCTCAACTGCACATTTGCTTAATATTCAATACTGAATATTGATTTCAGGCTGCATGGAGATACTACTCCACCAACCCTGTCAGAGACGATCTCATCGCCACATGGAGATTCTATGAGACTGTGATCTCTCTGCCATGCTTCAGGTATCATACACATACATCGCTCACAAAAAAAAAAAAAAAAAAAAAAAATTATTTGAATATATATTTAGTTTACAGGGACTTGCCTTTATGTTTGTCATCATCATGATTTCATGTTATGCTTGGGTTGTTTTATGATTTCACAGATACTCATGACAGATTTCACTTGTTTTATTCTCATGATTTCTGTGCATCTCTTTTTAATGTTCATTTATTTTGTTTATTTCCATATGTGTGTTTGTCTGCATGCAGAGACAGCATCATCTAGAGGTCTGCTAGAGGTTACAGGGAGGTACTCACACCTGTGCGTGGACAATTTACTTTTCCATCATAATTGTAAAAAAAATCTTTGGTTGGAGCCTGAATACAAGATATAAAATGTATTAATATAAGAAAAAAAATATTTGCAGTAAATAAGCCATATTTGAGCATATTTATATCTTCTCAAAATGTGAAATTAGCTTTCAATAAATCAGTGCAAAATGTGTTGCTTGTTTGACAGTTAACGAAGTCTGAAGTGACAGGGTCAGGGATAAATGTATACAAACATAGGTCCATTTCACACTTTTAAGAGCCCTACCAAAAAAGTGGACACTACTCTAATAAATGTGATTTATTTGTTGTTTAAAAAAAAAAATCTGTTACAAAACACAAAAAAGTTCAGACAGAATGTCTTCGACGAACTAATGGCTGAGTTTGGGAGCAGGACTCAATTATTACTGTTAACTAAAACTAAACCTTTTAAATACATTTCTATTATCTGAATTAATGCAAAAATAAAATAAGACTGAAATATTACATGAAAGACATTAAATGATAAATAGGAATGTTGCTTTGGCAACTAACTGAAATAAGTTGAAGCACTTAAAGGTGCAATAGGTGATTGTCTTCGGAAACATTTTTTGTTGTGCTGGTTGAAAGTCTTTTCACATCGCGATAGCAATCATTAAGTTAAGTGGTCTAAATGTATTTATATGTATTTATATATTCTGTGGAAGGCGTAGGACCAAGAAATGTTCGTCCAATCAAAACGCTCGGACCTGCCTGTCAATGTATGTATTAGCATACCTCTGCGCACCCGGTTCACGCAGACAGGATACGTCATCGGCGCGTTCACGCACGCTGTGCAGACAGAGCGAGAATGGCAGACAAACATCAACAACCCGATCTTCCTTCCTGGTATTGTAGTACTTTTACTAACTGTACTATAAAGTTTTCTCACCGCTGAATGACACATGATGTAGCCCAGCGGTTCCTAATTCCAGTCCTCGTGCCCCCACGCTCTGCATATTTTGCATGTCTCTCTTAGTTAACACACCTGATTCAGATAACCAGCTCGTTAGAAGTGAGCTACGTGCATGAACTGTGCTACGATTGACATGCTCCTTACACTCGCTTCTTTGCGAGGACGGGAATTGGGAACCGCTGATGTAGCCTATTGTAGTAATGTTGTCTCTGTTATTCTGGTCTGTGAGCGTATATGCGTGCAGGGGTGTGGCTTTAGATGTGATTGCAGGGAGGGTGGGACGTTCGCTTTCAGTGCTATCAGGCTAATGTTAGCATTTTCCAAGATCTCCTACTGCACCTTTAAGTTGCCAACTTGAAATACATAAAAACTGAAATAAATCTAAATTAAACCCAAATAGTAATATTTCAAAAATAAATAAACAAAAATAAATAAACAAAAAATGATAAAAGCACAATTATTAAAAATGACAAAAAAGTAAATAATTTATATATATATATATATATATATATATATATATTCTCGATTAAATATAAAAATAAATGCGGTAACACTTTAGAATAGGGAACACTTATTAACTATGACTTTTCCCTCAATAAACTCCTAATTTGCTGCTTATTAATAGTTAGTAAGGTAGTTGTTAAGTTTAGGTATTGGGTAGGATTAGGGATGTAGAAAAAGGCATTAATATGTGCTTAATTACTACTAATAAATGGTTAATATTCTATTAATATGCATGCTAATTAGCAACTAGTTAAGAGACCCTAAAATAAAGTGTTACCATAAATGCTAATTTATTAGCATTTATTTAAGCTCATTTATTCATACTGCTCCCTTACTGACATTGGCATTGTGATTTCAGTTAGTAACTAATAACTAGCAACCAATAAACAAACTATATCTAGCACTATTCTATTGATTTGTTTAATTATTTTGGTACATGAAATTAATTTCATACTTGTTTACAAATATTACCACAGTTATGTGAAAAAAAAACATTCGTGTATGTGAATACTCAAACGCACCCTAGTGGTCATTCAGAGCAAATGAAGAGAGTTTTGTTATTTATCATAAATGTAATCTGGTCAAACTAAATGTGTGTGTTGTTTCTGTCACCTGCAGGAAGGAGCCTCTTGAGGTTATGGCTAGGTAAGTCTCTCTCTCTCTCTCTCTCTCTCTCTCTCTCTCTCTCTCATTCCCTTTGTCTCTCATTCACTGTTTTAAAGATTTACAGCATCTATGGGAAGTGTGAGATTAATGAATCTGTGAAATGTGTTTCCTTAGATAACTCCTAATAACCACCACCTCCATTAATTCAGTGCCAAAGGCGTAATGACCAGCAGTGCGTTTCTGTGTGTGAGAGATCGTTTCTGTGTGGGAGAGCTCGTTTCTCAGTTCGGGGACACGCAGACAGTAGTTCTATATGTGATATTACCGAGTCCATTAGAAAAGAGTGAATTATGGATCATTGATAGATGACGGTGTCAGAGCAGAGCAAGGGAGCGGGAACGTGAGTGTGTGTGTGGGAGAATTTAATGGACGGCTGGATGTGTGTCATCCGTGTCACTGTAAGGAAAATGATGGGAACTGTTATTAGCTATCTAAGCATGACGAGCCTTGACAAAGATGGACTGTGTATATAATAATCATGAGTATCAGTTGTCCTTGACCTGGACACTGGCCTGACAGTCCATTTGTTAAAAGACGGAAAATCTACAGATAGAAACAGAGGGAGAGTTGGATTGAGTGCTGGGCTTGTTTGTAGCGCCTGACCCGAGACCTGTAATCCATGTTCAGTCCAGATCAGAGATCAGATTACACATTAACACTGCTAATACATTAGTGCAAAACACACACCTACACAAATACACACCTGTCCAAATATCCACATACACTGGCAAACTTGTAGCCTGAGATTATCAGTTCCGGTGACCTACCATGCAAGTCCAAATGGAGAAACCAAACCAAACACGCACACATTTACTTTACTATCATGGTAAAGACTTTTTCGTTCACTTCAATTTTTTTTGTACTGAGCTAAAGACATTTTCTCCACCTAAGGTTGTGAATTGAGAACTGCTTTTTCTTCTGAACTGGTTCCTTATTTTCTTGATGTTTGGTTTAGTTAACTGTTCTTAAATGTCTAATCATAAAAACAAATAGAGAGTCCACATTTCTATTGCATTGTCCATATAGTCCAGTATAGTCCAATTAAGAAACAAACGACTCTTATGAACTGATTCTTTTGAGTGAATCACTCAAAATGATTGACAGATCTGACCTAAATCAGTTAAATTATTGACTGGTTTTTCATGAGACAAAATGTAGTTAAAGATAAACATTCAAAACAGAGTTTTGTTGTAATAAATGGTAATTTAAAAAAAACAAAAAAAAAAAAAAAAAAAAAAAAAAACAAGGAAAAATAAAAGTTGACCAGAATATGGAGCCCATAAAGGGACACAGAGATGGGGAAAATATATATTTCATAGTTTTCGCATTTGCTCACAAAATTGCCCTATAAGAAACTGCATTTACTCACAAAATGTATGCATTCTCTCATCAATGTATATGCTTCCCTGAGCATTGTTTTTTCTCCCGCCTCATATTATTTCTATTATTACTTTTATGCAAGCAAATGAAAAGTTTCTCTGGGGAATGCTAAATATTTGTGAATGAATACAAACTTTAATGGGGAACACAAGGTTTTGCAAGCGAACACAAAAGTTTCTCGGGAGAATGCAAAATATTTGGAAACAAACGCAAACTTTATCACGGGAATGCAAAAGTTTTGCCAGCAAACATTTTTTAAGGAACAAAAAAGTTTGTGAGAAAACGCATGGTTTAGCATTATTGTTTAGTTTAGACTAATTTTTGAAAGCAAGAGCTGCTTTTTGAAAAGTGCTCAGTAAAAGAATCAATAATAGACTTGCTAAGTTGAATCAGAATCCTGATTCTTTATGACTTAATTTCCTGACCGATCCTTTAAGCACTTTTACATTTTTATTAAAACATTGTCTAGTATGCAGGTGATTTCAGGTCTTACCATCCATTTACAGACATTTTGTTCCCACAATGTAAGCAAAACCTGACCCACTGGTACAAATACATACACACACACATACAAACAAAGCCAAATGGCTGGGAAACCTGCAGTCTGACATTATCAATGACCTACTAAAACAAGTCCAAAATGGAGAAACTGGACCATACACACACTGTTAAATAGCTTGTGATATTTTGCTCCATTCATTTTTTTTCATGTGAAATCTATGCGTTGATTCTTTTCCTGTCTGTTCTCACGTTTTCACTGCTTTCCTGTATGTCCGATGTATCTACAGCACACACACATAAACACACAGAGTCACTTTTCAATCATAAAAACCCTCTCAGATAGTTTGAATCGACTGTAGACTGATTGTGTTTTGTGTGTGTGTGTGGGAAAGTGTTGTATCAGTAACTGGTTGGTAATAAGCTGTAATTGTGGAGCATTTCAAGATGTTTCAGTCCCTGTCACCACTTCAATCTTCTTCTTTTCACTGTACTCAAGAGATACTGTGTGTGCCGCAGCGCATAGTCTATGTGTGTGTAAGTGTCTATCCTTGGGGACCCTTCACAAGAGAATGCCCTGCGTTGTTTCTTTGGAAGGGTTCAGTTTCTCCTGCAGGAAGAGAGAGAGAGAGAGTGAGTGTGTGTGTGTGTGTGTGTGTGTGCAGGACCACATTGAGACTAACAGATTCCCCAGGGCTTTAGCTCTTGTGGAGGGCCCTGTGCACCCTTGCATAGACCTACTGCCTACATACTCACTTACATTAAACTAGAAAAGTAAAGTTTAAGATGAAATTAATGTTGGCTTGCAAGTTGAAATTAGTTCTGAATAGTTTTTTAGTTTGAAGAGTATAGTTTTAAAGTTAGCTCAGACTGATAAATATTATATTTCAAATAAGTCTCTCATCAAGCCTGCATTTATTTAATCAAAAGTGCTGTAAAAACAGTAATATTGTGAAGTATTATTACAATTTAAAATAAGTGTTTTTATTCAAGTATAATATGAAATGTAATTTATTTCTGTGATGGCAAAGTTGAATTTTCAGCAGCCATTATGTCAGTCTTCAGTGTCACATGATCCTTCAGAAATCATTTTAATATGATGATTTGGTGCTCAAGAAATATTTCTTCTTATTATCAATATTTTTTCCATTTATTTGAAAAAGAAGTCTAATAAATGAATTTAATGTCTCTACTGGCACTTTTTAAAGAACGGTAGTTAATCCAAATATATATATATATATATATATATATATATATATATATATATATATATATATACTGTTAGAGATATATATATTGTAAGAGAAACCATGTGTCAATGGAAATAATTTCTATTTTGTGATTTTGTTAACTTGACCTGTGCTGTACGACACTATCAACATCCGCTCCTCTCCCATTTTTGATTTATAACAAAGAGACTGTTTTGTCTTTTGAGGAACACTCAATAAGAATTACAAAATGATAAGGAATATTAACTAAATGTGTTCAGAGCTCTGAGATTTAACTCATCTGTTATTCTGTCTCTTCTTCAGTCAGAAGTTGAGTTTGTTGGAACGTGTGCGGCTGTCGACCCCGAGACCGTCGATGGTAAGGGCCCGTGTGATGATGCCTGCTGCCAATCCTGAAACTGTGTCAGGGAACTGCGGGCCAGCAGAGGCGGTTGAGGAGAGTCCATCAAAAGAGGGCAAACCAGCAGGGTTCAGTAACAGAGAGAGATTCAGAACTGCTTTCAGAATGAAGGCCTACGCCCTGAGACAGAGCTCAGAGGGTATGACACACTCCCAAACACACACACACACATCATTCACATACTGTACTCAAAATGCATTTTTGAAAGCTGAACTTCTTTAAAGTACTAAACTTTTTAACTAGTGCATACTTAAAAAAAACAGTACACCGTACTTGTACAGTTAATATGCATACTCAATATACATACATATACATACTCAATTTACACACTGTAATAATAGATACTCCTATAAATACATAAGTATAGTCAGGGGCGGTTCTAGACCATAGTAACTGGGTGGGCCAGACAGGGGCCACTTGTACTTGCTGTGTCACATGCTTGTCATGTGACACAGCAGCCACAATACCACTGTATAACTGATATAGGCTTATGTCCCTACTGAAAAAAAAACCTAACCCTAACATAACAGAAAATTTTAATGGTTTCCGCTACAAATACCATTACAAACATTACAAACCATCAACTTTTAACCATTAGAAAATGGTTTTCTGTAGTGTGTTTTAGGACATATTCCATTAGGATTTATTGGTTTTAACAAGCCACCAATAGAAGGCAACCAATTACCAGTAGAGACCAACAGGGTCCATTACAGTTTCCAGTAAAACCAATACAAGTCCCATTATAACCAGTAAAACCATTACTAATTTTGTAATGGTGTCTATTGTTTTTTTCAGCAGGGGTTTTATTAAATTGTTTTTATTTTTATTCAATATATCCCCAAAATATATCATCAAATATCTCGATTCTCAAATATGTGTAAGTAAATGCATTTTGCACCTTTATAGATTATGTTAGTTGATCTATAATGGCCGATGGGCAAAGTAGCCTTAATACTGTAATCTACTAACTACACATAAAAGCCAGTCTTTTTACTTAAGTACCAGATATGGGTGTCATACCATAAAATACTTTTAATACAACTGACTTTATATTTAATGTGAATTTAATAAAAACATTGTAAGTTACTAATTAGCCTATAACACTTTCATTGAACAAAAAGAGAGCAAAGAACATTTACATTATCAAAGAACATTTTCACTTCAGTCCAGCGAGTTCAAGCACTCTCAAAAACTGCCATAATAATCTCTAAAGCTGTTTACACTGTGAAATTAATATCTTACTTACATTCATACATCTTCACTTTGTTGTTTCTGATGAGAGAATTAGTCAGAGAATTCAGTCAGCCAGCGCGCTCGGTGACGAAACTGTGTTTCAGCAGTTACTCATCTGAACGCCTCTGATTGGTCATGGCATTCATGAGCTCAACAGAATCGTATGTGATTGGTTATAATGCGCAGTGCTTTAAAAACGTGTGTGTCTCTGGCTCTGTGCCATGTTTTTCTTTTATATATATATACATACATACATATATATATATATATATATATATATATTGTTTACAGGACAAGCTGCGCATTTCACCCAAAATTGTTTTGCTGTGATATGATTCCAAATTTAGGGGGGCCAAGCTTGTTGACAGGGGGGCACTGGCTCCCCCTGGCCCTCCCCAGAACCGCCCCTGAGTATAGTAGACACTTACACAATGCAATTAATCTAACCTTGTTTTGTTGTTTCACTGTAGATACAGGTGGTCTGCCTGACCCCACTCCTGAGGAGAAGGGCTTTCCACCAGACATACTGCTGGAGGAGATGATTCCAACCCTCAAATTAGTCATAAGAGCACTGCGGTATACACAAATATTAAATCTTGTGTCCATAACCCTTAAAAACCACTTGTGATCTTTTTTTACTTTAATTTTTTCGTTCTTTCTTTCTTTTGTTCTTTCGTTCTTTCTCTTTCTTTCTTTTGTTTTTTCGTTCTTTCTCTTTCTTGAAAATATTTTGAAATAAAAAACAGTTATTTTAAATTGTAATATTTCATGAAATTACTTTTTTCTGTATTTTTATCAAATAAATGCAGCCTTGGTGAGCATTACATTTACATTTATGCATTAAGCAGATGGTTTTATCCAAAGCAACTTACAAAAGACATTAAAGAACTTCTCTCTTTTTTATAATTTTGTAGGATCATAATATTCCTTTTGAGTAAGAAGCGTTTTAAGGAGACTCTGAGGCCGTATGATGTAAAGGATGTGATTGAGCAGTATTCTGCAGGACACCTGGACATGCTCACTAGAATCAAATATCTACAGACACGGTAACACACACACACACATTAAAACATACACATGCACATTTTCAAAGAAATACTATAGAAAACTTTTAAATGAATTCATGATGATAAAATGAGTCAAACGTTTTTTCATTTCAAATTGTTCACTTGCATCATTTAAACTGTAACATATAATTTTCTTTTGAGTAAAATAATCTAATATTTGCTGTTTGCTTCATGTGTAGACTAGATCTGATACTGACACCAGGACCACCTCTCACTCCAAAACACAAGAAACCCCAGAAAGCACCATTTCCGTACCCCACCCAGCAGTCACCTAGGTAAAAGCTCACCAAACTTTAAGGAATATTTATTTTTATATTTTTATTATGTTTAAATCTATATTAAACATTATATTTAAAGCTACACTATTATTTTGCTAGAGCATAAGCCTAATAAAACCACAACCATATTTAATAATAATGACTAATAAATCCTTATATTGAATGAAGAGCTCTGTAGATATATGATTTATTATTAAAAATGTATCATTTTTCTATATTTATTAAATTAAGTAGATGCAACAATTCTCATTTATACCCTTTTACTCAGATTTACATTTCTTCCCCATTTTTCTCTCTCAGACAGGAGTCATATCTTGCCAAAGCAAGCCTGCCAGATCCCGAAGACCAAAGCATGATGGGTAGATTTGTGCGGGTTGAGAGACAGGTACTGCGCTCAGACAGCTGGTTGTGTGGCCTAGCTAAAGTCGTTTTGCTAAACTCTGTCGTCCCCTCACTCACAGGTGGAAGACATGGAGAAGAAACTGGATTTTCTGGTGGATATGCATATGCAACATGACCTCACAGGCCCCGGCCACATGACCTTGGAGCGCTGCGACCCCACGCTGACCGTCAGCGTCGCAGGCGACCGCGTGTACTGCAGCTACGGCCCGCCGCCGCACAACACGCCGCATTACACGCGCTCAGACGCCAACCCACCCAGACCGACTGTCCTGCCCATCAGCCCACTGCCAAGCCACTCCCCGTCCTCGGGAGGCCGCAGGGTGGGAACGCCGCTGTCGCTGTTGTCGGTCACTCACGAGGAGCTGGAACGCTCTCCCAGCGGATTCAGCATCTCCGCCGAGAAAGAGGAGGTCACGGGCAAGGCCTCAGGGTTAACGGCGGGGTCGAGCTGGGGCCGCGACCGGCGCTATTTAGCTGAGGGCGAGACAGATACGGACACTGATCCCTTTACCCCCAGCGGACCTGTTCCACTTTCGTCCACCGGAGACGGGTTCTACTCTGATGGAGCATGGGGAACACCACCCTAAAGACGCACTCACACACACTCACTCTTTCTAAAGACTACAGACTCTGTACAGCACAAAACGACACAGAAATAATACTCGTCATATCTAAATATGTATCCACGTCATGCTTTACCCCTGCAAAGCAAAGAGCACTGCATGGAATGCATGCGTTTTATCTCTAGTGGTAGACACTGCACTTGGCAGATCGAGACTGTGTGGTTATATTTGACTGGGAACTTTAAGGGAGGAGAACACAACAGATGCTATGCCATTTTTGTAAACATTTATTTTTCTATTTACACATCTTTTCATATGCATGGACTGCATGACTCATCCACGGAGCAGCTAAATGTATGGACGTCTCCTCTGGTTTGCACTTGCTTTCGTTTCGAATACTTGGGTTTGAGGAAGCTTCTTTCTCTGCACATCTTGTGCTCGTTTTTAGTTCCTTTTGCAGATTGTACAAACATTTTTGCTCTGGTCAGCATGAACTGCACTCTGGGACATGTCATATTTTCGCCACTAGCCGTTTAAGGACCAAAAGCAGAGCCTCAGTTAGGAATTCCTCAAGTGTCTGGCCTTAATCCAACCAATGAGCACATCCTGTCTGTGAGCGGCACATAAAACTGCCGGCTCAACGTGGGACCAGCGTTCCCGTGATAACTAGTTTCCTTACGGTAACCCTACATCAATCGCACGGATCATTCCAGGGTCAATTAACTGTGGGAAATGACCAAACTTTATCCTTATACAGCAGAATTATTTTTTAACATTGACCAGTTTACATCTCAAATTACAATAATTAATATTTACACTTACTGAATGTTTTACTCCAAAACAAATACTTAGGTCTTCCAAAAGGTTTCACATTGAACAGATCCTGCGTAAATTCAGTGTTCAAATGTAAATTTTATCTGTCTGGTTTTGTTGTAAAATTTAGTTTTATAATTTTATGTTTTAAATTACATTTTTTTTATTTGTGTATTTTCCATTTCATTTTAATTTTAAACTTGTTTTTTTTTTTTTTTTTTTTTGCTGTGTGATTTTTGTCATTTATGTTTTGTTTTTTTTCATTTCAATTTCTTTTTTTTATTACCGTAGTACATCAAGTTAAACTAAATGAAAATGACAAATGTTGCCCTGGCAAATAACTGAAATAAAATAAGTTTTTTATATTTTATTTCTGTTAACATTTATTTTAAATTATTTTTATTGTTTTAGTTTTTTGTTGTTTTGGTTAACTATAACCACCCTGCCCCTGGGTTCTGCATATCTACTTCCCTTTATTATCTAATTATTTATTTTACAGTTCACAATGTCGCAATTTAACATCACTGGCTATCAAGTATCAAGATAATATTTTAAATCAAGATTCAAATCAATTCAAAGTTCATCAGTCTGAGGTTCGAGTCATTTGTCAAGTCCAGTTAAGTGTTGAACAGCTGGTCATGTTGTTCCAGTCAGTGTTGTCATAATGTCCGTCTGCATCGTTTAACCTCGTTTCACTCACCATCTCATTCACTTGGATGAATAATTCTGACTCAAGGGACTTGATGCTCAGTAAATCTTGCACAAATCAAATTTTGCAACTTGCATTTAGGGTTTGAGATAAATAGTACTAATATTAGTACTAATATCTGTAAACCTGTAACAACAAAGAGTATGAATTCAGAGAAAAAAAGCCATAAAATGGAAATGAAAAATTACTCTTAAAGTTTTAGTTATTTCATTTATTGGTAATTTTGACCATGGATAGTTTTTTTTTTTTCTCTCTTTGTTCCATTCTTTCCTTCTCTGTTACTCTGTCTGCTATAAGCCTGGGGTTATGATGAGATCAAGGCAGTAAAATTAGGTTTAGTATGATGTTCAATGCTTAAAGTGATAGTTCACCAAATAAAAATGAATTTTTTTCCTTCTGTGGACACAAAAGATATTTTGTCTAAAAGAAGAATGTTTTTGTCCATACAAGTGAAGTCAATGGGGTCCAAAACATTTTTTCCAACTATCTTTTGTGAGAAAGTCATACAGATTTGAAACAACGTGAGAGTTGAGTAAGTGATGACAGAATTTTCATTTTTGGGTGAACTATCTCATTAACCATCCTATAATCCTGCGATCATGAGACTAAACACTGGCGCTCACCATCATCTCAGACTGAACACTGTTAAACTCAAATTAAACTCAAATATCCATGATCACAAACTAAATATTGTTAATGCGATCAACTTTTTAATTCAAACTAGTCAATAAGCTCAGATGTCCAAACACTGTTGACCATTACTATCCTCAACTAAACCAGCTAAACTAAAAATCAGTCACAAATCAGCCCAATAAAGAGGCCCATTAATATCTTTATACACTTTATCTTGGATTAAAAACTGTCAATTATGATTTCAGACCAAACAGCTTCTCATTATT
The DNA here is from genome assembly GCA_039654775.1 of Spinibarbus caldwelli. Taxonomy (NCBI): domain Eukaryota; kingdom Metazoa; phylum Chordata; class Actinopteri; order Cypriniformes; family Cyprinidae; genus Spinibarbus; species Spinibarbus caldwelli. The sequence continues at coordinate 28,222,125 of CM077234.1, read as the reverse complement.
ATTATTATTTACCTGCTCTCTGAAAGTAAGGACTGCTATCTGATTTTGTCTCTGACTACTGACTGCTGTTTATTCTGATCTCAAACTACTGATGTACACAGATACACTGCTGTTTATTGTTTGTGCCTTGGCCTTTTAAAGCACCAGTCCCTCTCTGCTGGTCATTACATTCTCTACATCATGAATCAAACCTGCCATCATTTTGCTTTTTAGGCCATCCATAATCGTTTTGCTCTCGGTGGATATCAGTAAAGCATCTGTTCATTTTCCTAGGACCTGTTCGGTTGTGTATTTTCCTTTTAAAGACCCAACAAATGTTGTTTTCGTTCTCTTCTTTTTGGTTTCAGATGAAAAGATTTCACACTAGTGGCCTTCTAAGCTCTTATATTCATTCCAGTTTTTGAATAATAATCTTTATTTACATTCTGGTCAAGGCCAGTTTTAATAGTTTAATTTGATGAGATAATATGCAAATGTTATGACAAACTTGATTTTTTTATGTTAAATCTTCAAATTGCACCAGTTAGTAATAAAGATATATTAAAATATACATTGCAGTTTGTTCTTGTTTAATTAGAAGTCCTCAATTATGACTTTAATGTTTAGAGACAGATGCTGTTGCATTTAAGTCAGTGTTGTTTGGGAATGTTACATTTGAAAGTAAGTAGTAGAGTTTAGAATAAAAAGCAACTAGTTATGCTATATTATTTCTTATTTTTGAATGTAACAGTTATTTTTGCGTAAATATATACAATACCATCCAAACGTTTGGGATCTGTAAGATATTTCTTGTTTTGAAGATACAATAACCATTCTATTTTAATTCATTTTAAACATAATTTATTCCCGTGATGCAAAGCTGAATTTTCAACCAGTCTTTAGTGTCACATGATCCTTCAGAAATCATTCTAATATGCAGATTTGGTGCTCAAGAAACATTTCTTATCAGTATTATACAGATAACTGCTTACACAAATATGTTTGTGGAAACTGTGATAAAAGATTTTTTGATGAATAGAAAGTAAACAAAAAAGTTATTTATTTGAAATAGAAATACTTCAACTTTTTAAATTTCTTCACTGTTATTTTGCCTGAAGAAATAAATATTATGAATAAAGAGTTTGTATATTAGCCAGAAGCAATGGTTTGAAAGTAAAACCATTTATTAATTGACTGGTTTCTTACAAACACCCAGCTTTTCGCTTCACAAGACATTAATTGCTGGACTGGAGTGGTATGGATTATTTGCGGATTGTGATGTTTTTATCAGCTGTTTGGACTCTCATTCTGATGGCACCCATTCACTGCAGAGGATCCATTGGTGAGCAAGTGATGTAATGCTAAATTTCTCCAAATCTGTTCTGATGAAGAAATAAACTCATAAATTTCATTCTTGGGTGTACTACTAGTGAAATATGGTGATTGCAAACTTTTGAATGGTAGTGTATATGGTGATATACAGTATATTAATTTTTTTGGTTTAAATTTAATATCCCATTAATCATACCTAAAAACAGTAACTGAAAGTAACGTGTTGCTTGTAAAACATGACACTAAAGATTTCCAGCTGAACCGACATTTTGCATCTCCTGGTCACCAAAGAGCCTGCCACTGAGTTCAGAGTTCAGTAGAGTCACAATAACAGAATATAGCTGGAAATATTGTGCCGAACACAAGTAGAGAGATTGTTGTGGGAATGGCCCTCTGCCTAGTTCTTGGTCTCCAGGACAACAGAGTTTCCCAGGCCTTGCACCGTCCCAGAAACCATACGCTGCCAAACAGAATGTGCACGAGAAGAGAGGCGTAGTGTACAGGACATGTGATTTTCGTATTTAAAGAAAGGCCAAAAGCGTCAACTTCAGCGATTTTTGGACAGCTACATCTGCAAGAGAAAAGATGCTATACTATAATTCGGCCAAATAAAGTGAAAATTTCATTTGAAATCGTATCTATGAAACCATTATAGTGAAACTGGCATGTGTGTGAGTTTGTATAACTGTGTGTGACATTTAGCAGGAGGGAGAGAATTTATATCTGTGAGAGTTTCTTTGTTTGTGATTGTGTGTGTGAGAGAAAGAGAACGATTCTATATCTGTGAGAGTATCTGTGTGTGTGTGTTGGGCTGAGAGCAGGTCCTCTGTGTTTGCCAGCTGAGCTCAGGTGACACACTGGAGGGCTATTACAGCCTGTTGCCCTCTCCGGGGACCATGATGCCCTGCTGGTTCTGTGTGTGAGTGTGTGAGAGACAGCAGACAGTGAGCAGACGGCTGTCTGTGTCCTGCAGTGTCTGCGTCTCTCTTCTGCAGGTGAGTGTTTTTTTTGTTTTGTTTTTTTTATTGTTTAGTTCAGTCTTCCTCATGCTCTGTGTTTGAGCTCTCACTGGCACTTTATATACAGTGTGAACTTATGCTGGTTATGCTACTTTTTAAATGATTATTCATTTTATTATTTCTATTTTTATTTTTTGTGTGTAGTGAAATTGTAATTTGGATAAATGATTCTGTCTTTGCGGAAATTTTCAGACGTAAATATCTCTTTATAATATTTTTGTAATTGATTTATTTATTTATTCATCATTATTCATTTATTTATGAATTTAAGTATTTATACATGCAAATACATTTATTTATAGTTCAATTTACTGAAAGAAACACCTTATTTATTATTATTGTTATTATTATTATTATTATTATTATTATTTTAACTGGTGGTAAATGTCTGCCATGTCAAATGTCAAATATGCATAGAAAAATAAACAGATGTAATTAATAAGAAACTTTGAAAATAATTTTTTTCCGCTCTCTTTATCTGTCCATTTTCTGTCTCTATTTGTGTTGGAATTACATCAGGCGTCTTTAGACCAAATCTGAAAGATTGACTGAAAGATTAGACATCTTAACTGTAGCTATTCCAGACAGGCGTTAACAGGATTTTTGTAGCTAAATTTCTCTAGGGGATTGAGCTGGTGCTGTTGTGATGCTACTAATGAAGTCTTTCATTTTTAATGATATTTGTTCAGCAGTGAAAGACTAATTTTAACTTGTGAACATCATGATCTGTGTACAGAGCTAGAGAAGAGCCGCTGATTCAGGCTAATTGAGTTTGCAGTGACTGATCCAGTCTCTGTGGAGATTAATTTGAACTGTGAAATCTGTCACACTTAGCAAACATGTCCACACCAGAGAGGAAAAAAGTCTATATTTATTTGTATTTTTAATCAAAAAAATCAGCCCTGGCAAGCATAATATAATGTGTGTGTGATTTTTGTGGAAAAAAATAACAATTAATAGAATAAATTAATAATAATAATAAAAAAAAGCATTGTAGAGTATTTATTGTCTTAATTTATTGTCATAATTTACAGCTATTTTGTATATGATGCTGAATGTTTGATATTTTTATTTATTTAAATAAATTTAAATAAATTTATTTAAAATTTATGAAAAAATTAATTTATTTCATTTATTAATAGAATTTATTTCAATTAAATGATTTAGTTTTTTACTTATAAAATGGACAAACTGTGTTTTAATATTATTAGACATAATAATAATAATAATAATAATAATAATAATCCTACTTAAAGGCAAATAATGTCCATGAAAGGGAAAATACTGTACCTTAAATAATATTAATAATAATAATAATAATAATAATAATAATAATAATAAAAGATCAGTGTTTCAAATGCATTTTGAAATAATCAAAGGCATTCCAGGCTTGATTTAAAGATTTTTATATTTTTTATTTCTTTTTAAACAAGCTAGTATTTAGGCAGTGCAGTTCACATGCATTACTCACATGTAGAAGGCAGCACAATCTCAGCTCTGTTGCTGAAATCTCACTGCAAAAAATGTATGTTCTCATTACTCTGCATACACCCTATTGTAGGCTATATGTAATTTATTCAGGTACAAACAGTTCCAAATATGAAAGCTTTGTTTGTAAGGTTTTTACTGTGTTTGTTTTGCAGAGATGGCTGAACTCAAGCTGAAACATTGGATCAGCATCAGAATATGCGCTGTCATAGTAACACTGTTCCTTATTCATATACAAGGTTAGTAACTGTAGAATAAAGAAGACAATCTTTGCATTAATATATCTGCTAGTCAAGAGGTAAATAATATGTCTTTTTCAGTTATAAGACAAAGCAAGTTGATCCGCACAGAAAAACGAGAGCTCCTTGTGTCAACAGGTAACCAATCAGAGTCTTTCATGGAGGACAAGCACCAATCAGAAACAGTCACATGAACAGTACACAGCTTTTAATGTACAGATTAGGGTTGGGCGATGGACGATGACATCGGAGGGCGGGAGGGAGGGGGGAGTTAGGGGGTGTGCCCGAAGCATGAATCCATATTCAGAAAACACGGGAAACACATAACGATTGCTAACGGTTGCCTGTTACATTACAGTACATAACATTTCACTAACCACATAAACAGAGTAAGGAGAGATGACTGAGGACCATGGCGAATGGTTTGCAGATGCTCAGCACCACTGACAAACATCCAGAGGCATCATGCGTGGCCCCTCAGATTTCAGAGCCAAGTGGATTTTGAATGCAGCTTCCAAAAGACAAAAAATAGCCAAATAATATTTTTTATATCTGATACAATCACACCGGTGTGATTAGATCGTTCAGTGCGGCACAGCATTTGGCTGGCGCTGAGCCAGAGACAGACGCGTTTGTACAGTGCTGCATTATAACCAATCACACACGATTCTGTTGAGCTTATGAACGCAATGGCCAATCAGAGACGTTCAGATGAGTTCAGATGAGTTGTTCACTTGCTCGCTGACTGAATTATATGGCGAATTCTCTCATCAGAAACAAATGTTTCTGATGATGTCGGCTCAACATCGCGATGTCTCAGGCATGGCATCTCTCATGGCATCGTCTATCGGCCCAACCCTAGTACAGATACACATATGAAGGCTGTTAAGTGCATGAATCATTGCAATCATTGTATATGAAGGGTTTAAAATACTTTTACTTGCTCAGGCATTTAGTCCTAATGAATAGGTGCATGTGAAATGATGAATGTGGTGGTAAAACCTGGTAATGAGGTTCATGTGTACAGGATCCACTTCTGTGTATGTGATTTAGGAGGATTTTACAGGGCTGTAAAGAATGGTTTTGCAGATCGATAAATACCTTTAGCGAGGTATAAATCAGTGTAATCTTCATTTACCCAGAGATCCCAGCCGAGCACATTGACCCTGCCTCCATAGATCTTACTGGACTCGTCAACACACTCATCAATGCTTCACAACCAGGTATCACACACACACACACACACACACACACACACACACACACGTATGAGTGTTTTTTGGCTATGGGCACTTTTATATCCCAGCAGTTCATTTTTATTAAAATGAAACTTAATGTATGAAAGTCACAATAAAACCATTTGGAAACGTCGCACCATGGCTTCATCACTGAATAGTTATAAAAAGGTTTTTTTAAAGGTATCTGCGACTTTTTCCACTCAGAATTCTGACTATTTCTCACAATTCTAAACTTTAGATCTTACAATTTGTAGCCTACTTTTTTCTTACAATTCTGTTTTTTTTCTCAGAATTTTGAGACAAACTCAGAATTTTGACTCTTTTTTTCTCTGTTTTTATTTTTTTTAATAAAGGTAATTGAGGTAATTCTTTTCTTGACCGAGTTTCTCGCAATTCTGGGTTTATATCTCGCAAATCTGACTTTTTTGTCTTAGAATTGTGAGATAAAAAGACACAATTACGTTTGTTTTTTCATTCTGGAGGAAACAATAGCATGTGTGTATATTCTGTTAAAGGTAGGGTAGGTGATTTCGGAAAGGCTAGCGATAGCAAACTAGCTTTGAAAGCAAGATCCCCACACCCTCCCTGTATAATCACTGCAAAACCATGCCTCCTTCAAAACACAAGAACACGCTCAGGCGAAGAGACTAACCTGCGACACGATGAGAGACGCCATTGGTGGCGGATTACCTTGTCTCATTCACCGGTGAGAAAACACTACAGTACAAAGCGCATAATATTACAATAATAGCACCTTTCCCAGCAGGCACCAGACGTCTATGTAACGTCAGGTTGACGTTGGACATGACGTCGGACAGACGTTGCATTTTGGTTGAAAATGAAAATCGGGTTGACGTCAAAATTTGACGTCAATTTGACATTGACTTAACGTTGGATTTTGGTTGCACAACCTAAAAACAACAAAATCTCAACGTCAGCTGACGTCGGTATTGGACATCAATTTAACATTGACATTAGACGTTGAATTTACGTTGAATTTTGGTCACCCGACGTCGCAACCAAAACTTAACCAAATATCAACATCTTATGACGTTGTGTGCCTGTTTTCTGCCTGCTGGGTTCATTCTCGCTGGAACATGCTGATGACGTTTCATGTCTGCGCAAAGAGATATGCAAATACATATCTGACAGACAGGCAAGACAGCCTATCGTAATGTTCGGACCAAATATTTTGATTGGACGAACATCTTATGGTCCTACACCTTCCACAGACAATATAAATACATATCATATATACATACATATATAAATACATATATAAATACAAATAAATTTAGACCACTTAACTTAGTGATTGCTTAGAGACTTAGAGATGTGAAGAAACCTTCAACCAGTATAACAAAAAATGTTTATGAACCAAATCACCTACCCTGCCTTTAATAGACAAAAATAATTGGTGAGTGTTTTAAACATACACAAAAACATCTTAAAATGTTTTGTTTTCAGGTTCACAGCATCTTTTCTCCTTACTCAGTGTGACGTCACACAGTTCACTCTCTCTCCACAAGCTCACGCTGCTGGTCTACAACAGTAACTACCCTTATCTGCACAGCCAAATCACACTGTAACTACAGCACCAATATGGCACAAATATGATGTACTTCTGTGTGTGTTTGCATGTGTGTATCTGTGTGTCATGTACACATGTATGGGTGTGTGTAGTCTCAGAATTTCAGGACATTGAGAGCAGTTTATTTCCCTTGAGATACTGTTACTGTCTGACAAACAAGACCAATGACCTCACAGGTGAAAAACCTCCTTCACTATACACTGATTGCTTATCAATCAATCTATCTATCTATCTATCTATCTATCTATCTTCTGTTTTTCAGATTTCACAGCTATTCTGTTGGATGTAATGGGAAACTCCACCAGTTACCTGCAAGAGATATTTAAGTCCAGCTCTATCCTCTCTGGTAAAGCACCAACTATAATCACCTACACACGCACACACACGCACACACACACACACACACACACACACACCTATGCAATGTAGTGTATTGCACTAATGTACTATAATGTTGTAGTGTTGGTGCTCCTCACATACTATATCAGTGTCATTTTGCCTGTGTGTGTGTGCTATTATCATTCTTCTAGTCAGTCAGAAGAACAGCTCTGACTGCATCTATATCTGTGTCATGGCTGGAAAGTCAGGTGAGTTTGAGTATGCATACACATTTTTTTTTTTTTTTTTTTTTTAATTTTCAAAAGTTTTTTGATTTATAAAAATTATTCATTATAAATGCCACATGCTTTTTTATTTCCTATATATTTTATAAAATATATAAATATTTAAAGCTGGAGTATGTAACTTTTGCCTCTATCGCCATCTCTGTTTCTAACATTATTTTTATACGTGGTTCCTCTCCGAAAAAATGTCATCTCAACAAGTATTTTATCTGCCGCTTTTGTTCAGACCAAATGGAAATGCAAATGTTTTATAATAAATCACGTTACTGATGTTTAAATATAACGATAGCTCAGTCAGAAAATACTCATAACTAGCAGAAAATTTGTGCAATTTAAACCAACAACAACAAAAGCTCGATACATGTCTGAATCAAGCGAAGAAATGGGCTAATGTTGGCTAGCTACTGAGTCACTGAAATGTCTTACCTGACAGCAGAAAAAGCCATCTCTGCATTAGTCTTTGATTTCTTGGACTGATCTCCACTTCTCAAAAGCCATATAGTAGCCGGGGCTACTTCTTTTTGTTTGCGGACATGATGCAACCACGTAAAGATGAAAGATGACGCCAATTTCCTGCAAAATTGGACCCGACAACTTATACAAATTATAACTCATTATTATAAGTTTACCGTTGTGAATCGGGGCAAGGTAAGGAGACAGTTTTAAATACTGATGTCTTATGTACTTGCTCAATAACTTGTTTTTGATTTTTAACAAAAAAGTTACAAACTGCAGCTTTAATGTTTATTATTAAAATCATTATAAAGGGATAATTCACCCCTAAATTTAAAATGGTCACCATTATTCCTGCTTATTTCATTACAAAACCCCAACTTCCTTTCCCAAAAGCATGTAGACAAGAGCAATGCAGATTTAAGTAATATTGTTTCCATATCATGCCAAAAACAGCTTTTGAAGGAGAATTCATTATTTGAAATGATGCACGATTTATTTTACTGTTAATAAACCAAACATGCAAAAGAAAGACGTCATTTCTTAATTAATTTAAGATTAAATAAGTACACTCTAAATAAATTTACTAGGCTACTGACAATTATCCCTGCTCTCATGCACGTTTTATATGGTAAGTCTTAAATGAACTAGGTTATCAAAATATATGTAATAAAACAGAAAATAAAGCAAAACTGAAACTAAAATAAAGGCATGTGTTCAGACAGTGATCTGTCTCAGCTCTGGGACATGGGCTCAGTCAGACCTCTGTTTAATCAGACCATCACAGAGGAAATACCCAGAGGTACAAACACACACACACTTACATTTATTACTTCATGGCTTTATACGTTTAGAAATGTGCTGGTCAGATTCTATGATTTTTCCTCTCCTGCTTTTCTGTAGGTAATATGACATTTCCATTGCTGCCCTTTGGTAAGTTCAGAGAGCATATTATTGTTTTTATGAGTGTCTGTTGTCAGCTATGATACAATATACTTTATTGTGTGTGTGTGTGTGTGTGTGAATATAAACTGACCAATAAGAGCCCTGTCTTACATCTACAGTAGTGTGGCATGACCTTCCAAACACTAGTGACCTGGTACTGTGGCCTAAAGCCAGTACAGACTCTTACAGCACTCCCAGTACAGATTCCCACAGGAGCAGAGGTATTTTGACTATTAAGGAGTTTGGTGTGCTGAAGCAGAAAAAAATTAGACTTCTCGGAGAAAAAAACTGCTTTAACAGCTTGATTTTGTACTATTTCCACAGTACCAACCTCAACAATGTCATCATCACCTCTTATTAGATCAACAGCAGCTCTTGAAACTACTGTCACTGTAACAACCACCACAACCTCACCCACTAGTGATCTCACAACTTCTGTGATCCTCACCCAGCCAAAAGCTGTACCGGTAACCACAAATACCATCGCTGCAATGATGACCATGACAATTTCACTGCCAACACGGACACAAACAACTACAACAAGCATCCAGCAGCTCACTAAAGTATCTCATACAGAAAAACCAGGCAAGACACTCCTTTACCACCCCACACCCCACACACACACACACACACACACACACACACAAACAATGGAATCTGACATTTTTGACCCTTTATTCTGTTAAAGCGGCAACGGCGGCACAGTGGTGCCCGAGCAGGGTTAATGTTATTGTTGCCATGACAATGATTTGATTTGAATGGAGTCAGGCTGGAGCCACTGATAGTATCCATAGCAACGGTCCATTATTTTCCCTGGAGATTGTTTTGATTTGGCTGGGTCAGGAAGGTTAAAAGCACATTAAAAATCAATATATACACACTTACGTCTGTCTCATCGAGTCAACACAAAGAGGACGCAACATATGCTAGAGAGAGCGCGCTATGAATCATAGACATCTGAGCTGGTTACCTGCTGTCCATGTCAACAGCTCTCCATACAGGTGCCCTCATTCAGAGCGGAAGACATAGGGAGAATGAGAGCCCTCATTGACCCCTTAGGTGGACATTTATTCCTGCAAATTAAAATAGAGATGACCACTAGATGGCACCATAAGCTAATGTAAAATGTGCATCTTTGCACTGAGGCACTGTAGCATCTTACAGCATTGCTTACATGTGAAGCCCATAATTTCTGCAACACTAGCGCCACCAAATAAAAACAAGTGGGCCTATATCTGTTTGGCTTTTACTAGAGTAATATTTCATCAGAGTATCTGTACTTTAACTCAAATACATGATTTCTTGACTTTGTCCACCCCTGAGGAGTAGACATTTCCGAATTCAGTTAATTTATTTATCTGGATACTGTGAGATGTATGTGAATGTTTGTTTGTTTGTTTGTTTGTTTTATAATGACAGCTTTAAAATGATTTGCAATGTTCACAGTTCAGCTCCAACCAGTGTTGGGAAGGTTACTTACAAGTTACAAGTTACTCTATTTAAAATGTAATAAGTAGTGTAACTATTTCGATTACTTTATTAAAATAATGCAACTAATTACATTTGATTAATTTTGATTACCTTTCTAAATTTCTACCGAATGTTTTCAACTGTTAATCATTTTCAAACATTTAAAGCAGGCAGGGTTAACCTTACAGTAGGACTCTACACTGATTACTGTCAGACTTTCAAAATCCTTCATCACTTGAATTAAGATTATAAAAATATAATTTTAAATCACAGCCACCACAAAATCAGATGTTAGCACCTATTTTTACTTTGAGATCGTTCTGAAGTTAAATACTGATTTAAAATCATAACAAGATATAGTTTAATAGCTATGATAATGTTTTTGAAATCAAATCTTTGCATAGCTATACAGGAAACACTGGCATCTAACAATGCCTTGGAATAAACAGCTAATCTTCAAAAGTAAAGCATATGCATAAACCCAGATAGTAAATAAAATGAATATTATCGAATAAGCATGTGTCCTATTCCATGTCCTAAACTCCTGAAACATTGGTGTCTCATATTTTAGAGCAGCCAATGCAATTTGTCAAAGAAAGCAATTAAATCTGTGTGTGTGTGTGTGTGTGTGTGTGTACTTGTCTAAGCTACATTATGGGGACCAAATGTCCCCACAAGGATAGTAAAACCAGAAATTTTTATATTGTGGGGACCGGCCTGTGGTCCCTGCGAGGGAAAAAATGATTAAAAATAGTAAATGATGTTTATCTGAAAATGTAACAATACAAACGGCTTTTCTGTAAGGGGTAGGTTTAGGATCAGGGGATAGAAAATATCGGTTGGGCAGTATAAAAGTAATTGAAGTCTATGGAAAGTGTGTGTGTGTGTGTGTGTGTGTGTGTGTGTGTGTGTGTGTGCACGTTTTTGTGACAAATGAGGACATAAATTTGTATAATGACACAGGTATGACATAGGTATTACAAGGTGAAGGTGACTTTTCAGGACATTACCTCATGTCCCCACTTTTCAAAACGCTTATAAATCATACAGAGTGAGTTTTTTGGGGGGAAAGTAGAAATGCACAGTCTCCTGTGAGGGCTAAGTTTAGGTATAGGGTTGGTGTAGGGCAATAGCACATACAGTTTGTACAGTATAAAAACCATTACGCCTATGGGATGTCCCCACTTTTCACAAAAACAAACGTGTGTGTGTGTGTTTGCGTGTGAAAATATTCAGATGCAGTCCCCTTTGTAATCGTTAACTTTTTCATAAGTAACTGTAATTTAATTACACATATTTTCTTAGTAACTGTAACTGATTACAGTTACATTTGTTTTGTAATTAAATTACCTAATTCTATTACATGTAAGTAGTTACTCCCCAACACTGGCTGCTACACTATAGTATGTACACAATTGCGATTATTATGGTTATAAAAGATGATGTAGCCAATGAGAGTAGTAATGGGGCGGAGCAACACATATAGACCCGCCCCCAAACTCACACCATTGATGAACTAATGTTGCTGCATTTCGAAGCTCAGAGAAAAAAAATAAAGCTACCTACATGATAGCGGCATTGATGCAGCGTTTACCTTTATGTTAAGTAGGCATACAAATGTCTTGCTTAAAGTAGTCTCTGTATATTATTCTGGAGAAAGTATTCATATAAAAAGTAAAATATCTATATAGAGCCAACTGAGCACAGCAGTGTGCTATGAAAATGTTCCTTCTCAAAAGCACTTGGAAATCTTGAAATCCTTTCATATTTTGCATTATCTTATTTCACAGGGAGAGTTTACTTCAGTTTCCATTATAACTTATCATACTGATCTTTTCTACATTTCTGGAGATGGTGCTTTTTCTCCCTCATTCTTTTTGTGATGATATTATTTTTTCTGATAGGATGTCCATGGAGAATAGAACTATTTCATCAAGGAAGTGAGAAAGAGGACCTGAAAGAGACCCTTGAAGAGGAGCTGATCTGGGGGAGGGCGACTATCAGCTCAGTGAAGCTGCAGCCGTGTGTGTTTGAGCTGTGCAAGTTTTACTCTCAGTGTGTGTGCAGAGGATTCAGTCACAGAGCAGCTGCGTTACAGCGGTACAGCACTGCACAACCACTCAACAACTGTTTAGGCCAACTTTTAAAGTCATAAAATGGGCGTAAATTATAGAGATGCATGCTAGAACACTTGCAAGTTCAGTGGGCTCCAAAAGTCTGAAAATCAAGAGAAACAAAGATTTCATTTTTTTTTTAAAATGGATAATACAGTTTTAAGATTCTTCATTACTAAGTCACTTACCAAATTTGTGACGCTGACTATATGACCTCCATTGTGCAAGGTCTCCTTGCTTCCACTGAAGCACACAAAATATGTTCACATGAATTCTCAAGTGCTGCTGTCATTAAGGCAAAAATGGACACATTCATCTTTTCACTCAAATATTACATTTTACAAAAGTGAAAATCAAAACTGTTTTCAGCATTAGTGGTCACAGACTTTTGGACCCCATTGAAATAATTATCCACAGTTTTGTTTATACAATTAATAGAATCAGGGAATGAGACAGTAATTATGTGTGTATCCTCAATATTGTTGATGGTATAAACAAAATAGTCAATATTTTGTTCTACAGATATTGTGTGGATAGCCATCGCTGGTATGAGAGACATACAGCAGAGGTCTGCAGTCGTATGAGGAGAGTCACTTTTTCCAAAAGTGAGTTACACAACATCAAATCTAACCCTAACAGCAAAAAAATCAAAACATGCTATCATATAATACAATATACAACTATCATATTATCATATACAAATATACATCACAGACCTTCACTAAAAGTTCATTAAAATCATCAGTGGCAACATAAAGAAATTTGAGATTATTGAAAACCATGTATCATTTCTTCTACAATACTGTAGCTTAACAAAGTTTTATTCTTGTTCTTTGTGCGGCTGAAGTTTTAATATCCCATAAAAGGGTCGTTACTATTATCATTATCATGAATATCTTCATTAGTGTTTCTCAGTGATTTGTTCTGTGTTATTTAAAGCTACAGATGGCTGTGGTTAAATGTGTCTGAGCAAAGAGACACTGGATGTTTTCCTTGATGAGTGAATGACTAAGATCATTTTATCATTCCCTCTCTCACACACACACAGGTCACTGCAACCTCATTAAAAGAATTTGTTTCTGTGTGTGTGTGTGTGTGTGTGTGTCTGAATACCTGCATGTGGATCTGTACTCATTAAAGTGTGTGTGTGTGTGTGTGTATGTTTGTGTGTGTGATCCCATTAAAACGCTCTTCCTACAGGACTAATGATGTGTAAGGTCAGTCTTATGATGGTGAAGAGTGTGTGTTTTGTGCTGGACAAAGATAGAATAAGATGAAATAGGCCGCAGTCAGTCACTTGATTGTAGTGTGTCTCCAGCAGTGAAACTGAAGAATAAGTCACAGGCTGCTGCTGTTAAACGTGTTTAGAGTTAGTTCAAGGGCTTGAGAATCTCGTGGCATTTGAGGCCACATACAGCGCCTTGTTTACCTACCACACAACCATCCTCAAATATAATTGTCTGATGTCAGACATGAGCTGATGAAGCAGAAAAGCACCAATAATGCAGCAGTCATCTGAGGGCAAATCCTACAGGAATATGTACAGAATTTGGAATCAGTCCTGAAAGATCCTAATGGGATCAAATAAAAGTAAAATGTCCTACTGGATGATATTGAGTATTCTCTATAGTAACTTAGTTAACTTAGTTATAGTTAAAGGGATTCACACAGGTTTTCTTATGTTAATTATAATGTCATATAGAACAATTTATTCTATTATTTTAATAATCTTATTAGAAACTAAGTTTTTTTGTTTTAATAAAATAAGCAATAAAAATGCTAAAAAAAAAAATAAAATAAAATAAATATCAGTTATAATGCTTTGTGAATGGTTCTTATTCATTCCAGTCATTCCAAATTCCAATAGGACTCCTGTATATGTTACAATTAAATAAAATAAATATATAAGTAAATTAGAGTTTATCCAGCAGCCATTTGTTTAATTTGTCTTACATTTTCATGAAAGATTACAATGACAAGCATCTTTTTTCTTTGGAATATAATGCTCTGATGAATCTTACAAAGCACAACCAGGGGTGCGTTTCCCAAAAACAACTATGGTCACAAGTTCCGTTGTTACCAATAGAGTTCAGTGGAACTAACGACCATAGTTAGCTAACGATGCTTTTGGGAAACAAACCCCAGGTCAATTAGAAGTTCATGTTGGAGCAATTTCTTTACTAATATAACCACAATCTCTTTCTTTCTCTCAGATCTGAAGCAGAAATGTCTGGCAAGAATGTGCGTGAAGATGTAAGACGAGAACTGAGTTCATTTGTGGGTGACAGACATCTGAACTAAAATTTATGTACAGTATGTTTGAGAGAAACTGGGCTCTGTCAAACACTGAACTGCATTGTCATTAATGAATCTGTATAGTCTGTGCATCTATAGTGTCCAAATTGCACTTTGTCTCTCCTGAATATAAATAAAACCAAACATATTTATCCATGTTTGATTTTTAATGTAGTTTTACACCAACAAACACACAAAAATCATCTGAACGAAAAAAAAAAAAAAGGATGGTGAACAAGATGCGAAAAATGTAATATAAAAATGCTCATAAAAGCCATTCAGTACTGAGAGGTATCACTAAAATGTGTTCAGTGTCATTAAAAATTCATTAATACACCTAATATTTGTTTGCTGTGTATTTTTAGAGTTATTAGAGCATTGCATTGTTACCAACATGCTTATTTCATACTCCCTAGAAACCAAAAGCACAAAGAATCATTTACAACCCCCACTTTCTGTTTGATCCTCATCTGAGTTCCTGTCCACACACACACATACACACACAATGGTCAGCTGTTTAAGGAGGTAAATTCTCAGCTGGGGTCAGGACCTTTACCCTGCATAAAAGAGAGCTCTCTCTCTCTCTGTGTGTGTGTGTGTGTGTACTTCCTGCAGCCCTGCAGCCCTGTTACTATAGTGACTACTCTGCCTTTTGCCCTTTGACCTTTTAGAGTGTCCTAAATAGGCCTTTGTTCATTTTGGGATTGTTTTCTCATCTCTTACATGCACCTGCATTAGAAGGAGATTGCAAAGCGCCGAGTTTGGATGTATGTGTCTCTTATTGCTGAAGCTCTTGGTTTGGCCTCTTCACTGTGCTGGACTGAACCTAGGAATACTGGATGGTGCAACTGATTGTTTAGTAGCAGATAAAGATGAGGCTACTGTATCTTTTCCTCCTCTTCACCCTGCAGAAAGGTGAGAATATGCAAACTCTCTTCTGTCAGGAGCAAAGGTGCAGGTGAAAGTGAGTTCATCACATTTACATGATAATTATTTTTAGTTCTTACACATTTTTATCAGCATATTAGAATGATTGAAGGATCATGTGACACTGAAGACTGGAGTAATGGCTGCTGAAAATTCAGCTTTACCATCACAGGAATAAATTACATTTTAACATACTGTATATTAAGTAAGAAATTCTTATTATATTATTGTACAGTCTATTAAGAAAGAACGCTTAAGAAATTACTACTGAACAAGACCAAAATCTTGTATTTTTATATTGTAAATATTTCATATTGTTGTATTTCAACATATTTGTCAGTTATTTTAACAGTCAGTATTCAGGGATAAAAATACTTTTACAATTTTAATATAAAATTGTACCTACAGCTTTACTTAGTATCAAATTCTACAATTTGTTTTGTTCAAAATGCACTTTTTTTTAATCAGAAAAAAACCTGCCAGTTCATTAACCTTTAACTCACTACACATTATAAAGGTATGTTTTATAAAAAAATAAACATAAAATAATATAAATAAAAAATAAAACAATATTTGGATCAAATATAAATCAAATTTCAGTTTGCAATATTTGGACAGGTTATTTTTTAGGTTTGTTGCTTAACTAAACATATATAGGTATTTAGTTTCATTCCTAGTGAAACTGAGTTCATAGTTTTTTCTAATTTTTCAAATTAACAATTTTTAAAATTCAATTTAAAAAAAAATACACTAAACAGAGTAGAGGGCCCCCACTTCCAAAGCACTGGATTATACGTATTAAGTAACTTGAGATAAATTAATAATGGATAACAAATGAATAAGAAAAGTTTTTATTGGCCATCTAAAATATGCATTATGAGCTAGACAGTCTAATTTACTCAAGATTTCCTACAATATTTGGGGCAAACATTCTTATTTCTGTTGACAAAATAATACACGGCATTATTCAGTTGGAATGTTATGGGGATAACTTATGAATTTTCTATGTCAAACACATTAATTTACGACAAACACTTTTCTTTGTGCAGTTCATTGCTCTGCTGTTTTCTGCCCAGAAGCAAGTGACCTCAGTTCTGATGAGCTTCTGATTGGTAAGTTCCATTAACAATCACACAAATGCCCAGGAGAAATTATTACGGACACTTATTTATATAATTTCCATTATTTATATATATATATATATATATATATATATATAAACCAATTGTTAAAACAGATGTACAGGTGCATCTCAATAAATTAGAATGTCGTGGAAAAGTTCATTTATTTCAGTAATTCAACTCAAATTGTGAAACTCGTGTATTAAATAAATTCAGTGCACACAGACTGAAGTAGTTTAAGTCTTTGGTTCTTTTAATTGTGATGATTTTGGCTCACATTTAACAAAAACCCACCAATTCACTATCTCAACAAATTAGAATACTTCATAAGACCAATAAAAAAAAACATTTTTAGTGAATTGTTGGCCTTCTGGAAAGTATGTTCATTTACTGTATTTGTACTCAATACTTGGTAGGGGCTCCTTTTGCTTTAATTACTGCCTCAATTCGGCGTGGCATGGAGGTGATCAGTTTGTGTCACTGCTGAGGTGGTATGGAAGCCCAGGTTTCTTTGACAGTGGCCTTCAGCTCATCTGCATTTTTTGGTCTCTTGTTTCTCATTTTCCTCTTGACAATACCCCATAGATTCTCAATGGGGTTCAGGTCTGGTGAGTTTGCTGGCCAGTCAAGCACACCAACACCATGGTCATTTAACCAACTTTTGGTGCTTTTGGCAGTGTGGGCAGGTGCAAAATCCTGCTGGAAAAAGAAATCAGCATCTTTAAAAAGCTGGTCAGCAGAAGGAAGCATGAAGTGCTCCAAAATTTCTTGGTAAATGGGTGCAGTGACTTTGGTTTTCAAAAAACACAATGGACCAACACCAGCAGATGACATTGCACCCCAAATAATCACAGACTGTGGAAACTTAACACTGGACTTCAAGCAACTTGGGCTATGAGCTTCTCCACGCTTCCTCCAGACTCTAGGACCTTGGTTTCCAAATGAAATACAAAACTTGCTCTCATCTGAAAAGAGGACTTTGGACCACTGGGCAACAGTGCAGTTCTTCTTCTCCTTAGCCCAGGTAAGATGCCTGTGACGTTGTCTGTGGTTCAGGAGTGACTTAACAAGAGGAATATGACAACTGTAGCCAAATTCCTTGACACGTCTGTGTGTGGTGGCTCTTGATGCCTTGACCCCAGCCTCAGTCCATTCCTTGTGAAGTTCACCCAAATTCTTGAATCGATTTTGCTTGACAATCCTCATAAAGCTGTGGTTCTCTCGGTTGGTTGTGCATCTTTTTCTTCCACACTTTTTCCTTCCACTCAACTTTCTGTTAACATGCTTGGATACAGCACTCTGTGAACAGCCAGCTTCTTTGGCAATGAATGTTTGTGGCTTACCCTCCTTGTGAAGGGTGTCAATGATTGTCTTCTGGACAACTGTCAGATCAGCAGTCTTCCCCATGATTGTGTAGCCTAGTGAACCAAACTGAGAGACCATTTTGAAGGCTCAGGAAACCTTTGCAGGTGTTTTGAGTCGATTAGCTCATTGGCATGTCACCATATTCTAATTTGTTGAGATAGTGAATTGGTGGGTTTTTGTTAAATGTGAGCCAAAATCATCACAATTAAAAGAACCAAAGACTTAAACTACTTCAGTCTGTGTGCACTGACTTTATTTAATACACGAGTTTCACAATTTGAGTTGAATTACTGAAATAAATGAACTTTTCCATGACATTCTAATTTATTGAGATGCACCTGTATGTTCGTGTGTGTTTGTCGCACAGGCTGTCTGGGTGTGCGGTTCACCTGGCTGTACGCTGTGTTTGATGACCTGCGGTCGGTGCTGGAGTTCGCGGTCAGTCTGCGGTGTGAGACCGGACTCTGTCCCGCGGACATCGACAATCACGGACATTACTGCAGCAACGCAAACACACGGGACACCGCGCGCAGACACATACAGCCTGCCGACACACTCGACCGGTGAGAGATGGGAAGCGGATGAAATTAGACTCAGGAGGGGGTAGAAAGAATTTAAATGGATTTATTAACTTCACAGTGGAGTCCGCACACACACACAACACACTCATCGCTTGCTCTCACCCCTCTTTCTGTCTGTTTAGCTGCTTCTCTATGCAGTTGGTGAAAGAATATTAAAAATAAAAACAGGCAGAGCAGTGAAGTGTGTAAAAACAAACACGCACTTTATATTAAAGTGCATATATTAATACAAATGCAAACATGAATATAATTGGATATAAAGGCACACACATACACCACATGTGCAAGAACAATCTATGGTGAGATCAGAGGACATTAATGTTTTCATTTCCTTTCATTTTTCCTATTTTCTGTGAAGCTGTAGGCCTATAAATAAAAATACACAAATAAATGGAAAATGAATGTGATTGTGTTGTAGGTGTTGTTTTACCCACTGGAGATGTTCTCAAGAGCTAAAGGAGAGAAACTGCAGTCGGAGGATACCAACATACAACAACTACACCTGCAGCTACAACTCCAGCTGTGGTACACACATATTTTCAAAACATGCCAGATTTTTGCCTTTCAAAGAGCCTTAAAGGAAGTTATTTCCAACTAAGGGATTAAAATATTTGTACTATATGCTTATAGAGCACTGCAGTGATGACGTATGGGTTTCAAATCACCCTGGTTCCTTTTGACAAAAACCCAGTAGGGTTTTTCTGTTTCTTAAAATAAGGTCTGTGACAAACAAACATTTATAATTTTTAAACATTCATCATGACAATCTTAATAACTCAACTTCTAAGAATTTTGAAACCTAACTACAATCGGCATATGTAAAAAGCCCAATGATTTAAAGAAAATGGAACCAGAAGTGCTAAAATGGTAATTTGTTTCTGGGTTTTGGCCTACAAAAACACTATCTATAGAGTCACTAACCAGTATAGTATTTATATGACATGGTTAAGTTGCTTCTATTAAGTGGAGAAAACAGTTGGTTGAACTCAATTCTGTATCCAACATTTGCAGATATGTTGGATTTCTGTGAGGAAGGATTCTGTCATTGTGATCAGATGGTTATAGACTGCATCAGCTCCAACCATCCACTCACAAAACAGGTTGGAGGTAACAAACCAGTCACAGCACAGACAGGTAACAGTAACAGCAGGTGTGTTCAGAAAAAATATATTACATGAAAGCATAAGAACATTTTCATAGTTTTCATCTCTCTTTTATGTTCCCTTCAGACTCTCCCTTTGTGACAGATCTACCTGATAATGATACCTATACTAGTGATATGGTCAATGGAACAGGTGAGGCTGTTTAGACCCATATTAGTTCATTGTTTTAACCTTTTTTTATTTGTTCTATAGCTGTAAAGCACTTTGTTGCTTTTAAAATGTGCTTTATACAGTATAATTAAAAAAAACCAGCCATTTCAAAACATTTTTGAGGGAAATAATAGATTAGTCAAACATGAGAATGAGAGAGAGAGAGATGCAGTTACGCTGATCATCTAACAGTGTGGTTTGTGTCTCAGACAGGGTGGAGCTTTCTCCATCAGACATCGACATGGAGATCATGTTCTATGGTAATGCACAAAAATATGGAATCTTTTAATATAAACAAATATACCAATAAACATAAATAAATATAATAGTTTTTAAATAATTATAAAATTGCATATACATTTTATATACATTTATAAATAGCTATATAAAAAATCTAAACCTTTTGTAATTTTTTTATGATTTTTTTATACAGGAAATTAACAATGGTGAATTAAATTGATCAAAAGTGACAGTAAACATTTATAACATTTATATGTTATGAAATATTTCTAATTCAAATAAATGCAGTTTTTTTGTAACTTTCTATTCATTGAAGAATCTTCTAAATTATGGTTTCCACAAAAATATGAAGCAGCACAACTTGATAATAATAAGAAATGTTTCTTGAGCACCAGATCAGCATATGAATGATTTCTGAAGGATCATGTGACACTAAAGACTGGAGTAAAGGCTGCTGAAAATTCAACTTTGTATCACAGGAATAAATTACATTTTAAAATATGTTCATTATAGAAAACTGTTATTTTAAATTCTTATAATATTTCACAATATTACTGTTTTTACTGTATTTTTTTTTTTTTTACTGTTTTCACAATATTACTGTATTTTAATTAAATAATTGTGTAGAAATATTATAATAAATAAGATACAAGATGAAAATTCAGCTGGAATTTTGCATAAGAACAGTACATGAGAAACCTTAAGCAATTATTAGTGATCAAGATACACTCTGTTCTTAAGGATATTTTTAAATTTAATATAAAATACCTCCCTCTTTTACTCTTTGTCTCCAGGAGTCAATGGCACACTGAATGAGACTGTGAGTAACTTCACCAATGAGTTGGTGCTAGTTAATGGTTCTCAGAGCAGCAATATCCAGAGCACAAAGTACCCTGGGATATTTCAGTCAGGTAAAGCGCTTCACTGAACTTATATTTAGACTCTTTTCTGTAGCCCAGAGGGTGATTTTTCCCTCACATCGCTAGTTCTGAGAACTCCAGTAATCCTCAGCCACCTAAAGACTTCATTGATCTAAGCTGAACTTCATCTTCAGGTCCAGAGGAAGAGGAGAATGAAGCAGAGGAAAGAGAAATGGACAGAAACTCAGAGAGAGGAAGTATAGTTGAGAGAGAGGAAGAGGAGGCAGTGGAATTTGAGGATGGTAAGAGTGTGCCGGTTTTTACAGCCTGAGTTACAGCCTCAGATGCACTGTGTTGGTTTATGCATTTTGAGCTTTTAGCGAGTCACAAACAAATTTATCTCAACTTGTACAGTACATCAAGGGCTTCTTTGAAATTCCAGTACACTCACTGCTCACTGTTCAAAAAACCACTTGATCAAATGTGATCAAATTATTCTAAATGACGACAAACCTTTAAACCCCACAATTTGAGTTCAAGTAAGGCTCTTAGCATTTCTATTACTTTCCTTTTTGTAGCTGCAGGCTTCTTCTAATTCTTAATTAAGCAATTTAAAATAAAGAAAGAAAGTCTATATGTAGTGACTAAAGATGTAAATCAAGAACCAATCCCATAAATTACCCAATAAGAACGCTAAGTATCAGAAGCAAAACTCATTTAGTACAATAATTATTTAAAACAAGAATGCAATATGAGTAAACACATTAAAAGAGATAGTTCACCCAAAAATGAAAATTCTGGCATCATTTTGCTTCCAAGAGTGTATGGCGTTCTATTGTCTGCACCAGTGTTATTTTAGCATTATTTATATACTATTATAGTACTGTTTAATATTTATAAATGTTTTTTTTTTATTTTATTTTGCATTATATTTTTATTTTTCAATTTAATTTCAGTTTAAGTTTTTTTTTAATTATTATAGTTATTTAGCTTTAATTTATACTTATTTCAGTTTTAATTTTAGTAATATTAATACTTCAACTTTAACTTTTATTTTATTTCTGTTAGTTACCAAGGCAACATTTCTAATTCATGTGTACATTTTTAAAGTTTAATTTTTTCATAAAATATTTTTTTTATTTCAACTTTAAAAACAAAAAAAAACTATTTCTAATAGTTTTAACTGTAATTTAGTTAACAAAAACACTACTGTTGTGCACAGCACAAAAGAAGATATTTTTAAGAATGTTTCAACTGTTTTTGTTTATATAATGAAAGTCAATGAGGACTAAAACAACAACAAAGACCTTGCATTCTTCCCTTCAAACTCAAATGTACAGAACTCAACAGAAGGGTCACAATAATTCTAAATTATGCAGTTATTATAATATATAAATAAACATTTCATCTTAAAATCACTTCTGTATTTTAGTTACTGCTGTGCTGACGACAGAAGAGCCGGGCAGAGACAAACAGGAAGAAGAAATCCCTACTACCCACAATGCAATGGAGTGGAGCACAAACAGTGAGCATTTCTTATACTGAAAATGAATTTGCAAAAACATTCAGCATGTTCTCTGACTGTAATATTTTGGTTTTATGACAGATGAGTCGACTATTAACATAGCACTAACTGCAACCACAGAATCACAGACTGTCACAGAGTCACCATATACACACACAAACACACAAACACCTCACTATACACCCCACACAACACCAACAACTCACACACAAGCATCTGAGGAGGATGACGATGAGAGTGAAGAAGACATACTTCAGTCACCTGCAAGCAATACTTCAAAATCTGTCACACACACACCAGCACATACTACACACACATCCGGTACACATACTACAACTAATGACCTAAGTGACATCGCTAAACCGTATGTCAGCCCACTTTTACACATCACAACAGGGGAAAAGAGTGATGAGTCACAAGAGGAGAGAGAAGAGGAACAGGAAATGACAGCACATGACAGAGAAACAGAAGAACATTCAATAAAAGCCAGTCAAAGCCCTTATATAGTTCTGATTACCACAGCCACTAAAATAACAACCAATCAATACTCACATCACAAAACAACCACGCCAACAGCTACCAATAAAAACACAGTAGCTGCAACCACTTTGGTGCAACGCACATTAATGACAGGAAGTGAGGAAAAAGAGATATTGATTGAAGAGCTGGAGAAGACGAGTGAGGAAGATAAAGAGACTGACAGAGCGAATGATTTAATAGGCGACTTGAGCACAACCAAATCGACAACTCAAACACAAGCCAACACAAAGCCATCGCTATCTGAAGAGGATGAAAGGCACAAGAAAGACAGTAAGGAAGATTTACAAAGTGATGAAGAAGAAGATGAATCAGTGAAAACCCAAACCACCGTGATCCCATCCAGGGTCAGAGAGGTCAGTCCATCCATGTGGATCATTCCAGCACTGTTCCCTAAACCTCACAGCGTATCACCAAGACCAACAGCTCAAACAGCTGCAAAACCAACGAAGAACCACAAGACCACATCTACAGCTCCTCACAAACCTGTCAGCACACGGACCACAACATCAGGCCTCGCTGCTGTTGAAACCACCTCCCATCCCCAGAAACCTCCTGCCTTGGACCGCTCGCCGTCATTGACCACTACAGCTCAGCAGGAGTCAGCTGAGGAAGAGGAGCAGGAGAAAGAGGAAGAGAAAGAGCCATCTGACAGCTCACAGGAATCAGAGAAAATTGGTAATGGTGACAATCCACATCAGCAGCTCCAATAAAAACAATATGATTTAACCAAGCAGGACGTGTTCCTGATTCAACAGCCTGTGAAAATGGTCAATTAGGCTGATATAAGGATTTGATGACGCATTTTCACAGTTAATAATGTTTTAAACCTAGCAATAGTTTTTAATATATTCATATAAAAAAATGATTTATGTTTTATTACCTTGGCATTAATTTACAGAAAACTGGTTAACACTGTTTCTGATACAACGGCTGAGGGAGTGATGGCAAATTTGACATTCTCTCTTCTGACCAATGTAAAAAATATTTTTTTTGTCACATTATTTTTTTGTCATTTAAACACTATTTTAAGATTTTCTCTTGCTATTGGGTTAAATGGGGGATCAAAAATTATATTTGTTGTACAGTAGTTTCTGTTCACCACTATAGAAGTTGTCCACTTACACTTCGAGAACCCCGGAACTGTGAAGAGTCCAAACTTGTTTGTGAAATCAGAGGAAAATGATTGGTAGATGATAACCCTGTTCCTAAAATCTAATTGGTTGATTGATATGGTAATGTTGTAGCAGGATGTTCATCCAAGAACTTGTCCTGCTTGGGTAAATTATGTTAAGCTATTCTCCAAACACTCCTGCACATCGTCTGTGCTCCAGAGAAATCAGTGTGTATATTTGTGTGTGTATCCCAGAGTCTCACCGGGTCCGGAGACGGGCGGCGCCGCTCTTTGCCTGGTCTTTATTGGAGGCTGCTGGACTGTCAGATCTGCAGCAGCAGCAGCAAGACGACTCTGAAGGTGAGAAATATAGAGAGAAATGGACAAAAAAAATACATACATACATCTTTCCAGTAATCTAAAAGAGATTTATGAAGGCAAAAAAGCCTAAAATCTTTGTGAAAAAAAAATCAGTTTTGCCTGTAGTGTCTTGCCTTAAATAAACGTCACCTCTGTTTTTCAGCACATCCACACAAAGCCGAATTCAACTGTAGTCTGATTAACTTGTATTCATGCTGCACAAAGTCAAGCTACAATTGCATTACTTACAGTAGGTCTGTTAGTCTGACTTCACAAAACTGCCTGGTATATTTTCAGTCAGACTAAACAGTTTACATGCAAATTTAAAAAAGCAAATTAATGCTTTAGTGCAGCTGAAATCAAACTATTATGCATGTAAACATACTTATATTGGATAAGTAACAAACGCACAGAAATGATGAGAGAGAAACGACAAGATGCCAGAATCAAAGAAGTGTGGTTGCATTAATTTGTGTGTGTGTGTGTGTGTGTGTGCGCGTGTTTGTAGAGTGCAGCACTTCTTTCCTCCAGTACAGTGCATCTGGTCAGGTGTTGAGGGACATGTCTGCTCTGGGAGAAATGCTGTACTGTCTGACTGGACGATGTCCTCATGAGTATCAACACTACGGCTGCTACTGTGGGCAGCAGGGGACAGGAAACCCGGTGGACCAGTTGGACCGGTCAGAACACACAATCACACACTGGAAAAAATGCTTCAGTTTAAGTTAGGACAAGCAGTTATCAAAAGTTTGGAATCCATAATTCTTTATATATATATATATATATATATATATACACTGCGTTCCAAATTATTATGCAAGTGACATATCAATAGGATTTTGGTACAATAAAGAGTCAGATTTTTGTTTGTGTTGTTTTTCACATCTTTTTAGTTAACTGGTATCAATCTCAGACAGGTTTGTTCAATAGTTTGCCAGTTCTTCTTAGGTAAATGGAAACCCTACTTAAAGAGGTTGTTCCACATTATTAAGCAAGTCTCAGTTCTCATGAAATATGGTGAGGAAGAAAGATCTTTCTGAAGATGAAAAGTATGAAACAATGCAATGTCTTGCAAAAGGCATCAACACAAACAATGTGTGTATATATATATATATATATATATATATATATATATATATATATATATATATATATATATATATAATGTTTTAAATGAATACTTTTGTATAGCAAGGAGGCATAAATTGATGAAATATAATAGTAAACCCATTTATACTGTTTGAAAATATTCCTTTAAAAAAAAAAAGAATCCTGAAAAAATTATCATCACAGTTTCCACAAACTTACTGAGCAGCACAGCTGTTTTTAACATGTTTCTTGAGCACCAAGTCAGCATATAAGAATGATTTCTGAAGAATCACATGACACTGAAGACTGGAGTAATGATGGTGAAAATTCAGCTTTGCATCACAGAAATAAATTACATTTTTAAATATATTCAAACACAAAACTGCCATTTTAAATTGTAATAATATTTAACTTTTTTACTGTATATTGTTTTACAATAATTGATCAAATAAATGCAGCCTTGGTGAGCAGAAGAGACTTTGAAAAACATTAAAATATATAACTGACCCCAAACTTTTGAATCTATCAATATCTAGTATAAAAACTAAAATCCACTATGTATGTGTTATAAAGAAATCAGTTGTTTCTTTTCAAGCATTTAAGCAATCAAAAGCTTTAATAAGATCATAAGAAACACAAAATAAGTTAAGGGTGGCCAAGCTATTGAGTGGTAGTGTATATATATAGATGTACACACAGACAATTAAATTCAGTGAAGCTCTGTTGTGTCCTAACTGTCCTTGACGTGTCTCTGTGTCAGGTGCTGCTTTCTGCAGCAGTGCTGTTTGGAGCAGCTCATTGTTCTGGGCTGCAAGAAAAACAGAAAACTAAGTGCTCACATCAGCTGCCACAATGGAAAGCCTCGATGTATGGCATCACACACACACACATAATGCATGCAAAAACTACTTCAAAAATACTAAAATTACGAACATTTTCTTTGGAGGTCAGGTTTGTGTTAATGATTGTGTTGTGTATGTGTGTCAGGTTCAGGTGAGAGTGTGTGTGATCGACTGCAGTGCGTCTGCGATCGTTCGACTGCCGAGTGCATGGCGGCTTCACACTACAACCACTCAGTCACCTCCTCGTGTTCTGGGCCCCATGCAACGTGCCACCGTAAGCCTCATTCTTCAGCACAATCAGCCAATCAGGACTCCAGTGAGGAGAGCAATGAAATGACCCCAGCTCGGCCTCAATTGAACACACAGAACACACATGTGCAGCCACACACACCTGGACTCGACAAAAAACCCACACACAGCAAACCAGAATTGGACATCGAAGAGGAGGAGGAGGAGGAGGAGGAGGAAGAAGAGGAGGACGAGGAGGAGCCAGGAAAGGAAGAGGAGGAGGAGGAAGAAAAAGAACAAGAAGAGGAGGAAGAAGAATTGGAGCAGTAGAATGAGGCAGTTCTATAATTGTGATATTTTCAGGGAGCTCTCAATAGTGGAATCAGTCAGAAAGGATATCATGAAAGTTAAGCTCAGTCTGAACTCACTCAGTATCCAGCGACCACAAAACCCAAAACCCAAGATCTGCTGCTTCTCCTCTGCTGGTGCTTGACCTATTAAAAGACTGTTTGTATGCTGGATCATAAATGCCATCAGTTGAATTTTTTTATTTCTCAGTATTTTTTATCCACTTGTAACTGATGTCTGTGTAATTAAAAATAAAGTCATTTATTATGTAAAAAAATTGTTTATTTCATGTAGTAATTTTTATACTTCAACTTGAACTAATTTTTTAGATATTTTTCAAGATGTAGTTTCTAATTTTCATTTAAGTTTTTCGTCTAATATTTATATTTTAGCTTATTTTAATTGACAAATTTTTTAAATAGATTTAGTTTCAATTAAAAACACTGGTCTGCTCTCAAATGGTCTTTGTCAAAAATGACCAAAAAGGCCAAAAACAAACAAAAAATGTCTAGGTGAATCTCATGAAAAATATCAAGAAATGTAAGTCCTGTTTCAAAAAAAAAGTAAATAAAAATAAATAAATAAATAAATAAAAATGAAATAATTGTATAAAGTGAAAAAGAAGCCTACTCGTAGAAATATTCTATGAATTTGCACTCAATTCTCAGTAGCCTTCTGTAATGTAATGCAAAAAATATCATTTTCAGTACTGTAATGTGAAATGAATTATACATTATTTAAATATTATTTAAAAGTGCATTCAGGTACAATTGTAAGTATACATCAATTTTAAAAAAAATTGCGACCTTCTTTGATGAGAATTTACAAAAGAAAACAAACAGTAAGTATTTATATACAAAATCTTTATTAAGACTTTAAGATCTCGTACATAAAATCTCATTGCACATTAATGTGGCAGACACTGTCAGACAGCGAACCTGAATATGGCTAATTAACACCTACAGATTTCATGGGAACTTTTATAATCATGTATTGTAGCAACACTGCAGTGGTTCGTACCATTTCAAATCTAGCATGATGCATGTAGACATACACCTGTCCTCTGGACTATCTTCACACAGAAGATTACAAAACCATTTCTGTTCCATATCGACACATCACCATCTATCTGAAACCTAACGCAT
The DNA here is from genome assembly GCA_039654775.1 of Spinibarbus caldwelli. NCBI lineage: Eukaryota > Metazoa > Chordata > Actinopteri > Cypriniformes > Cyprinidae > Spinibarbus > Spinibarbus caldwelli. The sequence goes on along the minus strand of CM077234.1, from coordinate 28,193,744 downwards.
CTAATTCTTTTCCTCTCTCATTCAAACAGAAAAAAAAAAAATTGTTGAGTTACAGATAAAACATAACTAAAGATTAATTTCAGACAAACCATGTGATAAATACTAAAGTACCGTAAAGTTCCACTGAGGATGAAAATAAAACATATCTTGTGAATTACACTAAAAATGATATTAGCAGTTACAGTAAGACCCTTAACAAGATTTCCCTTCACTAATGTAAAACAAAAACAGCATGCAAAAATAGACTTATTGTATCCCTTTGACACACAGACACACACACACACACACACACATCTCTAAAGGTGCGTTACAGATGATGTGTCAGAGAAACAACACATTCCTTTTTCATATTACACCAAAAATATATTGCATTATTCTAGAAAATTATTTATGATTTTATATTTCTACAGAAATAATGTGCCTGATTTCATCACAGCATTTTACGTATATTGTCACAAAGCAACTTCTATTGAAATGAAGCAAGTTACTGAGAGAAAAACACAATGGCCAAAGGTCAACTACTATTTCCTGTCCACCAACACCGTCACTGAAATCCTTCCATTAACACTTCAAAACACCTCAGACATCCTTTAACAGCCTTCAGAAAATCTGCCACCTTGCAGTCATTAACTCGGATATTATGGAAATTATAGAAGACAAATAATCGATCTTATTGCGAATTTAGAACAAGCCATCTCTGAAGTTTAACCTTTAAATAATTCAAGACATTCTTTACTTTCTGTGCATACATATCCCACGATGAAGTGGAAGTCTCTGGTCACAAACAGTCGAACCATTGATTTCACAGGCCAAAAAATGGCAACATCATCACATCCATAATCAGCGTACAAATGCACCAAATCTGCAGAATAAACACCCGTCCGTTCACTTGCCGTTCCATCCACAAAAATACATTCACAAAACAAAGACAAGCCAATCATATGACAACAAAACCCCCAGAATCCATGAAAAGCACCTCAGAATCAACCAAAATGTCCTAAACGGTCATGCATAGACACGTTTCTACCAGCTAAGCGCAACTGAAATTGATCACAGCTCTCACCACAGGAAGCACAGATGATGTGAAACATTTCCAGCAAAGTATTTCAGCATCTAACAGTCACAAAAAAAAAAAAAGTCAGAATTCAGCATGACACATTTTTTGTCCAAGGTAGAAGAATAAAGTTACCTGAAAAGCAAAAAAAAAAAGCATTTTCACGCCCTTGTGGCTCGATGTTACAACAGCTGGTTAATGAATGCAGATAATTTCATCACTGATATCCATTATTTTTCGGATTCTAAGTTTATTAGAAACTGTTCTGAAGTTTGAGTTCAAAAACACAGTGGTGTTCCCGCCCTCAAAGAGAATTCAGTTTCTGATTGGCTCAAGATTTGATTGGCGGCCTTGTGTGGCCATAAAGAAAGGGCATGTGCGGAGCTCTTTGGTGATGAAAAGCAAATGTTTTGGTTTCTCTATACAGTGAAGGCAAAATGGAGAGCATAGTGATCACTAAGAACTCTGGGTGAACAAAAGCCTAGTTGACATCCACAACATCAAAGTTAAAGGCTAATTGTAGATTAATAAAGGCCTAAACTCACAACCGTTTGCAGTGAAACATTGGCTAAGCCATGCAAACAGAACACAAATAACACTCTGCAACTATCAGCAATCATTTCATCTAAAAGTATATATATATTTGTCAAAAATAGCCTATACTATACACTATAATCATTTATATAGGAGAGATTCAAGCGGGCAGAAATGTACTGTATGTTCAAATCTCTCTGCTGATGATGGCTTAGAAATGACTTAATGAAAATAAACTAGCACTTAAGCTGATGCTAGCAATTAAGTTCCCTTAATGTAGCCAGAGTGAGCCATTTTTTAAATGACTCCTATGAATCAATACATTAAGAAGCTAAAGAATCAAAGTGTTCAAAAGACTCAGTTTGATTCCTAGAGCTGCCTTTTAGTGCAAGAATCAAACTGAAAACTACACATATAAGATTTACATGATTCTACAGAGCTGGTGTATGATTGGACAGCTGGTTGTAATGTCTGCGTGCTGATTGGTGCAGAATGGAGACATGAAGCGCCTGTCCAGTTCGCACCCCTTCTCTCTGCTGGACATGAATGTATGTGACGTTTATAGTGAAAAGTGCCTAAGGAAGATGAGTGGCTCAGGTGAGTTTAAGGTCACAGGACCAAATATAAAGAGTGCTAAAGGTCAGTGGTCACATGTCAAGGTTGAGTCTGTGTGATAGAGTTAAGGTGAAAGGTCGTGGTTCAGTAGACACAGAGGTCAGGGAACTTCATTTCGTAGACTGGCACAGACTGGTACTGAGCGTGGCCTGACGTCACCGTCACGGTGCCCGATGGGCTCGGGGGAGGGCTGATTAGAGATGAATAGACAAAACAACCAATCAAATATCAGTTCACACTGAAAATATTAGATGACAAACATTATAATTAAATATTATATTTTCTGAAATGTCAACTTACCGAATGGTGAGTTCAAATATCTGAGCCAAGCGTTCGTGCAGCATGTTGGCCTGAAAATACATACAGGAAGTTCAAATGCTGCGTCAAGGGCTTCTAATTACCACAACACAGTCTTACACCAATTATACTTAATAAACCAATGATGTGTAAGGTCATACATCTTTGAGTTTGGTAGAGTAATAAGTCTTACAAAAACTAACTATATATAAATTTACTTCTATCTAATCTAATATTATTTTATATTGGCCAATTCAAAACTTGTCATCATTGGTTTTGAAAGGTTGCATTTACGTAGTCATAAATACAGTAAAATAGTAATATTGTGAAATATTAAATAATTAAAAATAAATTATTTCTATTTTAATTTATTTTACAGTGTAATTTATTCCTGTGACGGCAAAGCTGATTTTTCAGCATCATTACATTTAGTCTTCAGTGTCACATGATTCTTCAGAAATCATTCTAATATACTAATTTGCTGCTCAAGAAACATTTTTTTTTTTATCGGTATTAAAAATTGTTGTGCTGCCTAATATTTTTGTGGAAATCTTGATACATTTTTTTTCTAGAAGACTGAACATAAAGGTTAAAAGAACAGCATTTATTTGTACTGTTATCAATGTCTTCCTGTCACTTTTGATCCATTTAATGTGTCTTTGTTGAATAAAACCAATAATTTTCTTAAACAACAACTAAAAATGTCCACAAACTTTTGAACAGTAGTGCATATATCCCAATATATGGCTTACTAGGCTAAAAATAATAAAATCATATTGGAACATTTCTCATTTTTTCCAATTGTTTTAAATGCAAACAAGCTGACTGGCAGAACACACAAACTGTACCTTGGACTCGCAGTGGGCGGCAATCTCCTCAAACGGAGCTTTCTGGAACTTCTCCATCACCTGCCGTCTCCTCTCCCTTTCCTGTTCCTCCAGACCTGTGGTATCTGAGAGAGATGGAGCGACATCAGACATTAACACACATACAAACACACACCAACACTGAGCAGACACTAATCCACACATACCGATGGCCTTCTTCAAGGTCTCAAACGTGATCTCCTCTGCAAGCTGAGACTACAGGATAAACACATAAATAAGTTCTTTAGTATAATTCTTAATGTTGAACAACTCAAGCATGATTAAATCATGTCCAGTGTACCTGATCGGGCAAGCTGTTGGAAAGGATGTCAACTTGGAGAGAAATAGTGTCAACAAAACTCTTCCTACGGGGCAGCCGGTCTTCATCTGTAGGTCAAAAGTAAATAATATAAACGGTTAAGGACTGAAATATTTCCGATCATACACAGATTCGACCTGGATTTGTGCTAAACTAAACCCAGCATTTGCATATGTGATACATGGGCTTAATTTGCCTCTTATTCATGAAGGGAGGTGAATTTCCCAAAGCCAGCCAGTGTAATCTCCCTGACTGCTCATGTTTAATGAATGTAACGTTCAGGCAAAGCAGCATGAAAGCATTATTAAACAGAAGGAAATGCAAATCACACAAACACAGGCAGCAATCACAGCAAAATAAGTTTCAAAACAAAAATTCATAAGTAAAAGTGAAAGTTTCAGAGCAAGAGTGCTGATGACTCATCAGAAGTAAACCAACTCTATAAACAATTCATTTCAGAAAACTATATACACTCACATTCTATCAAAACATCCCTTTCATGTTTTCCTATTAAAAGTTTACACCACAAGAAATGAATAAAACTTTAACAATTTAACTTTATATACTGTATATATGTATGCATGCATGGATGCATAGTCCTTTTTTCACACAAATCAGCACTGAAAACGTGAAAAAGGAATCTGTGACCATATTTATGTGTAAAATAAACCCTCTAATCAAAGGTTTTCTCGAGTTTACTGCGATTGGTAGAAAGTCCAAAAAAGGCCAATAAAAGGTCAAATGATTCTTCATCAGCACTCTCCCTGAGACCCAAGCTACTGAACTACAAGCTCGAACCGGTGTGTGTTCTCTCTTTAACCTACCAGTAACACCGTCCAGACGACAGCAGCGTACAAAACACCAAACCAGTTAAACAGGACTAATTTATCTCATTACACAATATACCCGCAGTATGTTTCATCTCAATGCTGAAATTCATTCAACAACACATTCAGGAGCTACAGGAAATCTGTCACGGCTGCTACGGAGGAGAGGAAGTCTACTGGTAAACTTACAGTTGGGCTAGGGAGAAACTGACTACATATTCTTGCTATTCACTGAACTTTCTATCCACACACACAGACAGGTGACCTCACTAACTCAATGCTGGTACCTCTGGATGTTTGTTTGCATCTGTGCAGAATCTTTCCTACCGTGTACAGGACTACAGCGCAAACACACACAGACAGAGAGAAGGCAACAGTGAAAGAAGCAGGTGAATTCTCATGTGACAAGGAAAGATCTTCAGGAAGTTAGTATTAGTATTATTTTAGAGATTTAGAGGGACTTGGTGATTAATTGTAGCACCAGGTTCTTGGCTGGAATACACTACACGACATTCAAAATCTGAACAGATTTTAAAACACTAGGCATCATACACTTGCCGACTTTGTAAATGGATACAGAGAAAAACTGGGCATCAACTGAGGATCAAGCACTACCAGACTTTCAAGACTTTCCAAACATAATCTAATGCAGAAACATGCGCTTCGTTTGTAGGATATGCCTGACAAATCAGCTCAAAATATCAAACGTGTCATATTCTCTGAACGGGTGGAATCAAAGTCTGAAGTCTATAACCATCATATACAATCACACGAGATTTTCTGTGAAATCTGTCAACTACTACTGCCCAAAATCTGCAGGCTGTGCCCCCTCTCCAGACCGAGGGGGACGGTCGGACTTGAGTTTAGCGTGTATAATAGTCTAACTCATACAACTGCCTGCTGTTGCTTCTGATTGCTTTTAAATGCTTTTTTAAAAGCTGCCCATAACTCCTGGTCTAGGATGTTTTCTTCATAATAGTAGCCTAATGAAATAGATTTTGCAAACAATCCAGTGTATCCGCCTTTCTGCTTTGGAAAGCGTCAAATGATTTTACAATGCACTTTCGCAGAGGTGAGCAATGTAGCCAATCAGACATGTTTGTTGATTTCTATAACGCAATGGCCAATCAGAGGTGTTTAGGTTGGAATCCACCCACTCACCGCTCCAGTCACCGCTTTTTGTCCAGTGCTGAGCTCTATCATGCTCGTAAATTCTTTCTATCAAAGACATTTAAAAAAAAGATTCGTTGTGTAGTCACATTCATTGGTTAAAACGGAACTTTGTGAGATCGTGATGAATGAGTGACAGTTTTTAATAAATCTAAAGGGAGCGCTCTTTGCATGCTGTATATGATAATATATTCAGAATTTAAATAAAACTTGTCTTTTTCATACTTGACAAGCGGCTACGTACGACACAGAGATAGCTAACTACTACACTATATAGATAAAGATAATTTCAGAAGAACAGAGTGATGTGATTTTGCAACTGAGCCTGGTCCAAACGCAGGATTTAGGTAAGGAAACGGTTATTAATTATTTATTTTGGCTGCCATGCCAAATCATGCACACCTGCTTGCTTCTGTTTAATTTAACAGTGTTTTGTGAACATATATGCTTTAATAACAAATAATTGTAACACTTTACAATAAGGTTCCATTAGTTAATATTAGTTAATGTATTAAAGTGTATTAAAGTGTTAGTTAATTATTGTAAAGTGTTACCCCACACCCCCAAGAAAAAAATATAAAAGCCCCCCCAAGTTGTGTGTCCTGGTGCTGGGCCTGGGCAGCAGATCAGGCCAAAAATCTGGGCAAACGATGTGTAGTGCATTCCAGGTGTAAGTACGGTTAACTGTTTAAAGACAGCATGAAATGGCATTCACAATTTTATATTCATAATGTGACATTTTCATCTGAAATGAAATATTCAATTAGAAAAAAACAGGACATGAAATTATTTTACCCACTGTGATTTTTGAGTGGACAGGAAAATGTTATACTATTCATAAATATTATTGTTTAATCAAAAAACTAATTTCATAGGCAGAAAATATATTTTTATATTAAAAGAAAATTTTAATAAATTAAATGCCAATACAGAGTTAATTAGCATGTAATGTTGCTGCTTTAGATTTCATCTTGGATACTGAATTAAATCAGATAATGTCTTTATTTTGTACAGTACAGAATGGTGTTTACCTGTAACCTGGGGTATGTATGGTACAGCCAGTCTCTCTACGTTATATCCAGGTACAGACAGAGCTTCTGCCAGATCAGCCGTCTGAAAATACAAACCAACATCGTCCCGGTCTAAAGAGTCTGGGAGCCTGATCCACACACAAACATACAGATAAACACAAGGAAAGAGACCTGAAATGAGTTATGCCGTTGTTATTATTCATTATTAAAATCGACAGATTTAAGCAATGGTCAATATTAAAATTCAATACTACTTTGACTAAATAAGTTAAAATTTAAAAATCAATCATTTTAAAGGCTACAAGTAAATTTAGGATTCACAACATTATAAATATCCATTAAAATGGATATTGATTTTGAGTGGTAGATGAAGGCAAAGGTAAAGGAAAAATGAGAAGAAATGCGCCTGCATAATTAATGATATCAATAGATTTTAAAAAAAATCTTTATTATCAGCTGATTACTGATATAGTCCTTTAGTACAAAAACACATTAACAGAAATACTCACACACACTTCTCTCTGAAGACATGTTCAGGCAGAAGATACGGAGCATCTAGATTTCTCATCTCAATCACCTGACAGGAAGAAAAGGAGTTACAGGATGCTGTATGTAGGATGTGTGTGTGTCGTAAGCATGTGCGCACATTTACCTTGCTGACGAGTTGGCAGAAAGGGGGATTTGCAATCATCTGACTGAGGAAGTTGAGGTATGCAGCGACCAACGCCATGATTCCACAGCGAATAAACATTGGCATGTTCTCCTCGTTTGCCAGAGCCATATCCTTCAGCCAATCAAAACAGAGATTAGCATAATAAATAGGAAATCTTGGAGAAATTGCTTCTGCTAAGTCTCTTCAGATTCAAATCTAAATGAATGACTGCTAAATGAATGACTGTCAGTGTAGGTGAGCATACCTGCAGGGCGATGGACAGGCGCATGAGATCAATCATCACCTCCTCATTGGCCAGTTCAATAGTGATCAATGCCAGAGCTGTGAAGAGCAGCTCAAAATTCTTCTGCACGTTATCTTCCTCCTTACAGCCCAGATAGATGTGTCTGTATAGCTGCTGCCCATGCTGGAGAGAGAGAAAGAGCAACAGTTTAAGGGCTGCGGTTCCACGTGTGCAGTTGTGATGTCTGTGTTTGTTTGTGAAGTCTTGTACCTTTTTCATGAAGACCACATCCTGTTTGGAGATTTTTTCTCTCTTGATCTTCAGAGCAGCTACATTAGGAATAATCCTGCACACAAACACAAAGGAAATGGTTTAGAAATCATTTATTCTGATGCATCAGAACACACTCTCACCTAAAACTGCTGGCACCAGTGTTATGTTATTATTGCTTAATAAACTATTAAACTTTAAAAGTTGTTTTCATTAATTGGAATAAATCTTAAAAAAATAATATATGAATATTAAATATAAAAACTTGGCAAGTAAATGAAATACAATATGTTAAAGTAAAAGCACTGTAATTACTAAAACTGAAATAAAAATATAAAGAATTTTTTGAAAAAATAGCACAACAAAATTACTAAAAATTTTAAATAAATACATAAAATCCAAATATATAATATATAAAAATATCTAATGCAAAATATTAATAAATAATATAATAGTATATCAATAATAAAAATAAAACTGGTCATGTCAATCAAGTAAAAGTTTTAATTTTGATTGCTCTCATAATTTTCAAGGAGTAGTTAAGAGTTATGAGAATATATTGCACTATATTAATACAGATTAGATTCATGATACTTATATGGTGCTTTTGTGTACTTTTTAAAGTTTGACCTCGTCCACATTTACTTTCTTAAATAAAAAAAAAAAAGATTGCGGTCTATAAAAGAAAGATGACATACTGACTTTTAAAACAACATGAGGTTGACTAAATAAAATGTTCATGTCACAAAAAAGAATTTCAATATTCAAAAAATTGCAAAAAAGAAGTTAAACAATATGTTTGATTTATAAATGAATAACATAAAAACTGATAAATACTCATAAAGGCTTGCAGAAATCATAATAGATTTAATTTATTTGGATGGGACAATGCATATTAATGAACGTACAATATAAATTCTGCAAATTTAGTCTGCAAAATGCAAAATGACTAAATGTTGACGTAAATACGCCGGATTTAGCACAGTGCTAATTTCCATCCGTAGTCCCAGACATGGAAAACACAGACAATAATTCTTGCACTGTAGCTCCACTCAGCATTAATCAGGGTTTACAAATCATACTGAACATAACGAAACAGTTATATGTCAAATTGAATAAATGCATTTCCCGAAATAAAAAACGGTGTTAAATATTTTAATTAATTGCAGGTGTTAGTGCATTAACTTTTGACAGCCCTAGTATTCGCACATTCACTTTAGGGTGTTAAGTGTGCATCCATACCGGATCCCTCTGAGTTTGGCTCTGTTGTCATGGCGATCGATGATGTTGTGCAGAATCTCCAAGACGAGCTGCCGGAGTTCACTGTCTTCCATCAAAGAGATGGAGCATAACGGCTCCAGAAACGCCGCAGGCAGGCCAGCACACATCGTTTTACACTTAAACCCTGACGTAACCTACACACACACAAAGAATAAATCCATCAAATATGAACAGCACCATTATTACAGTACATATTCACACTAGTAACTCTAGCAACACAGTTGCACTTGTGGAAATGGCCAGTAGTGGGAGATGGAGAGCAAAAGCTGTTGACATCCAAAATAACAATTGTACGTCTCAACCTGCGGCCCCTTTCCTGCCTGTTGCTGGGCAACGGTGCCTGAAAAGTTGCCCTGTCTAAAAACCAGCCATAAACCAGACTAAAGACAAAATTGGACATTAGAAAAAAAGAAGAAAAAGGACACTAAGCACCACAGGCAGCTGTAATCTGATGTTATGATCCGTGCAGTCTGCTGTCTAGGAACCTTCAGAAACTCCCTCAGGAGGATGTGGAAGGTTTTTACTAGCAAGCTCAGAGACAGAATGTAAGTCTAATGTATATTCACTAGTCATGACTCTGAAGCGATGCTTGATACCAGCCGTAAAGGGATAGTTCACCCAAAAATGAAAATTCTGTCATTAATTACTCACCCTCATGTCATTCTAAACCCGTAAGACCTTCATTTATCTCCGCAACACAAATTACTATATTTTTGATGAAATTCGAGAGCTTTCTGACCCTGGATAGACAGCAACACAACTGAAACATTCAAGGCCCAGAAAGGTAGTACGGACATCATTAAAATAGTCCATGTGACATCAGTGGTTTAACCGTAATGTTATGAAGCTACGAGAATACTATTTGTGCACAAACAAAACAATAATAATGACTACTTTCAACAATTTCTTCTCTTCCATGTCAGTCTCCGCAGTAGAGTACCATGACGCATTTGTGTGCATCTTCCTCTGCTTGTAAACAAGCTGCAGCGCATCCTCGCAGCAAAATATTCTTGTAGCTTCATAAAATTACGGTAGAACCACTGATGTCACGTGGACTGTTTTAACAATTCCCTTACTACCTTTCTGGGCCTTGAATATGGTAGTGGCGTTGCTATCTATGCAGGGTCAGAAAGCTCTCGGATTTCATCAAAAATACCTTAATTTGTGTTCCGAAGATGAACAAAGGTCTTATGGGTTTGGAAAGACATGAGGGTGAGTAATTAATGACAGAATTTTCATTTTTGGGTGAACTATCCCTTTAAGGTGCGGTCATGTTAGCAAAATGTATGCGATTTTTTTTCTGGCAAAGAGAGTCATTTGTCAGTTCTCAATAGTGTAGATGCATGAAGCTCAAACAGAAGTCACTTTTTCTAACCGAGCAGCTTTCTGTTAGTCAATGTGACAAATTTGTTTGACCGACTGAACCTGATACAAAATTTGCATGAGGAAATCTTTCGCCATCATGTGAAATTACAGACTGCATAGAATCCTATTGAAACTAATGAATTGACTGGCAAAAATTCAGTGAGTAATGACAAATGTGATCGCACCTTTAGATTCTCTTCATCATCACTACCTTACACACACGCACAAAAGAAAAGAAAGAAAATAGGTTTACCATAATGAGAGAACTTAACAGCATTGTCTGGATTCTCTTAGTGCCCTGATGCCTGAGAAAGAAAAAGGAGATCATTTAAAATCTTCAGTATAAATAGACCTGCTTTCTTGTTTTCATTTTTACATGAACAATGGCTGGATCCCTTTTTTCATACTATACACCCTAAACAGTAAGTGTATAGTAGTAAGTATTTCAGCCGTTGGTAGTAACAGCAATGACAAAGAAATCTGACAAAGCTTTATTATTATTTGACAAATCACGATTAAATGATTAAATTAGATTAAAACTATGGCATACAGCCTTCACAAACATTTCTAATTTATATGAACATTGCTTTATGTTTTTTTCCAGTTATTCAAGATAAGTAATTAGTAATGCTGTACAATACAGAACAAATAAAAACAACTAAACAAAGACACAAATGAAATAAACAGCGCTTGAAGTTTTTTTCTTTTTAACCTATAACCGCAATATTGAATTGTCTGATTTGTCTGTTTACACTCACTGAAGACGCACTTTTGACACCCCTGATTACAAATCATTTGCATGTTGCAAATATGCTTGTGTCAGTTTAACATGCGCAATCAGTGCCATAATCAAGGATTCAAGAAACTTTCTGCCAAACACTACAACTGCCACGATGAATGCAAGATCACACACAGTCCTACCCGATCTTGACGGTGTCCAGCGTGTGACACGGCGTGCCGTAAACAGGAACTTTCCCCATAACGAACATCATCACTTCAGCTCTCTGATAATCAGGAAGATTTCCTCCAAAGAAACCTAGACACACACACAAATCCATTTTATTGAATTGGTTTAGTATTTGTACTTCACAAAAGGTCAGATTTTAGTGAGCACGTCGAGCTGTCACCGATGGTTTGGATGATGGCGTTCTGGACGATCCGCTCCTCGCTCTCTTTAGTGCGGGTGGAGGAAAGGCTGCTTTCGGAGTTCCTGCGGGAACCGTCGCCCAGCTCAAAATCCACACTCATACGCAGATGCTTCAGCAGGGTGTTAAACACCTCCAGGACTGTGGGACCTGAGAATACACGTACACACAGCACAAAAGTAATTATGCAGAATTGTGCAGATTTTCCTTCAAAATCAGCACAGAAGATGCTTAAAACATCACAGATTCTGTCTGGACCTACTGAATAAACACTATATGATATTAAAGGGATAGTTCACCCAAAAATTGACAATTCTGTAATCATTCTCTCACCCTCATGTTGTTCCAAACCCGTATTTATTTCTTCTTCTCAGCACAGAAGAACATATTTTAGTAACCAAACAGTTACTGGTAGCCACTGACTTCCATATGGACAACCAAAATACTATGGAAGTCAATAGCTACCAGTAACTCTTTGGTTACCAATATATCTTCTTCTACCAGGTATGGAACAACATCAGGATGAGTAAATGATGACAAAACTATAATTTTTGGTGAACTATTCCTTTAAAAACCACATTAATAGATTCATCAAACTAGATGCAGGAACTAAAGAGCACTGCTAGGAGGCGCTGTAGTTTCTCTACACAGCAAACCCACAAAACCTTCAGTCACTTGTCAAACAGACATTGTTAATTCATCAATACATCATCAAAACCACCTGACGGGACCCTAAAGAGTTCACTAGTTCATCATATACATGCCAATTTAGTGACCGCCTGAAGGTTTTGACTGGGTGACGGCCGTGTTAGTTAACATACCCAACCACAGATTGGGTGGTGAAGAGATGGGACTGAGAAATGTGTAAGCATTGTTTTGATTATGAGCAATATGACCTGTGAGAGAAAACAGATTTCAGGAAGGAGACAAGGAATAAAAGACAATGAGGAATGAACATCAGAAGAGATGATGAAATTAAAAGAGGAAATGTAGTTTGTTATTTTTGGTATCTGTTTGTAATTGTAGTGACTGACACACAAGCAAAAGAACAAACAGAATGACATTAAAAAAGAAAGAAATGAACAATGATTTCAGGATGAGAACAAAACAGCAACAAGTAGACTTTTACATTTTAACCGTACACTACCGTTCAAAAGTTTGGGGTAAAGTTCATTTAAAAAATTACTTTTGTTCAAGGGAGCATTAAACTGATTAAAAGTGACAGTAAATGCATTTATAATGTTACAAAAAAACAGCTGTTCTTCTGAAATTTCTATTCATTGAAGAATCCTGAAAAAAGTTATCACAGTTTCCACAGAAATATGAACAAGAACAACAGTTTTCCACATTGATAATAATGAGAAATGTTTCACAACATCAACATCACAACATCATCCTATTAGAATGATTTCTGAAAGATCTAACATCGAAGACAAGAAGTTCATCTTTGCCATCACCGGAATAAATTACATTTGAATAAAATATATATAAAATTGTTATTTTAAATTGTAATATTTCACAATATTACCATTTTTCCTGTATTTTTGATTAAATAAATGCAGCTTTGTTGAGCACAAGAGACTTCTTTCAAAAATATTAAAACATCTTACCAACCCCAAACATTTTTGGTAGAGTAAATGTAACAATGTATAAAAGTAGATGTTAACCAAAAAAATAAAAATAAATAAACAACATTGCTAGGATGATTACTTGCTAGTCAAATCCAAAATGTGAACATCTCCATGATACGCAAGTCCTCGGTTTGTGTGAATCTACTGGATTTGTTTAGCTGTTTTAAGTCTTATAGCTCAGACAAATACATCTCTCCTCAAAAAGCCACACAATTTGAGTTATCATCTATGTCATTAACACAAACCATGCAGGAACCATGATGCTCATGATGGTCAGTACTCAGTCTTACCAATGGAGCCCTTGGCTGCTATGGCAACCGTCTCCAGCAGCACCTGAACGATACCTGCCCTCACACGTGGGGTGTTCTTACTGTGGGTGTCGAGGTGAGACAACACTTGCTGGATCACGTGGTGAGAATGCTGGGCCTGAAACACACACACACACACACAGAGTTTGTTACACATGCTGTAGAAGTGAATTTACTCTCCATTATTATTAAATGCTGCAACGGTCACACAGGATTAACACAAAGAGATGAAGAGAGAATCTGGTCGCTTTACCTGTATTGAGTACATGATAATCCTGAAACAGGAAACAGCAAAATCGTTCGGGTCCCACAGACGATGGTTGTCTAAATGCCTGCAGGAAAATAAGGCTGTGTATTATGGCCTTTTATAAGACAACATGTTTCTGATTACATGATTATCCATATATACCAAGATGGTTCACTTATATTATTATGAATGGGAGAGAGTGCAATGTGTAATATGATGGAATAGGTCACGTCTTCTAAGGAAAAGAGCCAATCAACAAATGGCAATCAGTGTCTCGGGATGTGCGCTTGAGACTACAACCTGGATATTTTATTGCAGATATGAAACATGTTATTAAATGTGAAAATTGCCATATTTAAATCTGCAGAATTTACCCTTTGCTAAACAAGAAGTTATTGACCAATTTGATGTTAGTAACCTTTGCCCTCTACAATTTTTTTCAAACAAGCTTTTAGCCTTTTTTTAATGTAAATCTATGGAGGATCTGTGTTTGGATGTTTTTATGCAATTTATGGAAATCATCTAAAAAAAAGTAAACTGTTGTCATTTATAATAATGAAGTAGAGATGTGGTATTTTTGCATTCTTTTCCAGTTTTTTTAATTAATTTACAAAGATCCATTAAAATATTTTAAAACATATTTAAAGCAAAGGAACAAAAATGTTTTTTTTCCTCTACTACATTTTGATTGAACTGTCACCCCTCAATTTAGTTTCACAGACTAGTGATGTCAGTTTTTCATCATGCCAATGTATAATTTAACAGTTTCTTTGAAGTAAAGAAAAAGCTCTGTAATGTCACAATTCATTACAGCCAATTCATTAAAAAAAAAAAAAAACTTTAAAATAACTTAAACCACTTCATGAGCACACAAAATCACGTTTACAAAAGTTTCCAGTTCATTCCCATGTGATGTTCTGTTAGGGCTGGACGATATGACCTAAAAATCTAAACCTCGATTAACTGAACATTTTACGTCGATTATGATTAATGAACAATAATTTTATTTATTTATTTGCCCTCATAGTTCACCGACAAGGTTTGTACTGTAAATATGCTCAACTATTTAAATATTTTTTCTAATTGAACAATACAAACTATTTATGGTTATTTATTGAATATTTAGAACAATTTAAACCAAAGCATACATTTCTTGAAATGAAAACGTCTTATGAAAAAAAAAGTCACATTTCAGTTTGAATGTAAAAAGGATATTTTCACATTAAAAATATGTAAAAAGCATATTTTTTACTCTGATCCGGAGGGAGGGAAAACATGATAGGGCTAGTTTTAGTCTAGTTTTGAATAGCAATTGGGCTTTTGTTTTGTTTTGCGGATCTGGCAACCATAGTGAAAGTATTAACAGGATTAAAAAAGCATAATAACCAACGTGGGAAAATTGCATCGGTTAGAGGTTCTGAATTTCGGTTTTGATTACTTATTGATTAATCGTGAAGCCCCACGTTCTGTAAAGCTTGTATGAGTTTAATACTTACAAACTGGAGTTATGAAAACACACACACAACAGCCCATAATTAAAGAGATTGTTCACCCAAAAATAAAAATCTGGTCATTATCTACCTGCATTTTGTTTCAAACCTGTATGACTATATTTCTTCTGTGCAACACAAAGATGATATTTTGAGAAATGCCTCTTTTTCATCTATACATTGGAAACCAATGATCACCAATACAGTTTAAAACCAGCCTTCTTTAAAATATCTTGTTTTGCAGAAGAAAAAAGTCATACAGTTTTGGAACTCAAATTCCATCGGTAAGCTAGTTTGAGTCTTTAAAGCCTCATGTGCAGCCAGGCGACCACATTCACAGTCTGTGATTTTTATACAGGTGTTTGGAGTCAATTCTGGCAGCGCTGTCTGTTATGTCAGACACGGTGCTTCCACTCAACAGCAGCTGTGATGCGGAAAACTTGAGCATTCCTTCGCCACATCACAAATCCTGTTTCCACACCTTTTCTCTCCCCTTTTCCGCAGTCTGATCTAACTCTAAAACCTCTATGCCACCATCGTCTTCCTTCCTGCTGTCGCCATGGTAACGTCAATCTGATCTCACCCCCCATCCGATGTGAGCTATTTTTAGAATGCCTGAAATCCCCCTCCACCCAAAAAAAAAAGCTCTCGCTGTCTGTCTGTCTCTCCGAACACCAGCTTTATGTGTTATCAGAGGTACAGATATCTGCCCTGGAGCTCAACGTTCCCTCAAACCCTCACACAACTTTAATAAATATGGAGCACACAGCGCTCGGTTTAATCAGGAGAGAGCAAGAGAAAGAGCGAGACATGAGAGACGGAGAGATGTGATGGAGAAGGTGAGGCAGTGTGTTAGAGAAAGAGGTGCTTGAGAGCCCCTTGGCGCTTTGATATTCTTTTTTTACAGACATCTCACTCAGCGCTAATTGGCCAATGACTGAGATGAGCCAAAACAGTCTCATTAATGAGCCCTGTGATTGTCCACACACACACACACACACACACACGCACACACACACACGCACACGCACACGCAAGCTGCATACGGCTGCATGTGTCTGAATTGTGTGCTAATAAGCTGCAAATGGAGACCAGGTCAGAGCAGTCAAACCAAGAACTGCTCATTTACAAAAGACGCCACAGTCGCCGCTCGTCTTCAACTCTGAATCTAAAGTTTCACCTTCAGCTGCCATTAAACTCACTGACAGACAGACCTACAGCACAGAGCTTTAATTCATTACCTAACATCTAGGGCCCTATGAAATCAGTTTTATTTTTTCCCAAATTCCATTTTAATTTTTCTAGACTCTTTTTTAATGGTTAAATTAAATTTTATTCATCAAAAAGCATGTCTAATTAATTGAAATCATGAAACTTACAATAGTAAACAGCAATTTATTAAAAGTTGAACAAAAATTACATTTTTAAGGCCCTATGAAATGTTGTATTATTTACTCAAACTCAGTTTTATTTTTTTTTACCAAATTCTGTTTTTCAGTAATTTTCTTGATTCTATTTTAATGGTTTCATTAAATATTAATAACCAAAAGCATTACTAATTAATTGATTTTGTTTTTAAAAATTAGACCCATTATTTTTTTTTTCCAGAAATACTGGGTTGTGTATTTACACTTTTCTGCTAAATAAATTCTGGTAAACAATTTTTCTGCTAAATATTCCTTTAAAAAATAATGTTTTAAAAATAATTTTATCAGTAGTTGTACTATCATTACATTAAGTAATATTTCTGTCACAGTTTCTTTAAGTTAAACCGAACTTTTATTTTGATGGGTTGCTGTGAAGACCTTTAGGTTTCTGTTTGTATATGATAAGAACGATGGTTTTTCTCAAAAGAAACTGTAAAATGCTCATGAAGTGAGTCTCAGAGCAGTTCTAGAGACTATGTTTATATATTCATGTACTCATATATTGAGGCTGCAGAGGCTGAGACACCGCGAGCATAAACGAAAACACGCATCTGCGCCATTCATTCACACAGAGACACGCAGAACAGACAGGATTCATATTTAAACTTTTTTTTTGGCTTAATATTCACAGACACTAGTGGATATCGTGTTTTGATTTAGATGCACTGACCTACTTTTGATGCATCCATCCAAAATTTGGCATATTCCGTGACACATTATACAATAAATTCCATTTTTATGACTGGATTCCGCGATTCCGTCTGCATTTTCAGCCTCGCAAAAATCATAGGGTCCTAAACATCACAGAAATACTAATATCTTTGTAATGCTAAGGGTTAACACATATGTTTTAATTTGATTGGACAAAGTGGCTTTACATTGATAATTTAGGGTGTATTCACACCTATCTTGTTTGGTTCGATTGAATCTAACTCAAGTTCGTTTCCCCCCTTGATGTGCATCTTTTGGGCAGGTGTGAATACAGCAATAGCACTCGGGTGCGGACCAAACAACTGTACCAGGACCCAGCTGAAGAGGTTGTTTACAATTTCTGGTTCACTTGCAATAAGGACAGTGTGAAAGCGAACCACACCAAACAAAAAATAAAAAAATAAAATCAACATTGTATTTGATTTGGACCAAAGCAAGTGAAATAGCGGACTTTCCTGGTGTGAATACACCCTTACATAGTTAATTTACCAGTCAAAAGCTTTTAACAATCAAAGTTTCTTCTTCTCACAAAGGCTGCATTTTTTGACCAAAAATAAAGTAATATTGAGAAATATTATTAACTCTTTTCTGTTTTGATATATTTTAAAATGTAATTTATTTCTGTGATGGTGAAGCTGAATTTTCAGCATCATTACTCCAAGCGTCAGTGTCACATGATCCTCCAGAAATCATTCTAAATGATTTTGAACGGAAATGTATACAAAATTTCGAATAAATACATTTTCTAATATAAACAGTTTTATTTTAATACTTAAATCACATTTCAGTTCATCATAAAACCTTTTTTTTTGTGGTTTTATTGCATGAAACACCCTATGTCGTAATGATATATTCATCATTAAACCATTTACTTGCTTATAAAATGCCCTGGAAATGACTTCAATGTTCCTCTAGACTTGCCTGGATGTGCACAGCATGAATCAGGAGAACATTAGTGCTAATGGAGGAAAAAAGCAGCTATGATATGATGAGATATTCAAGTAATAAGACACGAGAGAACAGGCTATGGAGACCTTACTATAGTTAAGAGGTGTTAAGCAAGATAGAAAATGAGTACTGAATTATGAGTGCAGTCACAAGTATAGCTGAAAATTCACGTGCAGGTTCTTTAGATAAAGAGATCTATTCATTTATAATATATAGTTGTACTTTAATATTTAATACTGCTAAACTAATACCAGCCGCATGAGAATAATCAATACTGCATTCATTGCGCACTGTCTACTTATGTAATATAGACTCTAAAATGGGTTTTTGCAGCTTGTCCAATTTAATTAAAATATGTTGATACAATTCTTGCACATTTTATCATGCATGCAATTTATTTTAATTTGTAAAATGAAAGTTTGCTTAATCCATTCGCATTGAGATGAATAATCTTCACCGACACAACACTGGAAAATTATGTGAGCATTTTTAATCTAATATCATCTGTCCATGTAGTCTATTTAATTTGGAATGCTGCTAAATTAAAATATGGTTATTTATTTATTTCTGTAGAGCAGGAAAAAAAAAATTAGTATCCAATGTTTGGTTATAAACAGCTTAAAATGTTAAAATGTGTAATTATTATGCAGTAATATAATAAAGTAATACCTGAGTACAAATTCCACCTAAATCCTTTTAATTTTATTTATAATGTAATTTAATTTTTTGCAAAAAATCTATTATTGAATAAATAATAAAGGTATCGTTGATGCAGAAATTGTGAAATACTTTAATTTCTAAAGATGTGAAATCGGGGAAAAACATGAATGGTAATATTCAGTGTCAATAGACTGGAAAGTCACTAGGCTGCAGAGTCAGTGTGCAAACAGAGACACATATTTGCATCTGTAACCCATTTAACACATAAATCAAGCACAGAACAGCTGGATTCAGATCACAACAATTCCTTTAACACAAAACAGAGCCATCTGGGCGCTGCTTGCATTTTCTGCATGATGTTTGTGTTGAGACTGGAATGAATGAATCCCATCATGCCCACAGCATGAGAGGAAGCAGACGAGTGGCTGACAGCAGCAGCAGCAGCAGCGTCTGGACACCTGAGCTCGCAGGCTAACACCGCGCTGTGTGTTTGTCTGAAAACATCTGCGTGTCTCTGTGTGTCTCAAAGAGCTCTGGCACCCTTCGCACATGAGTATGCGCTGCATATTTGAGACTAGAGCTCATCAAGATCATACAACACCTGATCTATGAAGGAAAAAAACATTTTGAATGATGTTATCATTGTATTGTCTGCTTTCAATTTTCTCTTGCAATCTCCGCTCACAGTCAACCCTGAAAAGTGATTAATGGAAACTGACATCTTTGAAAAGCTGAAACGGCCACGCATATTGTAGCCTGTGCGTTTGTGTGTGGTTACATGAAATATCACAGATTTAAAATGCTACAATACCAATATTTCATAGATATCTGCATCTGACTTTAACGTGTAGGGATTCAGCACAGTTCAGGCAGTGTGATGCGAAGGATAAAAGTGCATGTTTAGGGTGAATAATGCATCAATGCATGATTTTTGAAAAAAAAAATGCATTGATTATGGAATTCATATTCATTTACCATGACTACAATAAAACAGGCATGTAAAAGCTTTTTTATTTAGTGTGAAGTGTGAGACAACATTTGAGGAAATGACATGCCCATAAATACGCTTCCAAAGCACAAAAATAATTATAAAACTAAACTTACTAGTGATGATGCAACAAAATGTATTTCTACTGAAACTCCAAAACAAAGTTTCCATTTAGCCAAAAAAACCTCAACGATAACGCAAATAAAACCTGAGTTGTATAAAAACCATTTACACTGCACATACCTGTATATGCAGTTTTTATATCAACTTTTTAATTATATAATTATGTTTCTACTCCAATTATTTGTTGAAATATAAACATTTTAATGGTGGCTATATTAAAATTTAATTGTATAAAAGCGCTAATTAATCATAAATGGTACGGTCAATGATTCCACACCTCAGTTTAAATTAATTTTCAGCCAAATAACTAAATCAAAGCCTATCAAAAGTGAATCCCATGATACTGGGGTTCCCATAGCAACAAAAAATGGAAGTTATAAAAATAAACGTTCAACTGCAATAGCAACGTCACAATAGCTCCCAGTCTAGAAGTGTGCGTTTTAAAAATTAGGGATCATGGTACCCTGATCACAATGTAATGCTACTACTATTGCAACAAGCCCAGTACAAAACCCTCAACTTAAACTCAAAACCTGTTCATTTTGGTCCAAACGCTCTATCAGATAGCACAAGAAAACAACAAACAGCGCTGATATACAGTACACTCACAATGTGATGTAATACTACTGAAAAATTATAATCCTAACCTTTATCTCTATACCGAAAACTCAGATGGCCAGAGACTGATTCATCTTTTATAAATTGTTAAAATATTTGTGTCTGGGAGTTTTTAAAAGCTTAAATGTGTAACATGAGCTCATGAATGGCTGTTGAGTATTCTCAAATGAAACGAGTAGAGGCTTGGACATGGAAACAGCATTCCTTACGTCACGACTTAACAAGCGGATAGTTGAACAAGAGTGAACCACTGCTGTTGCCAAAGTGACAATTCAAACAATAGCACTGGATGATGGTGCCTAGGTATGGTGATGGTACTTACACCAGTACAGGGTGAACGGCGTTGTTCATGTTGCCATAAGCAGCACGACCCAGCAACTCTCGAAAGCAACTCTCTGCCAGTGAAGCCGGATTTTCCTCTCCAGCCCTGAGAGTGAGAAACATACACATAAGTGTAAGTGCAATGTACTAAACTGTCGTTTACAGTGTGTGGTTTCACATTCTGCATTCCAATGTCAAACACACAAGTGTATTAAATGATGCATTAAGACCTTTTAGGAAGAAACTCAGCCACCTCTCTCTCTCTCTCTCTCTCTCAAACACACACACACTCTTTGTCCCTTCGGCTCACCGACAGCCCATGGAAAGCAATTAACAGAATCTGACGACCTTGAAAAGCTGAAATAAGCACACAACTATGCACACGCACACACTCATCAGCTGTATGCAAGTGTGTATGTGTTTTCTGGAGCCAATAATAGCCACATATTCAATCTAATCAGAGTGCTATAAATTAAAGCACCGCAACCACAAACAGTGGCTATGTTTTGTAAAGGACTACTAGCATACTGCTTGCTTCACAGTAGATACTGTATATTTCCTGCTATTTTTCAATAAAGTAGTATGCAGTTGGTTATAAACTGAATGCTGTCATATTACTTTACTACAGGGCCGTTCACACTAAGGACGACAACCATTATGATTTAGGGCTGCACGATTAACCCAAATAAAACCAAAATTGTGATATGGCTTAGTGCGATTATCAAATCTCAAAGGGTGCAATTTAATTATAAATAAATAAATAAATAAATATACATGCTGCATGTTTCAGAGTGAAGCACAGCACTGTGTTCTTTTACACGGAAGCAGCTCATGATCCAGTGTTTTCAGAGCAGTTCAGGTTGAAATATTACAATAGTAATAGGTATTATTATTATTTTTACAGTTATATTGATATATAAATCACAAATTTTGCCCAATTGTGCAGCGCTACAGACAAGAACAGTGAATCTTAAGATTTTCGCAATCACAATTTTTATCAGAAAAAGGTGATATTTTATAACACCACAGCTATAACAAAAAATTTTTTTTCCAGCTTATGTATGATAAAACTCACAGCCAAACAGAATCCACCAACTTGCATTTTAACCTAATTTTATGTATAAATTATAAATAAGAAGTCAATAAAAAGTTTTTGTCGTCAAATCATGGTTAATAGTTAATAGTCATACAGTATTAGAGATGCTTGGACAACTTCAGTGCAATGGATTGTAGGACAGAGCACTCAGAGCAGTATGCAATTGTTATATATTGTACATTTTAGCTAATGTAGGAAGTCTGTTAATTCTATGCACACATAATTGTGTAATGTATACAACAAAAATAGTATGAATAGTCTCTCTTTATAACTAGAGAATATACTCACAGTTATGCATCTAGAAAGTAATTACAGTAAATAATTAATTGAATGAAACATTTAAAAATACCATTTTAATATATTCAGAGAAATAAGCTTTCAGATGAGAAAAGCATCCGCTGTGACATTAGCAGGTCAGATGTCACTCCCGATCAGCTTACACACGTCAATCAAACGTAGGCCCAGGTTTGTGTTTGCAACCTTAATCACTGATCGATGCACCCTATCGGATTTCAGCTCCTGATTATAGGGCAGAAGGGTATGATTGATGTTCCCGTACTCAAGAACACAAACAGGCAATTAAACTTAAGTATTCTGTGCACACAGGGGCCCTTATCTGAGAAACACTCACGTTTTATTCTCACACAAACACACGCGACCTTAAAGGAATCAGATATCCTTGATTGCCCTCTACGTGTGGACCTCCAATGCTCTCTTATCAAGAAAATCTTCCTCCCTGCCTCTCCATGTGTTTGGTGGTGCTATGGTGGTTTTATTCAGTGCATCATACAGAATAAAAAAACATCAAGAACACACTGAACAGCAAATATCACCTTGAGCATCAAAAATTAAATGATTTTCCCTTCTTAAGTGTGTGTGTGTGTGTACTGTACCTCTCGGAGTCCTCATTATCTTGCATGTTGAACAGCATGGAGGGGATGAGTTTATCCATGTGTTGAGGTTCCCAGATGATTGCCTGCAGTTCATCATTCACAGTCTTTCTGACGACACCCTGGAGACCCTTAATGCCTGCTACACGGATCCTACAGCAAGAACATGTTAAACACACTTAATAAATGAAGGCTAAATAATGCACACATAATTAGTGTCAATTAAATTAAATACTTGTAGTGGTCCCAAATGTATTTGAATACTTAAGTCATATTTTAACTATAGGAATCTGACTGCATTACTAATACAATTGGCAGCTGGAAACAAATGACGCTAGACCTTTTCTCAATAATGACTTCAGAATCCACATATAGATTTTTGGGCTAGTGGAGAAAAACTTTGTTAAATATGTACTTGTTTTCTTTCCTTAATTAGTTAATTTGTTTATTAAATTAAAACAAATTAAATTGAAAAAAATAAATAAATGCATTTTGGGGGGAGAATATATATAAAATACTAAATAAAATACTGCAAAAATGCAAAAAAATAAACATTTTCATATAAACAGTTATTTTTACTAATTACAATTTAAAAAAACTGTTTTCTATTTTAATATATTTAAAATAAATATATAATTACATAAAATGTAATTTATTTATGTGACGGCAAAGCTGAATTTTCAGCATCATTACTTCATTGTCATATGATCTTTCAGAAATCATTGTAATATGCTGATTATCTGCTCAAGTACCATTTCTTATTATTATCAATGTTGTAAACAGTTGTGCTTCTTAACCATGATTTCAGGATTCTTTAATGACAGTTCGAGAAATTTCAAAAGAACAGCATTTTTTTTTTTTTTTGAAATAGGAATCTTTTGTAATGCAAACACACAATACTGTTATGTATACATTTATATTATATCATATTTAGTGCTGGGCAATGATTAATCGCGATTGTGTGTGTACTGTGTATATTTATTATGTATATATAAATACACATACATGCATGTATATATTTAAGAAAAATGTTAGGTTTATATATTAAATATATTTATATATAATATAAATTATATGAATATAAATATATACATGTAAATACATGTAAATATTTTCTAAATATATACTGTATGTGTGTGTCTTTATATATACATTATAAATATACACAGTACACACACATTTATTATATAAACAAAAACTTTTATTTCAGATGCGATTAATCACGATTAATTGTTGCCCAGCACTACTTATATTATATTATATTTCAGTTTTTTTTCTATTGACAGCCCAACATGAAATAACCACAGACACAAACTAATGCACACACCTGCTGCAAGTTTCAGGGTCCTCGTGTGTGGAGTGACACATGGCACTGAACTGAGAGACGAAAAAGTCATATCTGCGATGGTAAGATGGCGTATCCTCCTCAATGTTTGCAAACTTCACAAACTACAAGGGAAAACACACACACACACACACACTCACAATGATTATGTCAGAAAAACACAACCACACCCAATCTTTTCTCACACAATAACAGATTCAAAAACACTCCCATGCAAAGGTGTGAAGGTGATATTCCCCTCCCATGATGTGCAGAGGAAGTTACTGATATCAGCCAGAAGTGTGACATCTCATTAGAGGAGCAAGAGTGTGTGTTCAAGTGCATACAGCATGTGTGAATCATTGCCCGTTTGAAATAAACAATTTAAAGATTACATATTTGACATTTGTAGTATTTTATTTCACTAAAGTCCACTAAAAATATGACCCTTCCCATTCAAAATTAAACATGCATTAATCAACCTCTATTTTCACTGGCTTCTGTTTGGAAAATTTCAAAATACTAAATGATGTGGGCAATCCTGTTAATACACTCAAGCAGTCAATACCATGATGATTTCCGAGTGACCTGCTTTTGCAAGGATATTAAATAATATCTCATGTTATTTTATGCAGCTTGACTGAGAAATGTAGTTTCGGCCTTCAATAAATGATGCAATGTTTAAAACACCTAAACAATTCAATGCAGAATTTTTGCAACGATACGGTGGGAACATATTTGAAAAACCCAGATGAGGAATAATACAGCAGAAAATTGAGTGAGCAGAGAGAGAGAGAGAGAGAGAGAAAGACAGCGCAAGAGAGAATAAAAGGAAAAAAGCACCATAGCATAAATGGCAGAATAACAGTCAAAGCCATTTCTCATCTTCCACCTGAACCTCTCGCATCTCCTGCAGAGATTTAGGATTGCATTCACTGGTTTGTTCAGTCACACTCACACAAACTTACTGAGTTGGTGCCCAGCACTTGTAAATCGGGTTCTCTGGATTCCAGCAGTTTGGCTACCATGTGTAAGAAGCTCTCCACAAACGGCTTGATACTCTGGGAATGACACGCCATCAACAACTGATCCAACGCCTCCATCGCTATTACCACGTACCTGTGCACACACACCCAAAATCAACACTTGAACATACTGAACATATTTGTATTCCAAACAGTAGTAAAAATAAAAGTGTAAGAAAATAAAATAAAATAATACAATTGTAAGAAATAAAATAAATAATAAAACTGTAAGAACAATGGTTTGACCATCTCTGAAGTGACATTCAAAGCATTTAATAATGAAAACATCTGTCACAACTTGGCCATCTTCTTTTGACCTCCATGGACAAATTATCATCATAAAATTTTCTATCATATCACTATTTTTTAATCCAGAATACATATGCAGAATATTTATCAAATTAAGATACCAAAAAGAAAATATGAGGAACAAAAGCTAAATAGGTCTTTATTAACACAATAACATCAGTTGTCATGTGGACAAAAATATAATTATCATAGAAAAGAAAAAACAATAAAAAAAAAATAATGCAATACAAGTACAATTTTATAGCCAGTAAAAACTATTTATGGTCAATGAACTTTTTAAAATTTGACTCATTAATGGCAGGTGTGTCAAGGGTAATTCTGCATTGGCACTAAAGCGATGTGGGAAATAATTGTATGTATGGTTGTAATCATGCGTATCTTACCCATAGCGATGTCGTACCACATCTCTGCTGAGACGTTCAGCCAGGTATGCTCCAATACGGTCCAGCTTTTCTGGTGCCGACACTGCATAAAAAGTCAGCTTTTCCATATCAGATTTCACTAGTCCATCCTGAGGAAAAAAAGTGCAATAAACTGTAAAATACAACTAGGATTTGACTGGAACTTTACAAGAAAATGTGTCTTTTTACCAGAAACTGCCACTTTCTGCAATAATCTTGGACTATTAAGCATCTGCGCTGTAGATGCAGTATTGTGCTGTATTCATTTATACTGTAGTTATTCTTTATTTTCCCAGTTAAAGAGAATCTCCTACTGTTGTTGATAATGGTTTAATAATCCTTAAATTCTGAGCAGGTTTACTACTTTGGTTTGCAATTGTACCTAGCGATTTCTTAGTAAAATATTTGAAATATAAATATTCTTTGAAAGTATTAAAATCTTTGAGTTTTTAAGACTGAGTAGAATATTTACAGTGAATATTTTCTACTGAATATAAGAAGTGTCATTCAAAAGAAAGCGTCAGAAAATCGCTCTTACCCAGAATCCCTTAATAGAAATAAACTCCTGAAACTCTCAAAGTGCTAATTAATTTAACACGATTTTAACGTATGGTACATAACGTGGCTGTAGGGAATCTGTCTCTCTGTGTGTGTGTGTGTGTGTGTCGGTGGAAACAGTCACACCATCTCATGAGAATATTGCTCAAACTTAGCCTACAGAGAAAACAACCGTGTGTGTGTGTCCCTCTAATCAACAGAGCTAAATGTTAATGTGATGAATATGGAGTAA